>VZRQ01001990.1:1325072-1429021 GCA_013397975.1 Machaerirhynchus nigripectus
CGCCAGGCGGGGCCCCCCGGGCGCCTTGCCCGCCGCCCCTGCCGGGGCTCGGCCCCGTGGCCGCCCGGAGCCCCCAGGTGCCCCCAGGTGCCGGTTCCCCGCGGCTTTTGTCGCCGCCCGCTCAGAGGCACAAGACCACCGGTGCTCCTTTTGCACCCAAACGCTTTCTGCTGGGCATGGTCCCTGCAATGCTGCCGACCTGCCGGAGCCTCAGCGCGCTCCATTCCAGGGGAGATGAACTTCTGGTGATTCAGGACTCGGTGAAGAGTTAGGGGGCAGCTTTCTGTGCCCTCTGCTGCTCAGGGAGCCTGGCTAGGGGACCAAGTTTGGCTATGATCATCCTTCCCTTACGCTTCAAATCTGGGAAAAGACAGATGCAGAAATTATGACTATGTGTTAGTTCACTTTGTTTGTTTTGGGGTTTTTTTTGCAGAAGTTTGTTGACTTTACTTTTACTTCTGTCTACATTGCCTGGCAAAGAAAATGAGCTGATGCTCTGTTATTCTCAGCAGCTTAGTGGAAGCCCTGGAACCCTTCATAAACTTGGAAAGGAGAAAGTGTTTCAGGAGGCTTCACCTGCTGAGGGTCCCAAAAATAGCTGTGAACTTCCTTGGGAAGGGGGAACATAGCTACAGCACTTCCCTGCTTAGCATGGCTTGAAACCCTTCCGCAGAAGAAGAGAACTGAATTCAAGCCTTAAGCATCCTGCACAAGAGCTTGCTCATCAAACTGCCCACGGAACCATGTCTGTTAGGGGAACATCTGCCACTGCAACCATCGTGTTTATTTAAACAATCGAGTAGAGGCACCACACCGGTGGTGGGGCTTGGCCCTGTTACTGCTCCCTAGACCTGCTTTTAGAGCTTCTGATGTATCTGCTGTTTGCAGACCTGGGGGATGCTCCATCGTCGTGACTCCAGCTGGACTTAGAAACATCTTGACTGTTCAGTTTTGAGGTGCTTCTGCAACAGAACATACTGAACATGAAAGCAAAAACCAGCAGTGAGATCAGATGCAATTTTAGACCGCATGCCAGCATTTCAGAGACACTTTTTAGTTGTCCGCATAAGCTCCATTTTGGAGCCTCTCATGGTCTTTATTAGACCTGGCACTGTGTTGACAGACTGGAATACTGAAGCTTTTGGTTTACCTAGAAAATACCTGGAGAGCTGTCTCCCTACCAAGCTGCACCAACCTGACCCCGAGGTGACACGCTCAGATAGCTTTTATTACTTACCCTTGAGACTTTCTTCTGAGATTTCCCATGAAAGGCTTGGCTCTTGCCAGTGGGTGGGGAGAAAGAGATTAGGCATTAGGAACTGGGACAAAATTCCAGTGCCTGAAATCTCCTATTTGTTTCATTTTCACTCCTTAACAGCGTTTACTCCTGAAGAGCAATACACCATACCAAACTTAGCTTTCTTTCTATGTGGCAGTGAAGAAGCATCATCAATTGGACACTAAAAGAAGACCTCCAGACTACTCCTGCACTATATTGCCCCTTGGAGTGCCAGTTGATCAGTGCAGTTGATTTGTCAGGCTATCAGTTTGACCCATCTTTTCCTTGGAATAGCTGATGCACTGTCATTTCTTCATAACACAAAACTGTAGCGTGCAATTGTGGTGCTGTAAACTTGCATTAGTGTCTCGGTGTCACTGTCAGTGATTTAAACAGAGAACAAATCCATACAGCTCAAAGGAAATTTTATTACACCAAACCAGGCAGGGATTGTAATGTTCTATATTGGAAAAGCTTGCGTTCTCTTGCCGTAATAGGTATCAGTGAGATTAGCTGAAGAAAAATCAGGAGAGCTCTGTTTTCAGTATCCACAAGCAGTTACAAACTCTTTGAGACCTTGGCAGGGTGACTGAGAGAAGCAGAGATAACATTCAGAGAACTTCACTCCTGCCAGCAGGTGAAATCCCAATCAGGCTTTAATACCTGAAAATTCCTGCTCTTTGGCTTGTGTGTCCCTCTCAGGTCATCCCAGGAGTGATCTCGAATCGTTATTTTGGAGATCTGCAACCATATGTCTTTTTCCCCTCAGACAGCAGCCGTGGTATGGTTGTGGGCTGCTGCACAGCAGTCAAATTCCAAGGGTAGGTAGCATGGGATGCATTGAAAGGAGAAGGATGAGCCTTAGCTAAGCAGTGCAGGGCATTATGTGAATGCCTGCTGCTGTGGACATCACGAGGCCCTCCTGCCACATTTTTTACTTTAAGAAGCAGGAATTGTTTTACAGCAGGGAGTTTTATTATGGCCATTTTCGGAACGAAAGAATGGTCACAGTGAGGGAAGCCAGGCATGCAGGAAAGCTTTAGCAGGTTCTAGGTAAGAGTCCAAGGGTCTGAAAGCCCTTTGCTCTTGCTGCTAGATATGACAGCTTCCACTCAAGCATATTCCTGCTTCCAGTAATAGACTACGTGTAGCTTGACACAGAGAAGCAAATCTTCTTTATCTGTTCATAACTGCCACAGCCTAAGGCTGCATTTGCTGGGAAAACGAAGATCCCAGTGGATAGTCCCCAGAAGAGGAAAGAATGCCATCTCTCATCTGTTTTTTCTTTCTGTGACATCTCCCATGTTCACCAGCTTTTTGGATGTGTTGCAACGAGAGCCACACTCCAGCATTCACCTCGAAAACTGCAGCAGCTTCTTCACTGGCACTGTACTGTTGGAGCAGTTTACCTATGGACAGTACAGTGCCCTTACCAGCTCAGAAGAGAAGCTCTTGCAGCTCCTACTTACCCAAAAAACCCCAAAAAACCAGAACGGAGTTGAGCCCAAATAAGCTATTTTCTCTCATCCACTTCTACCTTATCTAAAGAGTCTCCAGAGGACAGGGTTACCCACAGCAAACTACAGGAGGCAACAAAAGTAGCAACAGTGCAGATAAAGTGAGATGAGCTCCGCCATGAGCTCTCTGTCAGCGTGGTTCAGAGGAGCGGTCAAAAGGGGTTCATGCTTTTTTGAAGACCACCCTCTTCAGAGGGGAAACTGAGAAGACAAGGTGTATGAAATGGTATTTCTGTCGACCTTCCATGTGTAATTACAGGCCTCATACCCTCTGCTGTCTTGTCCCCTGCCTTTAATGAGATCACTTTAAGAGATAAGGCAGTGACTCCATTAAAAGGGGGGCAGAGGGAACAATATCTAACTATGGGGTGAGCAAAGATCAAGATTCACTATACCCTGCCAGGCTTGGCTAAGCTTCCGGCACTTTTTTCCCCTCCCCCTGGCTGAGGGATACAAACATTTTGCATTTTTGACAGTATTTAGTATTTTTCCTTCCAAGTCTTCCAAGTCATTCAGGTAGTGTTGCAAAAACATGGCAAAGACTCCTCAAAGGCCCGGTGAAAATGAGGGCTCGAGCCTCTGCCATGGCGTATAAATAGACTCACCTTCCTGTACAGCCATGGTGTCGCGGGCTGCAGAGGCAAAGGGCACAAATACGCAGCATTCCTGTCATTTCAAGTGCCTCAGTGCTATGCCTCGACAAAATTCCTGGCACTTGGCACTTCTGTAAGTGGGAACTCTGGCCGCTCAGCCTTTCTGTGTACTGAGCTCCAAGTGCCTCAGCCCGAGAACTTAAAAACTGTGGATCTTTTGTGTTTTCCCAGAGAGGAGGTGGATGGAGGCTTACAAGAGTCATGCAGTGAATCAGATCAGTGTGTGGGATTTAGGGGAGCGTGGTTCCTGTCCGACTGCTGGGAGATGGGGCTTTACTTCTGGTTCACAGATCCCCAAAGACTACTTGGAGGGGGGCAATGGTGGGAGCACTGATTTCTGTGGGAGCACAGAAAGCAGAGCCATTGCCAGTAGATTGAAATACACAATACAAGGATTTGTGCTTCTCCGGGAAAAATGCTTTGGAATCCAGAAATCAAAAAACATAGAAGATTAAAATCTTGCTCTGAACAAATCTGTAACATGTATTTCAGTGACACTTCTTTTTTAAAACCCATACTCATAACCTATCATTCCAGTTTTAGTTACCAACACTGTTATTAATTCACTCTTCTTTGCCAGTGAGTTATCTGGAAGATAAAGCACCTTTGAAATCCCTAGACTCCCTGGAACCACAGTGTATATCTGTGTGTGCACTTTGCCATTCCAGAGCAGATAAACTGAGTGCCATGTAACTTATGCCTGCTCTGGAAATCATTTGAGCACTAGTAGCTGTATGGGAATAAACCTAAGAGAGCATAAGGTTTATCCAAAAACGTCTCCATGTTCTTCCCTCCCCNTGGCAGGGAGGTGGTTGCATCTAAGTATAGACAAGCTGGTGAAAAATGCCACATTTCTTTTTTTTTAAATCCATACTTTGACTGTTTTCTGCCTAGCTGAGAGGACAAGTGGGTGTATTGATAAGTAAAAGGGAGTTGAAGACTGTTGCTCTAGGGTGGACAAGGAGAAAAAAATAGAGTATGTGTTGCCATACTAGAAACAGCTCTGTTTGGCATTTCACTATCTACAGAAATATTTTCAAATATACAAAAGGCATAGATAATGTTCTACTGAACATTTTCATTAGAAAAAGATGATGTTTCCAAAGAGAAACACCCTGAAGTCAGGACGTGCCAGAGTCCAAGCTCTGCTCTCTCCACCTGCCTGTGGTGCAGCCTTCAGCCACAGCATGCTGCTGCATCCAGCATTTCAGGTGAAACATTGCTCAGCAAGAGCTTTCATAGACTGAGGTTTGTGTTCACCTGCCATAATGCTTCATTTTCCAAGGCTGATGTTCTCTGAGCTGGAGAGACCCTTTTAGCAGGACAGCAGGCGGTGTTGGAGCGAGGAGAGCAGCCTGACAGGGACCCTTGCCGGCTGCAGCCTCAGAGAACGAGGTCAGCACGGAGCTCAGTGCCTTGTGTGGGGACTGATGGCCAAGTAAGGGTGATGGCACAATATTAAGACCCTTCTAATACCTGATCTGGCCTACAGGAGGCTGTGCCTCGCTTCCCCATACCTGCATAGGGTACTGGAGCTGGGTGTTCCAGGTAGGAAAAGGGATGATACTGGCTGGAACTTGTTGATCTGAAATAGCCTGAATGTGACAAGTTTCTAAGCAAGCTACATAAGCCATCAAATTGACAGAGTGCTGGGGGAGGACTGAGAATATTCTTCCCAGCATGACAGGGATGGATTTTCTGGAGGTGGCTGCTTCTTTTCCCGTACAAATGATTACTTTAAGATAATAAAAAATGAACAATATTGGTTTGGGCACCTAAGGCCTTAAATAGCCATGTCTTTAATTTTCATTTAAGTCTGCATCCATGAATAAAATATTTGATATTGTTCACTAGACAACTGAGTTCTGCACAAGATGTTCAGTTTGGCCCCAGTTCATCAAAACACTTAAGTGCTTTGCTGAATCAGGGACTTGCCTCTCATTAGAGCAGGCACTTCTTATTCAAGGAAGGAGAGAAAGCATGGTGCAACCTTACCTCACTGTGTGGGCTCTCTTGACAAGTGTTGCACACAGTAATTGGTTATGGATTAGGACCCTGTTTTTAGGGCCCAGACTCTCATTCTGCATCTTCCACCATACACATTTTTCAGCTGGTTATCAAACTGTCATGGCAGTGCTTGAGCTTTGGGAAGGCACTGATTGTTAGACACTGATTTGTTGCAGGATTTCTTTCACTGAACCAGGGAAATTCTTCTATACAGCCTCAGCAATAAGAGAGAAAAGGTTGATAGCATTGGGCTCTGAAATGGAGTCAGTTGCTATGCAGGTTCACTTTTGTAAGAATCCAGCCCCCATGAAGATTTTTGCAAAAGTTACAAAGCCAAGTATTGTGGTAGGCAAATACTACAGAGCAGATATTTCAGTAGTGCCTGAAGTGTAATTGTCTAAAAAGCACCATGTGGTAAGAAGAAACCAAAGTGACAACAGGTGTGTCCCCCAGGTACAGGTCGCAATAAGAAAGAGGGAGGGTAATCTCATAGTTCAGGAGTCTGAGACTGCCTGGATGTCCCCAAAACATCCATCAGCATTCACAGGGCAAAAGCTTTGTCTCACCACCACAATCCCCTGGCCTTTTCTTTTGCTGCCCTGGCACTTCCCATCTCTCCCAGCAGCTATGTGGGCTCAAGTGCTGTGGACAAACACTGGAACAGGTTGGAGAACAGGTCCCACTTGAAACAAACATGCAGAAAGCATCCTCCATTTTGTTTCCATGGAGTCTTTTATTGGGAGATCTGCTCTCACACCAGATCGACACAAACAGCAGTGCCAGCACAAGGCAGCATTGCCATAGACTGGTATTGCCACCAGTGTGGGAGACAGGAGCCCCCAGATTTGCTGGCAATCAGGTATAGTTCCTATAGCTTATAGTGGCCAAGTCTTTCACTGTTAGGTAAAGCATCCTGCCCACCTGGAATTACTAAGGAAATGCTCTTGTCTTCCTAAGGAACAGAGGCAGGGCCTCAAGCAGGATCAGTCCTGCAGAAGTGACAGACCCGGGCAAGGGGCTATGAAACAAGTCTCGCCCCAGTCTGAATTTGGGACAGTCTGAGTATGGTCCTAATCCCTGACACTCAGAAGTACTCCTTACTCCTTGAATTTATGTGCAGATAAACTGGTTGTCATCTTAGCTGAGATGCACAAGAATCTAGGAAAGAGCAAGAATGTCACCTACACCAGCCACAGCCAGCCAAGGTGGTGGTTAGAAGGCACAGGCTCACAGTAATTCTCCTACACTGTGTTTGCAGAGGCAGTTTGGTACCCTGGGAAACACAAAGCACATATGCATGATTGATATTTGTATACAGGGCTATTTCAGGACAATGTAACTTGGGGAGAAGGATGATTAAAAAAAGGTTTTGAAATGGACAAGATAGCTCCATAAAATCTTCCAGTGGCTGACATGGAAAGCCAGCAAAAATAAGCGTCACCAACAAATACATTTCATTCCAGCTCTTGCGGTGGGAAAATAAAACAAGGGAACTGCCAGACCAGTGGGTTGCAGTCCATGGCATGAGTGCATTGGTATCATTATAGTCTCGAGATGAGCAGTTACCCTTATTAAGAAGTGCATATTCAGCAGCAAAATTGTTCTGTGAAGATGGGCTGCAGCCCAAGGATGTGTTATATTCCCAGTACTTACTGCCCAGAGCAACCCAAATAGGCATGAGCAAGCAAAGTGCTGACCAGCTATAGATTTTTGCTTCAAGTCTTCCTTATCTGCAACAGAGTTTTAATTCAGTAACAAGTCCTGTTTGCAGAAAATCTTTCTCTCCAAGGTTTTTAAAACCTCCCTGTTGGCACTGATCACTGTTCTGGGGCAAAAGAAAAGAGCTGCTTATCAACACAACGTAATATTACCCCATGGAAAAAAGTAAGAAAAATTAATTAGAAGAAGAGCATTGCTGAGTGAGAGAGAGAACTCAGATGACAGGCATAGTTGACAAGGTCACTGGCTTTTACAGAAATATAATTTTAAAAATTTTGTGCCTACATGTTCAGAATCCAAACAAGAGACCTTAAAAAGTAGCCTCAACTAGCAGTAATGGAGAAAGAACACGCATAAACCTGCAGTTTTCACCTGTACTGTGGATGAAGTTCACTAGATCTGTAAAAATTCGAGCAAAGTCCTAGCAAGTGTTGTCTCTATTGCTGCTTACTCTGCGTAAAGACCAGAGGACACAGAGGCTCTCACACTTTAATCAGCTTCAGCATGTGTTGCAAAGAGAGGGCCTGAATGGGCCATGGGCACTGGGGTATGACACTCCCAGGAGCACGTCTGGACACTGCCAGCCTGGCACCCCTTCATGGCCATGTGCTGAGCACAGTCATGGTCTGACTGCAGAGCAGAGCAGTATGGAGCTCACTGCCTTTCCAAAAGTTCCTGCACAGCAGCAATGGCTCAGGCTAAAACCAGGGAAGGACCTGCATTATCTCCTCTGGGCGTGCAGCTCACACAGTCCATATTGTCAGGGCAGAGCCAGCTGCCAAGGGCAAGCACTAGGGAAGATGCTGCTCCATTGCTTCCTCCACCCTCTCTGACCCTGGGGGAGTAATCCCCTTGCAGGCCAATGGGATTTACAGCCCTGTGCTGAGATGGCTAGAAGGCCACTCCAAGTGACATATCCTGATGTGCTGGTGAGTTACGCCTTTCAGGCTGCTCCAGGCGCTCCCCTGCACCACCAATCCACCTCGGAGGTCCCTCTATGCATCTGAGGGCAACAGGGTGCCAAGTCCTTTCTTCCTGACTGGGGCCGCCCGTTGTACCAGGCTGGCTATCATGCAGCTGTCACACTCTTCTGGCTGCCCTAGATAAAAGAGTTGCACATAGACCGGAGGCAGTGATAGCTCCATCTGAGGGATTACACCCAGAATAGGAAAAATTGGTGCTGTGTTTGATCAAATTAGCAAAAGTACAAGCTGGCAGCTGATAGGGGCACATACCACGCACATGGGAACAAGTTATTGCCAGGGAAGATCATGTGGGTTATAATGCATCCGTTCCTGTGGCTGCCCAAGGCTGAGGACAGGATGCTGCCCGCTTGCCATGAGTAAGAAGAGGTGCACGTGGTACACCCTTCTGAGAGCTCGCTTGTGCTCTCCTTGCTGCTTTGATGCACTGCATTAGCCACTTGTGGATTTATCCAGCTGGCAAACTCTCCAGTTGTAATCCCATACTAAAAGCCTCATCATGTCATTATCTACATAGAACAGGAGGGAGAGAGAAACATAGCACAACGGGGACAGGTTGAATTAGTGCTCTTGCCAAACTCACTAGACAGCACCTCTCCAAAGAGCAACTCATTCTATTGACATCCACCACTGATCCTAGAGTGAGGTGTCACTCTGGAAGACCCCATGTTTCCCCACTAACTTTGGCCCTGTTCAAAGACCTAAACTTTTCAATAAACTAAAGTTAGGGGCAGTGAATTGCACAAAAACTTGTTTTGGGTCAGCTCTTTGAAAAGCTCACGACAAAGATCTGCCCATATTCTGATTAGGATCATACAGTTCCAGGCAAACCTGAAAGCCCGGCCTCTGTTTAGCAGGATATCACCAGCTCTTCACCAGAATGCTGATGGTTCTTCTGTATGTTCTTCTGGCACTGGCTGCTTTTGGGCAAGTGCAGATTTACTTTCATGGTACACACATGTGTACCAAGACCTTAACGTTATGTTAACAGCTCCTGAAATTGCGGTAAATCTGCTGACTTGGAGCTTGGGTTTTCCCCTGATGAAGTGCGAGATGTCTCCCCGTGTGCTTTGCTCCAGGCGCTCTCTTGTTGTCCTCTTTGTTCTTTCCCACAGGCTGCTGGAAAAGCAGCATTCCCTGGGGCCACAGCGTTAACATCCAGCACTCCAAGAGGCAATTACAGTGGAGACGGCAGAGCCGGGGAGCAGCTCAGAGGAATCGCATGTCCCAGGAGGACGTGCTTCGCTCCTCCTGTGACACTGCCCTGCACAGCGCACAGGTATCTGCCAAGTACATGCAGTACACCAGCCCAGTTCCCCATCTCCCGGTGTGGCTTTTTAAATGATTTTATGGTATTTAGATACATTTAGACCTTGACTTGCCGGCACATAGCCATTGTCTGCATGGGCATGTCCTTAAGAAACGATGCAAAAAGCCCATTATGGGCTGGATAATTGAGGTCTACCCTTAAGCCTCAAGATCTTCTGATCTAGTGCTCAAATCCAGCAGATTTCTCTCTTGCAGATAAAAGGAAAAAAAACCCTCCAAAACCCCAACCAAACCCAGCATTTTCTAAACTGATTTTTCTCACTTCTAAAAAGCCTGACGAATTTATTTTGGTTTGAGGGCTATGTCAGAGTTCAGATCTTGTTCTCATATATATATGAATGATCAGATGGACTGCTGGATGCATTATCTTGTTTCAAGCCTAGCCTCCACTTAAATTGAAAGTGCTTAGTGGGAGAGGATAATAATGAGTTCAGTGAATATCTGGGAAAATTAATTTTGAGGCATGTCTGTGACAGTCTTTTTTGTGCCAGAATAACAATATTGTTAAGGAACAGCTTCTTTTTTTTACTTCACCTTTTTTTTTTTTCCTTTGGCAGATGAGTTGAAATTTCCATAATGACAAGAACCTTAGTGCAGTGCAGTTGAATCCACTTAGAAGTCTCTTTGCCAGTGTTTAAACATTTTTGATTTCACCTCTTGAAATCAGCTACACCAAGAGAACTCTCCTGTGACAGCAAAAGCAGTACTCCCACAAGGAAGGTTTGCTTGGATAGCTCTTCTGGAATACCTACACCTGGAAATTTTAAGATTAAGACATCACTGAAGTAAATACATAGAAATATATGTGTATTGCAAAGAGGTGGTGAAGAAAACAGCCTGAGTAATCTCCAGTCTATCCCAGTGGACAGATGAGAAAGCTTCCAGTTCCTACATAAACAGAGGGAGCTTCCTGTCTCTTATTAATGCCCCCTGAGTAGGAAGACAACAGTAACAAACACTGCCAGCCTTGTCTTCATTCTTTGAAGCTTATTGCCCTTACAGCGTGCACACAAACCTCTCCAAGGGCATTGCCTAACTCACCAGACAGCCTCCCCGAGGTATGTTCTGAAGAGCTAATGCATGTCACACCCATGCAATCCTCTTTTCCTGCATCTCCAGGCAAGGGCACGCACCGCCCATAAAAGTATGCAAATCATGCGCTAAGTGTTGCACCAACGCGTAAAAGAAAGTATTTCCTTGCCCTGAGGAAGTCACCAGCAATAAAGAGATGGAAAAGACTGGGGAATAACTAGAGGGGGTCAGCTCTTCCCTAGCTGAAATAACAGGGGGCTGACCTTGAATATTGTCTGCAGTTTTGGTCACTGCAATAAAGAACACTGATCTCTGCGGTGACCAGTGACCGGCCCGAGGGAATGGCCTGAAGCTGAGTCTGGGGAGGTTTAGGTTGGATATTACGAAAAGGTTCTTCACCCAGGGGGTGGTTGGGCACTGGAACAGGCTCCCCAGGGAAGTGGTTACAGCACCAAGCCTGACAGAGTTCAAGAAGTGTTTGGACAATTCTGTCACGGGCATGGTGTGACTCTTGGGGTGTCCTGTGCAGGGCCAGGAGTTGGACTCAGTGATCCTTGTGGGTCCCTTCCAACCCAGCGTATCCTGTGATTCCATGAAGCTGGTGACAGAGAAGCCAAAACTGCCACGCTGGCCAGCAGGACCGGGCAGTGGGGCAGAGGGCTTCCCTCGTGGCTCAGTCCATCCCATCTGAGCAGCTGTGGTGGCCCCTGGAGGAGCTCAGGGTGCTGCTGACTGGCAGGACTGGGGTGGCTCAGGCACTGCACCTGCCCAGCATCGGCCACCCGGCTTGAGCTCATCTGGCTCTCTTGGCCATCGTGGAGGGAGCTTAGAGAAATCTGTGACTTCTGGGGGCTGATGTAGTGCCCAGGGCACTGCAGAAAAACATTATTTCTGCTGACTGACCAAAGGAGCTGTGATGGATGTGGAGGGGATGGCTTGCGAGTGATTGGTGCTCTGCTGCTGGCCTTTGTGGGCTGGAGCTATTGCACAAAGGGCCTCTCAAATGTTACAGCTATTTTTTAAATCTTGCTTAGCCGCTTGAAGAAATAGCCTTTATCCTCTTCCTTAATTTTTGGGCAACATTTTCCAGGTATAATTCCAAACTCAAAACAGGCTTCCTGATCTAGGCTGCACGTATAGAACAAGAAGCTGGCATTAAAAAAATTGGAGCAGTACCACCTCCTGGAGAACCACAGTGGAGAAGTTTTTGCAAACTTAATCACCTAGTCCTGAAGGAAGTCACAGGACCAGCTCCTCTCAAGCCAAAGCACTGCATGCTTAACCAACAAATTGAGATGTTGACTGAAATAGGAAAAGCCTTTTAAATCTATATTGACCAATGCTGTTCAAAAGGGAGGTTTATTGTTGCAAGTGTATATACTATAAATAACGGGGTTATTTGATGTTCTGAGAGTTGCGTAACAGATTGTTTTATGTGATCTTTCAAGAAATGGTTTTAGCATGAGTGAGGTGGGTGGTTCTCTGAGGTATAGGATTTCACCAGCGTGCTGAGGCTTTTGGGAGAGTTTCCACCCTAAGAACGATGGATTTGTCATGCTGGGGTTTTTACCTTTCCCAGGAGACAGAGAATAGACATGGTGATGAAAGGGCATAACCCCCTGAGAAGTAGGAGGGGAGAAAAAAAAAGAAAAAAAAATTGTGTAGGTAAAAGAGGAGATGAGATTTTTTTTTATTGCTCTTCCAATCAGGGAGTTGGCTCTGCATTTCAGTTTTGGAAATAAATTTTTGTTAATATTGCCAACACAGGCAGCACTGGGGGGGTCAGTTAGATTCTAGCAGCACTTCCAGAGTCCTTGACAGCAAAAACACAGGTGCCTTCATACTTCGTGGACATCTAGCATCCTGAAATCAGCCTATATTATGGCAAGGAAAAAAAAAAGATCCCGGGACAAGGAAGGGTGTGTGATCAGATATGGGGACGGTGCCACCAGGCAGGGTGCCATGTGGCAGGTGTGGCAGGCTGGAGCACAGTTAAAAGATGTCAGCTGCCTTTCTTCACCTGAAGGTCTTCAGGACTGCAGAGGGACCTGGCCATGACTGGTATTCAATCTCGTGCTGTTAACTCTTTAAAATTTCCACTCTCCTGTTGTACCATGTGGAGCCTCATTTCTCTGCTCAGGAACAGGGCAGTAGATTGCCAAGTGTCTCTTGCAGATGCAATGCCATTAGCAAATGTAATGGTCAGGGAAGGCTAGTGTGGAAAACAACCATGCAAGTGGATGCAGGTTACACCTCTGGTTCCTGTTGGCACGTAGTGCTTGTGTCTTTGTTGATGCAGGATTATTTTTTGTTTGTTTGATGTGGTTGGGGCAGGAAAGCCAAGCTCCTTGCTGTCAGTCCGTCTGAGTTAATGAGCTTGAACTGGGTTTGCCTCTATAAAAGGGAATGCCTTGAAGGAACATTGTAGTGTAATAAAAAAGGTAATCCAAGTATTGCACCTAATTCTGTTCTTAGCACTGTGTAGCTGCAATATCACTCGCTCTTACTAGACCTTTACACCAGTCTGATTGCAAGACTAGATTTCTACCCAAAGTCTGAAAGAGAAAGAAAAGTTTGATCCAAAGGGTAGGGTTTAGGCCTGAGGGAGATCAAGCTGTAAACTTAATAGGTATTGCCCTGCTTCTAGCCGTACTTAAGTCTCAAACACCATGGACTAATTGGTGAAGATTCATCACGGGGCCTAGGAAACTCCAGTTATATCCTGAGTGGAAAACTGTAGTTCCCCACTGCACCATGCAGTTGTATACGAGGTGCCCTCCTCATTTTCTCCTGCAGTTTAGCCGTGAGATCTCTGGCTCTTGTCACCCAGCCCCACCCAGCTGAATGAAGGGGATGCTGATTGAATGCATTCCTAAAAGCCTTCTTCCAAAAAGGCCGTGGGCCATGCCCAATTGCCTCACCGATTAGCTCATGGTGATCTAAGCCTCCCGTTGCTCTGAGACAGGATCCAGGATACCTCACCCTCCCCCAACTGTGGAGACAGGTTTTTAAGGACGGGTGGGTGGTAGCCCAGCAGCAGTCTGTGGGTACTTACTGAAAGACTAGAAATCCTTAAAAACTTGAAAATATTGCCCCTATGCTACCATAAATCATCCTTATTGTAAATCAAGTCAGGCCTGCCTTGCATCCATGGACATGGAGAATAATGCATCACAACTTTTACAGTTGTTGTGTCTAGAGGAAAACGCCAGAGTCAAACACATTTTCCGCAGAGGTCATGTTTTCGGAGCCCTCTGCCCAGCTTGCTGCTTTCTCTTAAAACTTTTGCTCACCTCTCCAAGCCTTTATCCTGATAAAGTGCAAACATAAGTCTGAATCCTGGCCCCTACATAAAAATCGCTGTGGCCCTAAGTGAACAATTTCCCTGGTGAGGGAATAGAAACAAAATCCAAGACGATACTTGTCACTGGGTCATTACTTCATAGAGTCTTTTTTAAAAAAAGACTGAGCCAAAATCCTGTTTTTAGCCATCTCTGAACTCTGGATAAGCTTGCACTTGAAATGCACACATGGGCCCATAAGCCTGACCCACATTAATTCCCGAGCAAGACATTAATAATGCAGGAGAATTAGAAACTTGGGACACTCGGCTTGATTTACCAAAAGGTCACGTCCACAGATTGAGTTGCAGGTCTCAGCACCAAGGCCTGCGTGACTTCTCTATGACAGCAGAGGTGGAGGAGCCTTTCCAGGTGGCATTCCTTCTCCCTGTCCCACCAGCACGGACAGCAGAAGGCATGGTGTGCATTACTGCTCTGGGTTTCAGCACATCTACCTGTGGTAACCAGAGAAGCCGTGGCAGAGCCATGAGGAAGGCAAGCTGAAATTGATCCAGTAAATATGCAGTCCACCAGCCTATCCTGTTGCAAATCCCACTGAGAGGATGTCAGTACTGCTGTGTCAGAGATTACTGAAGAACAGGCCTTTCACAGTTTATAAATACAAAAATAAGGTCAAATGAAATAAGTTTCCATATTCTGTGTCCCTGTCTTAGTCACTGAGAACATGAGAGGGCATGTGTAAGAGAGTGACAGCAAGAGCTGAATCTCACAGCTTGACCTCTGAAGTTTAGCATCCAGGAGGAAGACTGACACACCTGGAGTGCCAGGTAATACACAGAGGAGGCCACTCCTGTCAAGCAGCCAGTCTGGCTCTGAGCTGCCAGGAGGCTTTGCCTGGCTCAAATGCATCTGTGCATTTATCTCTCGGGACAGGGAGGAGGGCGTTAACAGTCTTGTAGCTTCCTACCCCAGCCTGAAGGCACAGGATGTGCCCAGGCAGAGAGGAGGGTGGATTGACGGGCCCTCAGGCTGCTTACGGAAAGGGAGGGTTGCAGGGTGTCTGGGGTGACCTGTGGAAGCAAAGGGCTCTCAAGCTGCATACAGCAGCACTGGTGCAGCTGCATTTTGTACCACTGCAGTAAAAACCAGGTGCACAGGCAAAGCAGACAGCTGGTAGTGTTTGGAGAAAGCAATACCTGCCAGGCATCCTGCTTGTCTGAGGTCTGTGTGTCCTTCCACCCCTGGCTGAGCTGGAAAAGGGCATGGAGCCACCATGACATGCGATACCTTGCAGGTGTGCACCTGCTCCAGGAGCTGGGGCACTTGGTGCTTCACCCAGCACGCAGGTGTCTGCATCAGCACCCTCCTCAGAGGGCTTCTGGCCAGCGTGCCACATGCCCAGGTGCTCAGGGCTCAACGCCATCCTCCAGAGCTGGGTGTGCCTCAAACCTTGTACAGGGCTTGTGAAATCTACATCTCTGCACTCATCTGTCTCTCCAACTGTGCTACCAGGCTGTCAGAAGTGCTCCCAGTGCTGGAGCTTATCTCTAATACCCAGTGCCTCTCAGCTGTGTGCCCCTTAATCAGAAAAAGCCACAGGTGCTCAGAAGGAGTCTGCTGCCAAGGCTGACCTGGAGCCCATGCCACAGTGAACTTGCTGGAGGATAGGGAAAGGTGGACCCTGAACAGTGATCTGACTCGGGGCGATGGAGTCAGGGGCTGTGCCTCATGCTTGTTAGCACTAGGGCTTCACTGAGGGGCTGCTCTGTTTGTAAAATACATCACTGGCAGAGCTGCTCTGGGAGCTGTGATTTTCCAGTTGCCTGTCACATGGGCTGCATCCTCTCAAAACATGCCTCTTGTCCCCTTTGCAACACACCAAAGCAAGGAGGCGAGAAACAGATAAGGCTGAGACTCCTCAAGTCCCTCATCTGGGGTGCCTGAAAAGCAGTACCAAGATGGCAACTCCTGCTGCTGAGATGGGAGTTTTCTGTCTGACTTCTGTATTTGCTCCCATTCTCCTCTGCTTTACCTGTTCTCTGCCTCTTCAAATGACAAGAGTCAATCTCCTTATTCTCCCTTAATCAGGCAAATGTCCAGCTGAGCATGGAGAGGGAGAAAGGAAAAGAGATTGTTAGCAGCCTTCAAATAGCATAGAAGAAATCATGGGCTGTATCCATTGCTCAGCTCCACCACGGGGATTTGGAATGGATTGACATTGTTTTCCCACTTGTAAAAGAGAGATAATCAGTCTTCCTAAAACTGTTGCTGGGAGAAAGTTTGGCTTTGCTCATTATGCACTTTGAGGCTGTTAAAAGAGCCAGCTAGCTGGTCTATCACCCGGCTGGAAGGCACTCTGTGACTTGAAATACAACAGCTCTTTGCAGGGGGGAGGATCATAAATTCCACAGGGCACCAGATAAACTGGAGGAGGTGAAAAGACAAAGGGGCAGTTGAAGTTTCAAATCCCTTCCCCCCCCCAGTCCCCTGCCTCCTTCCTCCCACCTTTGCCATGCCAACACAACAATAACATTGACAGCCCCCTCCATCACCGCTGGGGTCTAAACCTGCTGCACCAGGTCCTGCTGCCCACGGGTCGTGTCTCTCCTTAATCCCTGTTCCTCCTCCTTGGTCAGCAGGTGGACAGCTTGAGCAGCCTCTCACCTGGAAAAACAGAAGAGAAATGGTGATAGAGGGAGGACAAGGTTGGAGGAAGGCAGGGGGAATGGAGGGTTGCAGCAGGGGGTGGGATGGAAAATCTGGAGCTGAACAGAAGGAGAAAATGGAGGTCCTGAGGTAAAAGCTGGAAGGGCATAAAGGAGCACACGGACATGCTTACAAGAGGAAGGCAACAGGTGGAAGCATGGAGGAGGGCCTGTCAATAGGACAATGTGTGGCACACATTTCCTGGCAAGTGGGAAAAGATGAGAGGTCACAGAGAGCCTTTTTCCCAGCACACACACCTCCAGGCGCGTGTCTGCAAGCACTGATGCACACCGTTAGCAACCATCTTCACCTCACACCGCTGGAACAGCTTTGGGATGAGGCCAGAGATCCACAAAAGTAACACCACCTTCATTTGGTGCAAACAGTGCCCACTTTGCCCCGCTGCAACCCTGACTGTCTTCCCCAGAGCGGGATGGTGATCAGTCACAGTCACACAGTGGTCACCCAACTTGTTCTGCTGCTTTGGTTGGACAACACGGAAGAGTTACAGGAGAGTTCCCACGAGGATGAAGACAATGAAAACAAGGCTGTATTTAAAAGTGTTACCAGTGTAATCATTTTGGAAGGGGGTTGGGAAGGGGAGGGAAGACAGCAGTCTGTCAGAGCAGTAACAACCCAAGTATGGGTACAGTTATACTGCAAAGTAGCACTTTTAATAGGAAAGCTGGTTTCACTTTTTCAAGGGAAGCTTATTTCACTTGGAAATTCCTGTAAACAACACCAACAACTGTTTTGTGTGGAAATGTATAAAAGAGCCTAGATATGCACCCAGGTCACTGTGGCATGGCCAACTCCTGCTCATCAGCTGCACGTTGCCTGGGGTGGAACATCTGAGTTCACAACACGTGCAGGGTCATTGCAGATAGACAAACAAGATACAAAAATTATTTATTAGTAGTTTGTTACCATACCTAGACAGTGTGTCTGAGCACTAAAATGTGTGCTGTGCGAGGAAAATGAGGGAGGAGGCTACATGCAACTTTGGGAATAGCATGCAATTACTGACAAACCTCTTTGGGGAAGACAGAATCTTCACTGGCTGTTTTTCATTGCACAGAAGAATAACTGCAGTAGCTACGCAGAAAAAGACATGTCCACATGTCTTCCCACTGCTGGGAGACGCCTCTGCTACAGACTCCCAGGGCAGGTACAGCCACAGAAAGGGGACAAAGCCAGAGAGGCCACAACAGCAAGACTGACTGACTTCAGCCTGGCTCCTTATGCTCTTGGACTCACCTCCAAACTCTCCTTCATCCAGAAACATTAACCCCAAGCCCTCACTGACTGCATCTATTTTTCAGCAGTGATGCACGCTCAGGCTTGGAAAAACACCGGTAATTAATGGATCCTGCACAGAAGGGGATCGCAGGGTACTTGCAGCCCTTAGGCTGAAAAACACATTCCCCCAAATGAAGGGTAAAAGAATTTGCCTCTTTGTTTTAGGGATTGTTCTCCCCAACCCTAAGCACAAGTTGAATATTCATGAACCTCCTATATGAATTGGTTATCTTCTAAAAGCAAATACAAAGTCCCCATTCTGCATGAGGTGCCCAGGCACCGGACAAAGCCAAGTGTCTGCTCTAGCCGTGGGTTTCCCAGGGACTCTGTGTGCTGCTTTAAACCAGTTACTCTTGCCTATTAAAACAGGATCAAAACTGAACAAAGAGAAAAAGATCCTTCCAGAGCTGTTTGAGGCAGCTGCAGCTAGTTCAGGCTTCTACATCTCTTGACCTAACATGACTCCCAGGCTGCCACATTGTCTGGATGGGAAGCCAGAAGGGAAGGTAACGTGATTTTTATTGTAAGAGCTGCTCACCAGTGCAGTCAGGCTAATTTATGTTAAGAGTTCACGTTGCTAAGTAGCTTGCCAGCACAGAGGTTCAGCCTCATGTCGGAGCTGTATTTGTGGTAGGAAAAAATGGGTGTGCATGAGCACAGAGCTGTGTAATGGCCCGTTTGCAGGTGTTTGTGGTAACATGCACAGGGGAAATGGGCATTTATGGGTGGGAGCACTCCTGAGGTTGTTGAGGATATCAGAGGATGGTTCATTCGCTGAATAGATGATGGAGCTAATATGATAGCATTTAAGAACTGGGTACCACTTGGGAAGCAGACCCAGGTCCCAGTGAGATAGCAAGAGTGTGAAAAATAAAAAAAAAAAGGTGAGCAATTGCAAGTGTGTGTACAAAAGAAACAAGACATGTCTACCGTCTCTGCTGGATCTGTCAGGAACGGAGTTAGGAAGTTAACTTTTTTCACAGCAGCCTGTGTAGTGCATCTGCCTCCCAAAGGGAAGTGGTGAATGAATTCCTCGTTTTGCTTTGCTTCCATGTGCAGCTATTGCTTTTCTTGGTGAACTGTAATTTTCTTGACCACAAGGGGATTTTTTCTTCTGACTTTCTCCCCCTGACCTATTGGGGTGGGGAGAATGAGAGTGGCTGAGCAGGCATCTGGCAGCTGGTCATGGTCAGCCCACCACTGACCTGTCATTCAGGTGGTCTGTATCCTCCCCAAGACCCTGTGTGCAGACAGTGGAGATTTTTAGGGACTTGTTAGGGATTTTTTAGATTCTTTGGAGGCCGGTAAGCAATTCAGAGGGCCTGTGTGGGGAACTGCCTGGGGCTGGGCAATAGGAAGGAGTACCAGGGTCAGACTGACCTTGTGTCTGAGTGCCTGGGAACTCAGCTGTCATTGCCCCTGAAAATATCACCCAGTACTGGTGCTATAGCCCAGTACAGCAAGTGCCTCTGGGCTGGCCGTGAGAAAGATCCAGACTGGGATTTCTGAGTTGCCAAGGACCACTGCCTCTCTGTGCAGCAAGGTGAGGCAGCTGCTGAGAGGGGGGCTTAGAGGTGCTGCTACCGGCAGGTAGTGAAGAGCAGACCTGGGGCATGTGGAGACCTCCAGGGCAGCCTCCCCTGCCCACATCAGTGCAGCTCAGAGCACCAGCCACGTGTGTCCCTTTGCCCATGCTCTGTGTTATCCCAGGACTGTCTCTGCTACTGAAGACTTTCCAGCTCAGAGCAACCAGGTCTCCTGCAACCACCAAGGGGCAGAGGGGGGATGCCCTGGATCAGTCCCCACTGTTTATCTTCCATATCTTGCGTGCAAGTGGCAGAGAGACCCACTTGTGCTCCAGAGAACAGTCCTGGCAGGTGTCAGCAAAATTGGAGCTTTTCTGAACTACAGGTGATTAGACTCCACTCCCTTCCTTTTTCCAACCCCTAAGTGGAGTAAACCCTTACCCTCAGAAGATGTTGAAGGACACCAGCAGGAATGATAGTTCCATGAGCCAACTCCACACCCTGCAGAAGCAGCAGGTACAGCCATGGTCACAGCATGGTTTAGGGGGTAACAGGACACAAATCCTTCTGCAGCATGAGAGAGAACCTGGCACACGTGCACCTGGCATGCCCCAGCACCTCTCCCATCTTCCCCGAGGGCTAAGTGTTTTTCTCACTGCCTTTCTACCAGCACCTTCTCCACCTCCAGGCCCACTATGCCATAAGACCTTGGCAGCCTCCTCTTTGCCCTGGTCAGACTGACCACCTGCAGCTCCAGGAGGAGGAGGATGAAGAGAGGGGACTACAGTGGCTATTTCTCTCTTTGCACTTTGTATGCTTGTAGGGAGAGGTGGACAGAAATGGTGGGGTTCTGCTCTGTGTCCCCTCCTGGCTCCCTATCCTTGCACTTTTAACCTCTGACCTTCATCCTTTTTCTCTCATGAACTGTTCCCATTTCTGCTGTTCTCCTTTGTGCCCTCTCCCCCCTCCAAGAGCCATATGTTTCAGTTAGGATCAGCTGACACCCAAACTAAGGGGTAGGGTTTTCCCCAGCAGTCCTTGGCTGGTGGCCACATAGTTAAAAGCAGCAGGGGAGCGGCGGCAGGAACCCAATCTGGCATTAATGAGAGCGAGAGGTTGTTGCGTGACCGGCTGAGCTGCAGGAGCCCGGCCAAACTGCGGCGCAACAAATGGCACCGTGTGCGCAAAGCTCTGTGTTAGCATAACATGGGTCTCCATTACACCTGGGCTGCTCAGCCTCCCGGCTTTGCCCTTTCCTAATCATCCCTCTTGCACAAGCAACTGATAAAGAGTGGAGTCTACTTGTTCACTGCAGAAAAAAGAGAGATGTCTGACATTTCTACTTCAGTGTGTTTCTGTCTTGCCCATTTCCAGAGCTATCGGGATCCTGATGGGGCTGGTCAGGCTAAGTGACCTGGGACTGAGCAGGGTGGAAGAGGACTATCTTGATTCTCTTTGCTGGGAACCTTCCCCCAGCAGGTGGTGAAGCTGGCAAGGTGTCCATAGGCAGGGAGGACCAGGCAGGATACAAAGAGCTGTTAGGCTTTGCTGTCATCACTGCATGGATCTGAGCACTGCTTGGATTTGTGGGATGCAGTTGCTTTGGCACCTATTGCTCTTCAGAGCCCCAAACCCTTGTCTTTTGTTCATGCAGACTGATTACAGGCTGCCAGCTTCAAAATCCTCTTGGCTGGCCACTCTCTCGCAAAGTCTGTATTAAGAAGCTCCTTCTCAGTGTAGCTCACTGCTGTGTTGTACAGCAAAACATGAGGGGCTTTACAGCAACCACCAGTTGTAGTTTATTTCAGCTCCTCCATGTACAACACAGCAGGGGCTTGCTGACACAGCTCAGTACCCAAAAGATCCTGCTTTTGCACAGCCCTAACTGGTAGCAGATGTAGCGAAGGTTCTGCAGTCCCTGATGTGAATGTGATCAGATGTAATTATATAGTTTAGCTATTACTATACCCCTGCACACAGCAGTGGTCCCAAACTGGAAGTTTGGAGGCAGTCCATAACCTTTGTGCAATCTTGGGAATTGATTGCAGTCTGAGGAAACCACAGTCTACGCAGGCCAGAGACATCAAAACAGGGTATTCTCCACAATGGGCAATCTTTGCACGGTATTAGCTGAGGAGTGACATGTCATAGGTGGTCATATCTATCATCTGTTTAGCTGCACCAGCATAATTCACACAGTCAAAGAAGTTATGTCCCTAAAATTTCCCAACTGGACAATCCTCATCGTGGTTTTCTGACATCCACATAATACAACATTTTCACGCTGCTCAAAGCAGCTAAGCAAGCACCAAACCTGGCTTTCAGTGTAAGAAACTCTCTGAACAAAAGCAGCACCATGAAGGCTAGGTCAGCATCCAAGAGTTTTTCAGCCTTTTCTGCAATAAGGGAGTGCATGAACAGTTTCTGCCCTTTTAGAATATGAATTCAAAATAAATTCTGCCGGGAGCTTCAAAATTCCTCATTTGGAGCTGGGGACCTAACAAGACAGTGTTTGGTCTGTGTGCATCAGGAGAGTTTGTAGTGGCACCTGCATTTCTGCGGTAGAGGTGTGACTTATAAGATGTGGCTTTTTCCACCCCATGTAGAAAACAAACCCAGCACAGACCCTATCTCTTTGCACAGATCTCCACTGGAAAATGCCCATCTCAGGGCAGGGACTCCGAGCCATGCCCTCAACAGAAGAAATATATGATAATTTATGATTTTGAGGATGTTTCCTTTGCATGCAGCCTGAGTGGGGAGCTGTGAGGCTGACCTGACCACATCTCCAAGGTCAGTGACAGAGCTGCTCTGGGGATGGAGGTGAAGCCATTCAATGCTGAGCACAGTAAGGCAGAGCTGCCAGAGGCACTGCTGTGCTGGTTGGTGAGGTCATGGGGTGGTCCCCACATCAGTGAACAACCAAAAACTCCCACTGGGAGATGGCTCCCAGCACCATTGTGAAGTGCACCCTGGTCTGCAGCACGCACTTGCTGTGGCTGTGAAAAATGCTCACCTGCTCTCGAAAGCCTCTATGAGCACATTCACTGGGGTGAATCACAAAGTTCTCCTGTGCAATGACAACTGTGTCACAGCAAAAGCCCCAGTGCAGGGGCCTCATACTGGCTTTGTAGAACCTTCCACAGGCAGAACCTCCCCAGCACCTAAAAATGCCCCGGACTTCAGCTCTAAGGAGAGCTGTTGAAATGCTACCTGCAAACATGATTTTGTCTTGCTGAATACAGCAAGACAATATTGCACTCTACTGCAATATTGCTGGGGTGACCTGGGTTTTAAGTGTAAGAGGGTTAGACAATAACACTAAAGATAGGAAGTGTGCCTGTGCAATAGGTTAAATATGGAGCAATGTCCTGTCATAAACAGTTTGACCTCACCTACCCAGAAGGGATCAGCCTAAGTTTACCATATCACAGCCTTGCAGAAATCACGGACCAAATCCTGACATTTCACTAGCTTCAAGAGTGTTGCTGACTCAGAAAATAGTTGAATGCAGTTCTAGTTCTCTGTGGATGAAAAGGATTGATTTTCCAGTACCACGAGGGGAATACTGTACCTGGCTGCTTCAGGGCTGTGGTGTTTGCAACAGGGATGGGACTTGGGCAGGCCAGGGAGTGGGAGGCAAGAACAAGCCATGAACTGTATCTGTGAGGCCACAACAACAGATGGGGCTGGAGGAAAACCATCCAAATGAAAATTGTCCATGGGTGAAGCAAAGACTAGCTTGCAAAAACCTGCCTCTGAACTTGCCCACGCAGAATGGGTGTTTGGGTCTTAGTCCAAGCCTTCCTGGAAGCTCAGTGGTGTAAGAGGTTAAGAGTCAGAGCAGAAGAGATCCCAGGGTTCATATCAGCAGAGGGTTCAGACTAGGTAACAGAGTCCAAAATCCAGCAGCTCCTTTGTCCAGTGACTCATGAGGACGAGGGCAGTTTTGCAGAATCACAGCTTCAGGCCTTTGGATGGTTAGAAGTAGACACCTCAGTGCTGATGCATGTGAACTGTTCTCAGCTGAGCTCTGTGAGTACAGAGCATGGATGGCATTTGACCAATCCTAGTTTTATCCACTCCCTCTGTATCACCACCATCACAGACACTGAAAGAATTGCACAAAGGGTGGCTCAGCTGCCTCCCCCATTCTGACTGTGGTGGGAGGTGAGAAAGCATGGGCTGTGTTTTCATCCAGCCTGGAGGAGACTGTGAGGAGCCACTGGAACAGGCTTCAATCAGGTGAAAGGTCACTGCAAAAGGCAAGGGGAAAAAAAAAAGAACCTGTTCTCTTTTCCCACTGGGGAAAAATCAAAGTCATGTGCCTTAAAGACAGTAAGAAGACCCACATCAATGCCATCAACATTCTCTCAATAATAAGGTGAGTGAATCACTTCCTGAGCTGGCTGGAGGGTTGCAGGGCTGTTAAATACGTGTCAAAAAGCATCTGTCAGGCATGGACTAGGTTTAGTTAATCCTGCCTTGGAGAGGAGGATGGGTTAGCTGATCCCAAGGTCTTATTCTGTGTTCAGTGATTTCCCCATTCCTCATGGTACCGAGGGACCAAATGCAGCTATTAAAAGCTTTGTAAGATCCCTATTGGTTTGTGTTTCTTCCATTAAAAAAAACAACAACAACAATCCAAAAACTCAAAAAAACCCAAACAGACTCACCCATGGTTTATTTAGGAAGGAAATAGATATTCAGGGAAGGAAAACATCCTCTATTTATTCCGTAGTCAATGCTTAGGGGAGGATTGTGAGAGGAACCAGGTCCTGCCGTGCTTTCTAAATGCAGGCAAAACTTGTCCTGTGGGAACAAAAAGATAAACCACAGCCAGCACAGCAATCTCTCCTGTAAGTGCCTCCAGTTTCTTGGACTGGCGGCTTTCAACTTCTCTGATTATAGATCTTCCCATGATTTTCTCCCTTTGAAGATGCAGGCCCCATACAGTGAATTTAAAGTGGCCAGCAAAAGGCTTGCTCTCCTTAATTAGCTTTCAGAATAGAGGGTCTGCAGGCCACAGGTCAAAGGGCACTTTGCTGAAGGGAATTCAGAGTTAGTCTGTTCAAAACCAAGTGCAAGGGATCAGGCATCTGAACGTGATTTTGCCTGGGGCTCTGCCTTGGATTACGCTCCCAGGGAGCATTTTGTATTTTGGAGCTCTTCTTTGGGACAGACCTAAAAACAAGCAGTTCAGTGTCAAGGGGGCTGTGGACAGACAGAGGGGGAAACAAATTCTTTTGACTAACAATTACAAACTGGTCTATAACCCCCGTGGGGCTTGTCAACAACCTCATCACAGGCTGCCCTGCCATTTCTCACGCACTCGGGGAAGTAGCTGGGCCTTCGCTCAGACACCAGACACGGGACATGGTGTCTTTCTAAGCCTTTTGCAACCCTCACAAAGTTCCCTCACACACACGTCTCAGGCCAGTGACACTGCACAGCTTTTGTGACATGGTAGGAGTCTTGTGGAGGTTATATGAGTTCCTCACTGCCATTTCCTGGGGGCTGCCAGGAGTTTCTCTTTCAGTTCATGCCCCAGAGAGCTGGAACACACCATAGTGAAGCACAGAGCATTGTCAGCAGAGACCGAAATGGGTTGTGCTTGGCAAGCACAGTGGAAAGGAAAAAGAGGGTGACCTGGGAGGATTGCTGTTCTCACTTCATTTTTCCATTGCATCTGCTGTTTGGTGGTTTTTTTTCTGTCAAGCCCAAAGAGAGGAACAGAACAGAAACAAAATATAAATGGGTTCTCTCGCCTTAAGTGCTACAGGAGGAGAGCACTGTTGAAAAGACAAAAGCAAGAAGGTCTGGGTTATAGCCTCCACCCTTCCACTTACCTCCTTCTCTGACTTTTCCCTCCTTGTCTCGCTTTCTCTCCAGCATCCCACCACCACTGCCTCTCAGGGTGCTGAGCTGATGTTTGTGCTGGTGCTTTGACAGGGTACCAAGCAATTGTATCACTCACAGGCTGGCCCTGAAGAGACATTTTTGAAAGCACCTCAGCTCTCCCCACAGCATATTGTCAACAGATACAATGGCTCAAATATGATAGCAATTGAAGGTGACAGGAATATTGTTGTCATCTGAGCTGCTCAGAGGTGCTCAGAGCTGCCTCTGGCTGCTCAGAGGTGCCAAGTGTCCTGGTGAAGTATTGACCTCAAAGCTCAAACTGTGTAGAAGGTGCTGGCCTCCTGCAGTACCACCTCCAAACCACCCCTGGCAGAAGCTGAATCTCATTGGCATCTCCCTCCCCTAGAGAAACCCGGCCCCTGCCACCCAGAGTAACGTAGCTCCTCTTCTGGCTGGCTCAGCTGAATGTCCAAGGAGTGAGTGGTCCAGACAGGTCCTGTCCTGCAAAGGAACTGGCATGGGGAAGGGTTGTTCTGCCACCCTCTGGGCTGTGCCCTACCTCCCCAAGGCAATGCATGCAGTGCTGGGCTCAGGGACACCATGTGTCCCTCAGGAGACCTGCTTCACCCTTCCCTACTGGCATGTCTCTGGCACCACCTGCCTCCATCCATCCCCGGGCAGCAGGAGAGCCAGAGGACAGGGGTTATCCGTGCTCCACACCAACAGTCTGGCAACTTCAATTGCCCATTTCCATGACAGTGTCACGGGCTGCAGAGAAAGGTTTACAGAGGGCACAATGCCAGGAAAGTCCCTGGAGAAGGTCTACGTAGAGAAGATTCCCTTTTAAACCACAGTCCCACCTACAGGACCCATGACACCTGATCTGTCCTAGAACTGAATACAGGGAAAAGGTATTTACTTTAATGCCTTTGACTGGCAAGGGGCACAAGGCAGACCTCTGAACTTTGTTCCCCCTTCACTGGCAGAGCTGCAGGGGCTGAGGGAATTGCAGCTCCCAAAGCCTCAGAGCAATCATATGTGTGCTTGCTTGCAAGAAGAGTTTTGCAGCTGGAGGACCCTTTACTCAGACCTGGAAACAGAAAAGCCAACGTTTCTTCACTCCATAGCATGGTCTCTGAGAACCATAGCTAACCGTGAACTGCCTTGAAACCAGACTGTGGCCAAAAGCAGGCTCCCAAAATTAGGACACTCTTCCTAGTGCCAGGGAGGAGGCTGTGTGTACGCCCTGCCTCTGAGTGTAGCCTCAGGCAAGGCACTGCCTTGGTTGCCTGCACCTCAAACCTGCTAAAAGTAACCTTTCCTGGTCTTGCTTTAAGTCTCCAAGAACATGAATTCCTCTGCAAGCCCAGCACATACCAGTCTCCACATTTAGCCGGTCGAGTAGACCCTCTGGAGCTGCGGCTTGGGCCCTTTAAATGCCACTCCTGTATTTCAAATGGCTCTTGCAAACCTCCTGTAACCTGAGCAGACAAAACTGGTGCTGGCGCTGGAAAGCAGTTACGCAATATGCAGGAGGTAAAACCCTTTTGGCAGGGGCAGGGGCATGTGAAAGGAGATGCAAGTGGGAGGCTCCAGTTGCTGAGGTGAACACCATGTCCCACGAGAAGCCTGGGAGAGGAGATACATAGAGAGTGTCATAGAATCATAGAATGGTTTGGATTGGAAGGGACCTTAAAGATCATCTAGTTCCAACCCCCAGTCCCGTGACTGTCCCCCTGCTTGCTGCTGTTCTCCCAGACCACCTCTGCCATGAAGGGTGGACAGATCTGGACAACAAGGTGAAGACACTGGTGGAAAAAGAGACAAGCCAGACTGCCTGAATCTGAAAAGCCAATAGACAGCAGGCCTGTGCAGATGCTGTTCACCCTTGTGAACACGTTTCAAGTATCACCCTTTTGTGTCCAAAGCTGTACAGTCAGCCAAGTATTCACTGAATTGTATCCTGTTTTCCCCCTCCCAATGCTCCCTGGACTGTGCACACACAGGAGGCTCCCGAGGCGGAGCTGGGAAGGTGCCGGGCACCCCCACAGGGTGCAGCCTGCCACCCGTGGCCCTGGTTAGTGTGCTGTGCCATGCCATGCCAGGTAAGTGTGCCGTGCCATGCCTGGCTCCTCCGCCAGCCGGGCCCCACTGCTCCCAAGGGCAGGGTTTGGCTGAGGCAGGCCGGCTCTGGCACGTGTGAGCAGCAGGGCACGGATCCTGTTTCCTTGCCCTGGCATGTGCCGCACCGTGTGGTGGGACTCGAGCCATCCTGCCTCCTCAGGTGAAGTCTGAGGCTGCTCCCACCCCTGCTGCCAGGGCAGCTGCTCCAACCTGTAAAGGCAGGATTTTGCCCACAGCATGCTTTTCTCCAGCCATGCAAATTAATTTGCTGGTAACCAAAGTGGGATCTGCACCAGCTACCTGTGTTGGAGCTGCTGGTATTCCTGCCCTCCTTTTCTCCCTGCTGGTAACTCCCCCAGTTACCAGCTCCAGGTAGCTGCCCTCCCACCCTCAGCCAGAGAGACCTGGCTTCCAACACTGCCAGTTCAGCTGTGAACTGGCAGTTTGTTTGTTTCTTCAGACAAGAAACTGTCCACCAGTTTCTTGCTGCATTCTCCTGCATGAGCCATGCAAAATGTTTGGAGCCTGGCTGCAGAAGGTCCTGCGCCATGCTCCTTTCTAGCCCTTGCAAGAAGCTGCCTTACTTTCCCCTGCCTGATTAAGCACATTCCTTCCTCTCTCCCTTCTTTGCTCTGCCCTGCAGCAATTTCCAAAGCATTTTTGTGGCATCCAAGACCTGGAGGAAAATTCATGAGCTGTGGAGATGTGGTTTCTATTATGTGCTCTTAGCTTTGAGTCCTGGCTAGTGCAGGGGCAGTGGGTCCACAACCATGAGGGCACTCACTGTGCTCCTTTCCTGAGGGTCAGGGGGTAGTTACTGTTTCACAGCTGGCTCCTTCTAAGTGAAATCAAATTGCTCACTGTGAGCTGATTGGGAAAATACTGTGTCTGTGCATTCTCTCCCAGGTTCCTGACTCTCAAAATAATAGTAATTATGTGGCCTGGAAAAAATTATTATTAACCATAATCCTGGGAACGGCATCTATTATTCAGCTTTATGGGAATCCATACGGCTCCCATGGAAGGGGATTATTTACCTAGGCCCTGAGAAAAAGTGGAGGAGCCTGCATGCTCCTTCTGGCTATTGTATTGCCAAATCCCACAGCAAGGAGAGCCGTTTCCTCTAGCTGCCAGTAATCCTTGTGGGCTTGACGACCTCAGCACACAGCATCCTTTGGGTCACCGGCTGCTGGGAAGCCAGACTATTGTTTCAGGGCTTTTGTCCCAGACAGAGGAGCTGAGGAACCAGGCTTTTCAGGAGTCCCCATCACAAAGTGGTGACTGGCTTGCAGCCTGGCAGTTTGTCAGGCCTTTCCTAGCTCTGCTGCTGGGAAGTCAGCTGGATTTGGACCCATTTCCATGAGGCCAAGGGCAGGACTGGCTCTGGGATCTCCCAGTATGAACCATGCTCACCCTGCAGGAGGGAGCTTCCCCACATGCCTGTGGCTGCAAGGGGATGGCTCCACCACAGCCCCCATGGATAGGATGGAACACCCAGGAGCCCCCACTTCCTCCTGGGTCCCTAACTCCCATCCTGATCTTCTAGTCCCTGCAGGGGAGAATAAGGAAGGCCCAGTTTCAATTCAGTGCATGAATTGAAGCAAAGGAAGTGTTCTCTTTCTCTAAGAGCTAAAAGAAATCTTGCAGGGAGACTTTCTAGTAGGGATGTTGACCATGGCAGGTACGCGCACAAATGTGCGTGGAAGGAATTGTGGCATGGAGGGAAACCCAAACAGGTCCTTCATTCTTGCCATGGGCTTGCGGAGCCCATATGGTTCTTTTTATGGTGACAGCCTTAGAGGAAGAAACAGAAATCTGTGTGTTTTTCAAGCCAGGGTTCAAAGGGAGTTTATAGCTCTGATGGGAAAGTCTCTGTTCAAGGTTGCATCTGTCTCAGCACAAACTACACTTTAGAGACAGCTCAGAAGGAAGTAAGCTGTGATTTCTTCCCCACTGATGCTGGCTGGCAGTGCACTGGAAAGCTTGGAAAGAGCTGCCTTTTCTTATCCTAGGTGAGGCATATAGCAATGCCTTCATGTGGCCATTGCTCCCCACTCCTGTCCCTCTCAGGGCTTCAGGAAGGCCATAGGGCAAAGCAGCTGCCCCCTACTGCCGCCACATAGTGACTAAAAGCTTTCCTCTCTGGCTTGCAGCTGGAGCCCTCTCTTCCTGCCCTCTTCAGGGGTGCTGTGTGCCACCACAGCTTTGCCAGTGGCAGCAATATTATTTTGATGCTGCAATCACTCCTTTTTGGTAACTCATTGCTTTGTGAGGTACTGCTGATGGATTACGACAGGGATGAGAAATCACTTTTTAGAGCAGCCCAGCAGTGATGCCAGAAGTGCATCCAGGATCTGAAGAAGGTCTGTCTGGTGGCCCCCATAAGCAGCTGCTGTCCCCCCTACTGCCACCTGGGCAAGGGACACAGGGATAGTCTGTGGGTCTACCCAACCCACACAGCATGGGGCTGCCTCAGAGACCCCTGAGCCGGGGCATCTCATGGGCCTGTGTGCAGTGCTGGTCCAGGGCTGGGGGCACACCAGAGTGGCTCCATGCCTGGGCTCCCAGCCCACACCTCGAGCGTGGAGCTGCAGGGACCCAGCTGCGCAGCTGTCCTGGGCAGCCTCCGTGCCTTGCAGGGATCATAAAGCACCAGCGTGGCCCAAGGGACCCGCCCAAGGTTCCCCTGAGAGTCTGCAGCAGAGCAAAGGTCCAAGCTCTGTGTGACCCAGCCAGTGCCTGGTGAATGCAGAGCCACCCTAGTCCCTGCATCAGCCTTCACAGTGCGTGGGGGAGCAGGGTGATGCTGCTCTCAGGCATCAATCCCTCCATCTTCTCCCTGATTTTGCCCAGCAAGCGGCGTGCAGGGGCGCGGAGGGACACCCCTGCCCTCCCCTGTGCTCAGCGGATGCGGACCGCGGTGGCAGCCGGACAGAGCTGCTTTCTCTGGCACAGTGCTGCCATTGTCCAGCTGGGCTCTGGGCACTCTCATCCCCACCAGGCGGGCACAGCCAGGACCTCTGTGGCCCAGCAGCACAGACAACAAGGTGAAGGAGATGGATGCAAGCCTCTGGAGCAGCCAGCCCACCTTTGTGTCCCCACAGTGCAGCCCCACTGCTTTTTGGACTTCTGTGTAAAAGATGATATAAGGTGGTGGCTAAAAAAAGGAAAACTGAATGAATAGGAGGGGGAAGGGAGAGCAGATGACGCTGAGATGCGAGGGGCAAGATAGAGCCAATGAGACAGAGCTGGGCTGCGAGCCGGAGAGGAAAAGCCGTGAGCCCCGTGGGAGCTGGGCTGTGGGAAGAGACAATGCGATGGAGGGGAAGGAGCCAGCTTCCACTCTGGGACATGCACAAGGCTGCAATTAGAGAGAGGAGACAGCGTGTCTGCCCAGGCTGGGAACTCTCCTTCTGCCATGGACTCAGGGTCATGCAGGGGCTGGGGCAGAAACCCACTGCCTGCCCTGTGCCCCTACACACAGCTCCCCTTCGACTTGGACCCCTGAGGGGGGCAGAAGCCCCAAGGGCAGACACTGGCAGTACCTGTGGCTCCAAGGTGCAGGGGCTTTGCTCTCCAGTGCTGGTGTGAGATGTCTGGGTTGCTTTGTGCTTGCATTGCAGTGGCACAGTCATACCAGGCCCCCTTCCTGGATCAGCCCTCCTCCCCTAGCTCCCCTGGGCAGCCCGCTCCTGCCTCCTAAACCAGCTGATCAAATACCGATGTCCTCCAGGCAAGCAGGTTGCTTGACCGCCCACCTCTCACAGCTAGCATCCTTCAGTAGGCTTCTGGAATTTTCCTGGGTGAAGGATGCTATGGAAATACGCAACTCCACAGCACAAGCTCTGGTTTTAGTGTCCTCCTCTGCACTGCAATTATCTAGCTCCCAATGGAAAATTCAAGTTTGTTTGGAAACAAAGTCTCTGGCTTTGGCTTGGAAAGGCTCAGAGAATACCATGCAAGGGTCACAAACTTTTAACACAAGCCATGTTTGGCTGGGACTGTAAAAGAGGAGGGAGGTAGAGGAGGAATATGAGCACACACCATTTTTGCTACCACAAACTTGGCCGGGAAACTCTGTGCGCTTTGCTCTGTCTGGACGTAAAGGTCCAAGAAAAGAGTTAGATGCTCTAAAAAGAAAACAAACAAGTCATGCAGCCAGAGAAACTGATTTCCAAATTTGCTTTTTACGGCTCATTTTCACTACCCAGGCAAGAGGCAGATGAAGCAGAGCTCCCGCAAACTTCTGCTGGAGTGACAGCAAAGGGAGATGCTTGAAAAAAGCCAGCAACTCCCGGCAGGGACAGAAGAAAGAGGAGAGCCCTGGTGAACCAACAGTGGTTTTTTTAAAATATAAAATAATATACTTCAGACTTGCGGTGGCTTTTGCTTCCTGATCAACAGTTTTAAGCCAACCCAACTGCTTTCCTCTTTTTCTGGTCATTTTAAGATCTTCTCACTGAGGTGAAATTAAATACGAGGTGCAGGAAGAGACCTGACGGTTTTCCTGTCATTCTCACCTTCGTGGGAGCGGCAGGAGCTGGGAGTTAAGGCAGCCCCGTGTATTCACTGACCAGGCATTCACAGAGAAGTGTGGAAGATCACCACAGCATATTTAGATGTGTGCAGCAATAAAAGCTAATTTGTTTTTGCCTAAAGAGCAGGTAGGGTTGGTGTTGTTTCATTTTAAATAAAGACATTTGGACTCCCAAGGTCATTTCCGTGGAATAACAATGCTCCTTTCAGAAAGGGGCACCGGCAGGGTCTCCGTTACTCTCAGTGCTCCCAGTCTGGTTTGAAAGCCCAGCTGCAGCTCAGCCAGGCGAGCATCCCCTGGGCTGCCCTCTACACGTTGCAGCAGCTGCTGTCCCAGTGCCCCTGCCACGGGAAGTGCAGGAGCTCAGGAAGGAGTGCTGGCATCTCTGCTGGGGTGTTCGCAAGCACCCAGAGCCTATTTGACAGTAAAATGAGGATGGTGTCCAGTACCTCTCCCCCCTCTCCCCAACCTCAGCAGCACCCCTGTGCCTTCTGGGAGCGCTGGCAGAGGATGGTGCATCCCTAGAAGGTAACATACAGCTGTAGGTTTTCCTCATCCTCCATCAGGTATGGCATGAGGATCAGATATGATCAAAATTTCTGATTTTAAAATAGGTCATTTGCAGAGTGGGAAGGTTTTCCATGAGCTGCTGCCTTTAAATGGCAGGTGAATGTGCCTCACTGACTTCAGTGAAATTGGTACCATGATCTGTATCCATGCAAGTACATAGAAGCTAGGCAATGCAGGAAGCATTCAGCAGAGCTGGGTGAAAAAGCAGGCAACTTGGTTCCCAGATCCAGTTACATCACATACTTATTTTCCTACATTCCTAAATAGCTACTCTCTCAGGCTTTAAGCAGGCAGAAAGCGTTGGAGCTGTGAAAAAGTAAACTTGAGGCTCAGGCTATTCTCTGTCTTGCAGGCATGTATTTGCCAAAAAATTTCCTCTCTGCTTCAGTGCAGCCCCCAGCATCACTTCCTATCAGTCAGTCTTCAAGCTACAGGGCACTTTGCTTTAAAAGTACCTTATCTTTTATTCTATGTGGGGAAAGGATATTCAGAAAGAAAAAGCCCTTGAGTTAAAAAGAGCTCCCCTCCTTAGCGAGCGCTGCTGTTTGTCACCCTCTCGGAAATTTGTAAACCCTTTTCTCTGTATTTATCTAACTCTGCTATTTTGGGATTTGCTGTAACTGTCTGCACCAATGAGGTGTGTGTGGAAGGGAGAGCGTCTGTGCTGCTTGGCTGATATTTTTGGCCAGTGCAGTGCTCGTTTCTGGGAACTTGGGTACCACGGGAAGATGCAGTTCTGATCCCTCATCCCTCTGTCTCCTCTTTCTCTTTGGAGAGCACTGATGCCCACAGTGGCTCAGCAGTCCCCAGTGTAGATGCCTCTGGGTGTGCCGAGGTCTGGAGGAGAGGGGAAAAGGAGACTGGGATGGATGGCACAACTGGCTGCAGCTGGACCTCTTCTCCCATGCCAGCACTCTTGTAGCTACAGGAAACTTCACCAAGGCACCATGGCAGAGTTCTGCCTCCCAGGGGCATGGTGAGACTGTGATGGTCCATAAGAGAAGGCAGTTTACTTCCTCTGCTCTTCCCAAAGCTGCCCTGGCAACTCCCAGACAGCCAGCTCCTCTGTGGGAAAGAGCAGCATGGGCCAAACGTGACCAACCATGAACAGAAAGGAAAGGACTTTGTCAGCCCACAGCCCTCCCCAGGGAGGTGTGAGTGCACACATACTGTATGCATACACGTGTGTATGTACCTTAATACCCTACAGCTTACAAAACACACGTAATTTTAATTTTCTTGTCTGCCTTTCCAAACCAGCTCCAGACACAGTTAACCCTGTCTGCCCCATGCTGCTCTCTTGTGCCGTCAACAGAGGGATCTGTCCTAGCCTAACTGAAGTTGTGTTCAGAGCCATTGTACATCTACTGATCACACACACAGGTCTTCCAGATTTCTTGGAAGCTTGCAGGAAAAATTTTTTTCGGTTCCACAGTTTTGATTAGGGCTTGTCTTCCAGTAGCCAGGAGGTCACAGTGTCTGCACAGATCACAACCTGAACATCTGCATCCTATTACACAGCATGGTGATTATTTTTCAACATTCCCCACGTCTTCTAGCAGTGACAGTGGTGATTAAAGCCTGGAGTGGATTCCTGAGTAGCATTTCAGCTTCCTTTACTTTCGCATCCTGACCGTAAACAGGAGAAGAGGGCTTTCCTTGGGCACTAGGTCAGGAAGCCCGCGTGCCTTAGGGTGATGCTGACGCACTGATGAAAGCCCGGAGATGTCAACTGGTACAAAGCAGCTGAACAAACCTGCCAAGGGGTGCCAACAATAGCAGGATGTCACTGCAGCTCACAGGGAGGAGATTTCCATTCACTGATTTGGCTCCCGTGCCAAAAACCGTCCAGTGGTCCAAGGAATAAAGCCATTGTCTCCAGGAAGTGACCTGCAGCAGACTCTGATGGCTCAGAGAGAGTGACGGGGATTTGGTTTCCCATCCCCAGTGCCAGAGCAGCACGAGGAGGAGGAGGTGCGTGAGGCAGGCTCTGGGCTGGGCACCTCTGGGCAGCCCCCCTCGCACCTCTCACATGGTCTGGAGCTCCTGCTACAAGGGGGCTTCATAAACCGGCTTGTTGAAGACGGGGACTTTATTGTTCTCCTTGGTGGAGGGAGGGGAGACAGGTCAGGGAGATCAAGGAGCCAAGAGGAAAAGGATTATTCATATCAAGTCTATAGCAAGAGGCTGGAGCTGCCAAGCAAGTATTCCAGCCAGGAGACAGTCTCAAAATTTCCTGACTGAGAAGGTTTTTTACTTTCTCTGCTCATTATGCACGGTGGCATTAATAAGCCTACATTTCTGGGCTGTTAGGTTTGGCCTTGTGCAGGTCAGCATTCAACATTCAAAAAACTTCCTTCACCATAATTTTCCCTACATGTCTGTAAGGCAGCCAAGGGCAGGAAACTGTCTATAAATGAGGGCAACTGCTCCGGGTGGGGTCCCAGCACACAAAGCAGCTGCTGTCTATGGTCTGGATCCAGTCAGAGAGAAGAGAGGAGAGAGAAGGCCAGACTCATCCAGCCCCTCACCCCTTCTCCTGGGAAGAGGGGCTGTGGCACACACCAGGGCGTGCGCCCTGCACAGCAGCTCCTGCTGCTTCCCCTCACCACAGGCCTCTGCAGCTCCTCCTGTCCTGGTCCCTCATTACCTGCCTGATATTTCTCTGCCTGTCTGTCTGTCTGTCTCCTCCTCGGCATGTGCCAGTGTCCTGTCCCCATGTGCCTGCCTGCACGTGCAGCCCTGTGTGCGTGTCTCCCGTAGCCCCAGCGCGTGTCTTGCTCTCAGGAATGGCTCAGGTTGCCCGGGGCTGCCTGCACATCTATGTCCATCTGTGGTTTTCTGCTCAGTTACGCTGGTGTGCCTCTCCCTGCATCCGCCTTCCAGCGCCTGCCTGCGTCTCTGCTTGCATTTGTACATCTGTCTCCAGTGGCCCTTTTTACCCTGGTAAACAGGACAGGCACGTGCATCCAAGCCCCGTGCGCCCAAGTTGGCTGGAATTGCGCCGGCTGAGAGCCAAGAAAAAGGACAGGGAAGAGGAGGAGGGGCGGGGGAAGTGAAGGGGAGCGAAAGGGCTATTGGAAAAGGCCTAGGGGACAGCCCAGCTTCTTGTTGCCTTTGCATTGCTCTCATGGAAAAGATCCCCAGATAAGCCTGCTCGTTAAGATAATGACCTAGTGCCTGCAAGCCACCAAGCTGGAGGTGAAGAGAAGCTCTCCTTCATCCTCCAAGACAAGAAAGGACGAGGATGAACCAAGGCAGCTGCCTTTTGGGCTAACAGGGGTCAAGGGTGGGGGGCACAGATGCACATCAGAGCTCAGGCAAAAGGGAGGGCTGCAAGGGGGTTGGAAAATGCAGACTCAAAGCAAAAATCCTCCAATTTCAGAAAAATGCAGGTTATGCAATTAAGCCTGTTTAAAATAGGAGTAACATTACACCCCTCCCTCACAGAGTAGGGGCAGCCAGCACTGCATGACATAGCTTGGAAACACCTGCTCAGAGTCTTGGTTAAAAATCTGTCCCCTACACACTGGCTACCACATCACACACCAGATGAACTGCCACCTGCATAAGGAGCTTCTGTGCTGTGCCCACAGGTGTGGTGGTGGAGGGGAAGGATGCTCCAGCAAAGGCATGTTGGGACTTTCCAAAAGAGTTTGCAAAGGGCAGAGGAGCTGTGGCTGCTGTGGGCTTTGAAGAGTGCAGAGGACCCTGATGGGCCAAATTACAAGAACCAGAGAGGTCAGGTGAGAAACCCTGGAAGAGGAGGGACTGGCAAGGTTTCTGGAGATACAGCTGGGAGGAGGGATGAAGCAGATTGGCTCTTGCTTTTTGCATGGCATGTGCCACACAAGGGGTCAGAGCCACCCTGGAGCACCGGCAGTGCCAGCAGTGTACACATGTGCGGGGAGACGCAGGGGTGGGGAGACAGGAAGAGGCACAGAGGCAGGCACAAGATGAGTCAGCTGTACCAGTGATGACTAGGGGGGGTCCTGGAAGATGTCAACATTTCTGTCTCACTTTCTGGAAAATACCCAGCCTCGATGGAAAACTACTGCAGCAGAAGTTACCAACACAAGTCCTGCTTTGAATACCGGGCCAAAACCAACACAGCAGTGCTTGCTTTCCCAAATTTTAATATGACTCCTTTAGTCCTATATGAAGCCAAAGAAGCCTTAGTGAAGCACTTGACACAATGGAAGCAAGGGATGCCATCCAGACAACCTGGGCAAACTTAAGAACGGGGCAAATCCAAGGTCAAGTTGTTGCGCCTTGGGCGATTGCGCTTATAAACACTTAATCCAATTTCAATCTGAGCAATGTCTTCTGGGAGATCAGGACAGAAGACTGTAACCGATTGAGGAGATGCCTGAAGCTTCCTTCTTCTCCTGGCCTGCCAGCAGATGACAGCAAGCACGACCAGGGCAACTACAGCGGTCCAAAACAGCCAGCCAGAAAAGAGCCTGGCTTCCTCTGCGTCCTTGCTATTCTCAATCTCCTGCAGCAGATGCATCAACTCCTGGTGCAGATGCACCTCACGCTCCAGCATCTCTTTGGCTGTGGCTCTGCTGATGTGGTGATGCTGCTTCTGGCCAGGCTGGATGATGTTTCTGGCCAGCGAAGCTAGGAAGAGAGCAGTTGAAGCCATGGCCTGGAGGAGGTGGGAGGAAAGGGGGCTCATCAAGTCTGGGTGGGAAAGAGTAGGGAGCTGGGGGAACCCAGCACATTCCCAAAGCCTCTCTGGGTACCTGCCATCTCTGGGAGCCCCCAGCCTCTCTGCCCCAGACCCAAGGGCAGTTCTGTGCCCTGTCCTAGGGGCTTGGCTCTCTGTTTCAGAACCCCCTGGCATCTGCCCTGTCCTCCATCCAGCCTGGCCTTCCCCCTGCGTGAGCACTCACCGTCCCCTGAGTCCTACATGAGTCCAGCTGTGGTGGAACTGGGGCTGCCTACTGATGCCCCTGGTGACACATCCTCCATGATGTCACAGCCACCAGACCACATCACCCAGCCAGCAAGCCCAGGCTTCATCCCCACCCCCCAGCTCAGCAAGGCCTGGCCACCACACCAAGAGCAAACCCCACTAGCAGAAGTGAGCTCCCAGGAATGCTCTTGACAAAGAGACTCCCCTCCAAAGCCGTAATTGAAATGAAAATGGGGACTGCAGGTGGATATCCCTGACATAGGGGTGCGATGTTTTCTGGGCCAGGTGTTCTGACTCCAAGTTACTTTGCAAAGAAGAGCTACGAGCCCTTGGGCAGAGACAACTCTCCTCCTTCTCAGCCTCTTGGCTTCCTTCTCCTGGGGCAGGGCATATGGATGGCAGTTAATCTAAGAGAAATTTTTAAAAAATCAGTGCAGCCGCAGCTAAAGGTCTAGAGAGGGATGCCTGCAGCTGCCAGTGTGCTCAGGTACAGCAGCAGGAGGAGACATCTTCACTGCCCATGGGAGAAGGCTGAAAAAAAAACCTAAACCAACTCATTACTTTTCTTTCCCTCAACCACCCATTTAACTCCCCATGCCTTCCGCTTGTTCCTTGCTATGTAATTACATTTCCTCAGATGACCATGTTTCAGGGCCGAAGGCTGGTGTGGGGGGGTGTGCAGGTCTCCCAGTCCTTGGCCAGCTGCAGGGAAGGGGTGGGGCTGTGTGCACCCCCATGCTCCCTGTGTCCAGGCTCTGTCCCTGGCTGCTTTGTACAGTCGGATGGAGACATACAGACATACAACAGAGGGCACACTAGCAGGGACACTGCAGGTTAGGAGATAAGCAGCCCTCTCTTAATGAGGACATGATATACCTGGCAAGACTGTACCCCTTGTGGGGAACAACAGGCTCTTTCACTCCAGGCCCTGGCACAGCCAGGAGCAGCTGTGGGACAGAGGGAACAGCAGCTGATAAATCAGCTCAGCACCACCAGCCATAGGAAGCCCAGGGTAACGGCACAGCCCCACATCAGCTGTTGTTGGGAAGCCCTGGGATGTCCCACGTTGGATTCCATCAGCAATCACAGAAAAGCAGCACCTCTGGAGGGCTACAGCTTTGCTAAAATTGGCTTTTCCAGGAAGGCAGATGGGCATGGCAGCTCTCCAGCGCCAAGGGAAAGCTGCATTTCTGCCGCCAGTATCTGCTGAGGGAAGCCAGTCCCGGAGGGAAAAGGGCAGCATTACCCTGAGAGACCTCTGCTTGCTGCTTGGGAGGTAAAATCCCCAGTGAAAGGAGCCAAATTGTTACTGTGTGTATCTAAAGGCACTGAATTATTAAGGAGAAGAGATCTTTTAAGGCTGCAGGTGAAGCAGAGAGCTTTACGGATGGATGATATTAAATGTAATGGACCTCTAATCGAAAACTACCTGATTGGCACAGAATGGTTTCTCAGCTGTGGAGCAAACGCAAGCAGCTGGAGTGAGTGTGGTACATTATTGCCCCAGGGAACGACTGGGTTTGGTAGTCCTTTGCAGCATTTCGGAGTATTGCAGTGAGCCTGTGATGGAGAGATATTCCTCCCACCCCATTCTCTGAGAACACTCACAGCCCAGCCTCTGCTTTTTCTGGATGAACCCAAAACAGCCTTTCCCTGTCTCACCACTGCACGCTTACACGTGATTAAGGTCATATAAGAGCTGGCTGTTGTTTCCAAGCACCCTGAATTTGTCAAAATTAGGCTGGATTTGTGAAAACTGGCTTCCTGAGACCTCGGGCACTTCCTTCTTTGAATACCAGGCCAAACACAACACAGCAATGCTTGCTCTCCCAAATTTTAATATGACTCTTTCACTCTCACATGGAACCACAAATTACAGAATTCGTTTATCTGAGAGTCAGAGAAGAACCATGAAACACCAACACTTTAGGAAGCAGCAGGGAAATACCTGTAAATCATCCCAAAGGAGTTAGAGAGGGTTCTTCCCAAAAGGTAAGGAGGGTGATAGCCCAGCTGAAGTGTCTCTACACCAATGCACACAGCATGGGAAACAAGCAAGAGGAGCTGGAAACCATGGTGCACTCAGAAAACTATGACCTAATTGCTATCCCAGAAACCCAGTGGGATGAGTAGCACAACTGGAACACTACAATTGAAGGCTACAAGCTTTCCAGAAGAGACAGGCTGGGAAGGAGAGAGGGTTGTTGTGCTCTAGATTAAGGAATGGATGGATTGTGGAGAGTTGCCTCTGAGAATCAGCCACAAACAGGTTGAGAACTTGTGGATGAAAATCGAGGCTGGGAGCACCACAGGACAGCTTGTGGATGGGGTCTGCTCCAGGTGCCTGACCGGTTGATAAGGCTTCTTGCTTCAGCTACAGAAGCCTCACACCCACACGCTTTCCTCCAGACGGAGGATTTCAACCATCCAGACATCTGCTGGGAAAGCAGTACAGCTGGCTGAGAGCAATCCAGGAGACTCCTGGAGTGCCGAGAGGACAACCTACTGGTCCAGGTATTGGACAAACCAGCCAGAGAAGTCTTGCTGGACTTAGTGCTCACATGTGCTGATGAGCTCATCAGAGAAATTCAGTGGAGGATGTCTGGGCTGTAGCAGCCAGGCCCTGGACGAGTCCATGATCTTGAGGAGTGTGCGTCTGGTGGGGAGCAGAGTGAACTGTGGAAGAGTGAACTTCTATCTGTTTAAAGAATTAGTGGATGAGATCCCCTGGGAAACTGCCCTTAGGGACAGAGGAGCTGACCAGAGCTGGTAAGTCTTTCTGGCCACTGTTCTTAGCTCTCCATCCACGTGAGTCAGGAATCAAGCACCAAGTAACTCTCTAAGTGACCTGAAGAGGAGAAAAGGCCATTACAGCTGACTACTCTACTCTGCTGCGACAAGGAAGCCTTTGCTCCAAGACCTTGTAATCAAATGTAAGACAAACAAGAAAGGTGGAATAACCAGGGTGGAGAGGAAGTCAAGGGCTAGAGGAAAGTGTGATGTGTACCAGAGCTGCAGGGACTGCGGCTTTCTATTCCTAATTAACAGACTCACTTGTCTTATTTTCTGCTCTGACCACCATATGAGCCTTTTAAATATAGAAGGCTCCTCCCTGGCTATGTACACAGCCAGCTCGGCACCACCATCCATCTCAGCTACATGGCCACAGGTCACATTTTCAGAACCACTTGATGGGTGGATTAATGGCTGCCTTTTTATTGCCAGCTTCCCAGCTCTCGGGGTGGGGTGGAGGCGGGAAGGAGAAAAATAACTAATAAAAAACCCCCATATGTGAAGTTTTGAAGTTCCATGAAGGTGGATAAAAAAAGTCGAGATTTTATTTTAAAATTAATCTGTAAGGGGGTGTGTTTGCTGCTTAGTATGAAAAATGTGAGGCTTGTAGGTACATTTTTCACACTTCCCCCCACACACAGCCCAGGCCTGGAAAGTTACTTTATTATTTTTAAATGAAAATATGGAGCTTTACTGGAATAACTAGTAACTGTGGGTGTTCTTCAGTGCTGCCCAGTGCAGCCACCCGCGCAGAAAAATCAAGGTTTCTATTACATATAAGATGAAGAGCAGGGTCTCTCATCTTCTCTTTCAGGCTTTGAGAGGTAATATTTATTATGAAAACCCTGGAAGTGATTTACAAGTAATTGTGATGGTTGATACAGGTTTGATGTACTAAACAGCTCAAATGGAAGAGTTTTGGGTTGTTTTGTCTTTTAAAACTATTACTATCAAGAGGGAAACTACCCAGATTTAAAAGCTGCCCTGTATGTAACGCAAAGAAAACCTCAGCAGGGTGCAGAAGAAGCTCTGGGTGCGGAGTAAGGGGAAGTCAGCAAATGGCATACATAGAACCTGGGCTCAGAAGGGGGCGCTGGGAAATAAATCATCATGACTCGCTCTCTCCATCGCCTATGGAGCTGCGGCAAAGCGGCACTTCAGTCAGAAATCTCCCGTCCAAGCCGATGTTTCTCACAGTGGAAATCCAAACCCCCCCGAAGGACGGGGAGGGATTGTTTTAACCTCTCGGGCAGAGCCAAATCTCCAGCCGCGCTGCAACAGGCAGCACGCTGCTCCCATGCTGCTCCTGCTGCGGCGCGGCTCCAGCCGCTGCTCCCGCTCCCACCCAGCCCACGGCCGTAGGGATTTGACTGCGGCAGCGCTCCTGCTGGGAACGGATCCGAGATGGCCTGCTGCACTTTGCGTACATCTGCTCTGGCCACAGTGATTCAGCCTCACCCTGGCTGGCCAGTGCCGCCTGTTATTCTTCAGAAAACTAGGGTGACATGAATCATCTGGTCACACCAGGACAAGGCCAAACACTTTGGGCTCCCCACGCTGCACAGACCATCCTCAGCCTGCTGGCTGCAATGGGGCCATGCTTATCCTCTGTGGTCTGCATGGCTGCAGCTGAAAGCACCTGCCCATGACATGGGGACATATAGAATCACAGAATGGTTTGGGCTGGAAGGCACCCTAAAGGTCATCTTATTCCAACCCCCCTGCCATGGCCAGAGACACCTTCCAACAGACCAGGTTGCTCAAAACCCTGTCCAGCCCAGTCTTGAACATTTCCAGGGATGGGGCATCCACAACTTCTCTGGGCAACCTGTTCCAGTGCCCCACCACCATCAGAGTAAAGAATTTCTTCCTAATATCTAATCTCAACCTACCCTGCTTCAGTGTGAAGCCACTCCCCCTTGGCCTATCACTATGTGCCCTTGCAAATAGTCTCTCTTCCTCTTTCCTTTAGGAAAAGGCTCCTAAAAAAGTAGGCTCCCTTTAGGTACTGGAAATCTGCCTCGTGGGACAGAAGACACTTGTACCAGGGGCACACCATCCTGCTCACAAGAGGTCCTCTCCGAAGCAAGGGAACATGATTTTTACTGTGACTCTTTTGACTGAGAGGCACTTGGAGAGGCCAGGCCCCCTTGGCATCCTATTTCCCACACCCCATCACCTTACACACTGGGCAGGGCTGGCTGCTGTGCTGCAAGGGTGCGCAGGGGGAGAGGTATCCCTGCAGGGACCACTCCTTTCCAGCTGCACCCAGGGGCTGCTGCAGGTTTGGGGAGGGTGGCAGGGCGAGGGATTGCTGACAGGGCACAGGTGCTGTCCCCAGGGCTGAGCCAAGCTGTGCTGAGTGCCAGCAGGGAGTCACACCAACAGCCCAATGCTCTTTGCGCCCTGGCTGCCTGTCCCAGGAAGCACTGTCTTCAAAAATCACGTAACCCAGGGTAAGGCTGACTTGCTGACACAGGGCATGCCCTTGCCCAGCAATTAATTTGGATGCAAGTGGTAGTTGCATGATAATTACTCTGCCTAAGTAATGCCATGTGTGGCAAAAAGTGTGAGTGCTTTCCCCCTACTCTGAAATAACTCCATTTAGAGACAAGCTTTTTGAGATGGATGAAGCTCAAAGCAGATCCAAGGTACTGCCTAGTTCCCACACAGCATCATCCTGACTTTGCTGGACTGCTCTGTGCGACCAGGGGAGCCTTGAGGTGCCCCAAATCAGAGCAGGAGGGTAGCAGCACCATGCTAAGCAATTAAAGGACACCCCCATCCCCCTACGCCAGCTACCCACGTGCCTGGACGTTCCTTTGGGCTGGCACAGCACCCACTGCCTTCCTGAGCTGGTATCTGGGCGGGTGGGAAGGAATTTGGACCCAGTGGATCTGATTGCCAGCACTCTTAAGGAGGTTCTTGCAGCCATCACGGGCTGAAAGCCTGGCTTTAGGACTAGCAACTGCACCCAAAGTACCTGGCTGCATCTGGATCCCATGCTGGCTCAGGGCACCCCAATCCCAGCAAGGGGGGCTGCAGTGCTCAGCAACCTGGGGTCTGCACCGTGGTCTGGTGAAGCAGGGGGCAGTGAGTGCTCTCAGTTCATCTGTGCATTTAAAATCCTTCCAGAAAAAAGGAACGTGAGGGAGCTGTGTAAAGGGCTGATGAGAAATATTTAAATATTTCAGTTTCCAGTGTAACTTGAGTCATTTGGAATGGAAAGTTTCCATTACTCAATAAATCTAGTGCATTCATTTAAAAGGAAAAAAAAAAAGGAAAAGAAAAAATGGACAACTTTTGGTGTTGGCTTGAGGAACATAACAGTGCAGCAGAGTCACTGATGAGCACCACCCACCAGCAGGTACATGATGTTCTTGGCCCAGGCTAGGGCCAAGGAGGGACACGGGGCAGGCATGGAGCAATGGGCACATTTGCTGCCCAGGGATGGCCTGCTCAGTCATGCTGGCACAGCTAACACAGAGAATAATTTAAGCTTGGATCGGAGCAGGTGGAAAAAAAGCCCAAACCTACGCACCTTCAGATGAAATTGTGTGCTAAAGTTTTTAGGAAGATTTATGTGGACATGCCCATGTCTGAAGCAATGCTCTGCATTACCTGACTATGAGAGCAAACTCTGCCTGGGGGTGCAGACATGATCACCCCTGGCTTCTGCCCAGGAAGGGCAAGTACCTACTGCCTTGCCAGGTGCTGGACTGTCCCAAATCCAGGAGCCCCCTGCTTAAAACGGGATGGAGGATTAGCTCTACCTGCCCCAGCGCCTTCCGCCACACCCCACGAGTGGAGCTTGTTCCTAAGGCATGCTTCACAGAGGACCACGCTCCCCACATCAGATTGTGGGGGGAAAGGAGGAGGTTTATATGTGCCCGGGCTGCTATTCTCAAGCAGCCGTCGGCCACCCCGATGGCGTCAGAGGGGGAGCCCGAGCCGGGAAGTGCCGCGGGCACTCGCGGCCCCAGGCGGTGCCGGAGCCCGGCCGCGGGCGGAGGGCGGACGGCGGGGCTGCACTGCACCCCAGCGGCCGCCGAGCTCCCGCAAACGGAATCCCCGGCGGAAAAAGGGATCCGCCGGCCTCCCTCCACATCCTCCAGACCATCCTCAGCCTTCCCACTGCGACAGCTCCTANTGCTTCCCCTCTGTCCCAGTCTTCCTCCAGCAACACTGCAGCCAGAGGAAAAGCTTGCACAAGGACTGCGGCACAGGGTTTGGGGAGCTGGGGGCTGCTTTCAGCAGATGCAGGAACACAGCAGTAAAGTAAGTAAACAGAGCAGGACCCTTGGCGGCACCTTCTTCCCTAACACACCGAAGAGACATGGAGCACAAGGCAGAACACAACCAAGGCAACCTGGAGCCTCCCAGCCCCTTCTCCCCAGTGCTCGCAGCTCTTCCAGGGGAAGAAGCGGGGGGATGGCACTGTGACACTCTAGAGGGGACCAGCTGACATGCGTTAGAGGTAGGGCATGACCTGCGCCCTCGCCAGCTCGCACACACCAGACCCTCCCTACAAGCTCAGGAGAACGGGAGGAGAGTGAGAAGGGCTCTCCCTGGAAGGCTGTGAACAGAGCTTGAAGCTGCGCAACCACTGCCACCCTAATGGGCACCAGGGCACCCAGCTGCCGGCAGCAGGGCCGGCGTGATGCCCTGCGCCTGATGGGGAAGAAATAAATACCCTTTTCACCTGGAGGTGCAGCTGCAGTGCAGAAACTGTCCCCAAATACAGCTGGTGTTTTCCTGGAGCTGAGACACGGACAACACACGGCAGGGCTCCCACCTGAGCTGGCTGGATCAGGCAGCAGAAGGGAGGGCAGAGAAGAGTCGCCTCCCTGCAGCAGGATAGTGTGATAGCATCCACTGACATCCTGCCCCTGTGTTTCTGGGCAGATAGTGACAGTAGTCTAGATACTTGTACAGCTTCCTGCCCAAGCCAGAGGAACAGAATTACTGCAAATACTATTTCTGGTTGGTCTGAGGAATACAACCTTGCCAGTCAGTCCTGCCCTGTTGCAGGGACCATTTTTGAAACAGAGGCCGAGGCAGTGGCATAAAAAATGCTCTCCTCATGACAATCCGGCATTTACAGCCAGAAACTACTGTAAATAATATTTACATCCAAGGCACAAAAAATGTGCAGACAGAGCACTGCAGTTTGGCAAGAGATGGCTCTATAATCACCAAGAAGGATTTAAACAAGCAAACAAACAGAAAGGAAACCATACCAGTAACAGTATCAAATATCAACAGAGAGAAAAACAACATAGCCCGACTAGCAGCAGCAGCAGCAGCTTTTCTGCCTACAGAGCAGCCAGGCAGTCACAGACGACTTTCACAGCTGAGCACACGTTAGGGAGTCAGGCCAGAAGGCTGAGAGAGCTGGGTCCAGGTCTCTGTACCACCCTAGACAAGTCACAGGCCATCCTTTTGCCCTATGCACCAATACAAGTAAGGAGAAGCCTGGAATATGCAACACCAAGACCACAACTCCCTCCCTCCATCCAAAATGGTGCGAAGTTCTACCAGTGCCAAATGGTCATGCTTGGAAGGAAAAACTACAGATCCCTCACCTTAAAAATCCTGCTAAATCCAGCTCAAGTTTTACCCAGTTCTTCCAGGTTCTCAAGATAGGCTGATGTGGGTTCAGTTCCTGTCTTGCCCAGGCCAGGGAAAGGGACTGAAGATGCCTTTGAGGATGTTGTAGTGATAAACTGAAGGATGAAAAAGAGGGAGTCCTGTTGCTTTTAATGGTCATCTTTCAAAGCACTACCATGTGTCTGTCTTACAAGTGTTTCAAATGAGACCCCAGGCCCTGCACTTCATTTGACCAGGCTCTGTTATATGGCTTTTCCAGCTTGTAAGAGCAGACCACCAGAAAAAAAAATCAATAAAAGCTAAGTTTGATCTGCAGCCTCTAAAAGACTGAGGTGTAGATTGAGCTGTTGTCCAGTGTATGTAGGTAAGAACCATTGTATTGTTCCCAGATAGCCCTGCTGTCAGCATTCCAAGATGCTTGCTGGGCTGACATGGGTGCTTCTGCCTGTTAAGGTCTAGACTGTGGCACATATTACAGTTTTCCTTTATTATTGGTCACAGACCACATCAGTCGGTGAACTGAGAAAGGGATGCACCTGTCTGCACCCACGAGTCTTGTGTGACATTTCAGTGAAGGTTTAGGTAAAACAGAAATGAGTACCGGGCTCTCCCATACTGCCTTAGGCTATGTTTCAACAACTACTGAGTGTTGCCAAAACTTCTATTTGTTTTCTGAGATGTTTCCAGTTTAGAAAAAACACCCCAAGACCCCAGTGCCCTCCTATCCACTAACCAGGTGCTACACAGAGCTCAGGAAGGAAACAGTGGGTTTGGATGCTAGCATGTTTTTCATAAATTACATATATTTTGGATGTAAACAGTGACTATTTGTTGAAATGTCGTTTTCTATTTTCTTGTTTTGACTGTAGATTGAAAGTTCAAAGAAATTAAATTTTAGAACACCAGGAGTAGCCTTTGCTGTGGTGTCCTAAGCAAGAGGGGAATGTTAAGTACTGGAGCACAAAGAGGGAAGTGGTCCTCCACTTTGAATGGAAAAACTTTGCTCTTGTTAAATCCTAGCAAATGAAAGCAATCAGTTGCTACAGCCTCTCTATGCTGGGATCACATTAAGGACTTTGCCAGGCTGCATGATGAGCCTGCATGGTGAGGCTGCTGCTGCTTCCAAATCCCAGCCATCCCCACATCCTGACCTCTGTCACATCTCAACCTCCTTAAGTCCAGTTTGCCATGTGGCAGTTTCACATGCAGCAGGAAGAGCACTTATCATCTTAGGTCTTTGATCATGTTTTGGGGTTTCTTTAGCAGCTCTTGAAGTATTTCAATTTGCCACAGGCTTGGTACCCATGTGTTTAGGTGTTCCCTCACCACAGGTCCCAAATCTATGTGTATCATGTGGTTTGTCTTTGTCAGCTCTTGATGTCTCACCACTGTGCCTCAGATTCCCCTCTCTCAGTGCCTGGAGGAACCTAATTGAAAGCACTTCCAAATAAGTTCTCGTGCTGCAGCAGCTCCAAGAGGCACAGTAAGGACCGGGGCCCCTCTGCATGGGGGCTCGAGCAGCATCACTGCATTTAGGAGCCTTTAACACAAGGACAGCGCCTGAGCACAGGCTGCCTTAGCTGACAAAGTCACCATGGCGACAGGAGGACAACACTTGACCGGTCTGCTCCTCTGAGCAGTACATTTTACACTGTACTTACAGGGGCAGCTGCCTTCAGTTCCAGCTGGAAGCACAGGCAGAGAGAGCTTGGGCTCTGCCCCAAATTCACGCTGCCTGTGTACCTCTAGAGAGTGATGAAGGAAAATACAGTCCAGGTCGGGCTAGATTGGTGCATAAATTACAGAATATCTACTGTATGAATATTGCATATGAACATCACCACTTATTAAAAACTTCATCAAGACTTGAGGTGCCATTGCTGGAAGCAGCTTCATTCATCATCAGGGATGCTTTTGGGAGCGTGCGGTGCCAGAGGGGGAGCAGCTCCTGGGGGCACACAGTTGCTGTCATCCTGTACGACATTTCTCAGGCTTCCACTACACACAAGGTGGGCTTGGCCAGTCAGAGCAGGATTTCTGCCCCTGTTCCACTCCCACCACAGCTGTAGGCTGAGCAGAAAAACCTCCAAGTATCATCCAAAGGCTCTGCCTTCCTGAGCAGCTTCCCTGGCTCTTCATGGGTCCAGGAGCTTGCCCAAAGTTACCACGCTCTGCAGAAGTCCCGGGAACAGCCCAGGACTACGGCTGTCCCGAAGGAAGCAGAGAGAATCACTCCACCCTGCTGCAAGGCTGAGAAGTGTCACAGCTAGGTGTGTGCTTTCCCACTGTGCGAGTGCCCTTCTGCTGTCTGTCAGGCTCAGGAGGGGAAGACAGTCTGCTGCCGTCTTTTTTTGGTTTTTAATGTCGGGTGTGAGTTCCCCGAAGCCATATACCGAGCATCTGGCACTGCCATCCCCTGCATGCTGCCGCTTCATCATCCTAAACTAGGGGATGTCATTAGTGATCTGCATGGCTGTGGCACTCAAAAGGAACACTCATCCATCTGCTCCTCCCCAAGTACCTCCTTATCACCCCAGGAGTTACCTTGGGTGGCTGGAAAGGCTCTGTGTTCTTTCCAGCTGTTCAGATCAGGATCTCCTGTGTTCCTCTGAGGTTTTGCTAAGGGTTTGCGTTGTGTTAAGTTTCAGGAAGCACAATGAAACTGAAGATCTTTGTATGCCAGGCTCCTGCCCTAAAGTACTTAGTCTCTGGGGAATGGAGAGCAGACAAAAGAGAAGAAAGAGGGTACAGTATCTGAGCAAAAGATCAAGCCAGTGAGATAATATATTATTCATTAAGTATATCTCCAGAACAACTAACAGAGGAAGTACAGGAAGAGAACTTACCATGGTCTTAGGTACAGTTGTAAAAAATTTATATACCCATTTTTTTCTCCTCTCTTTTGACATCTGTTTACTTCATTTGGGATAGGACTCTGACTAGCCACCATTTTTGAAAATGAGTGTATTTATATATTCCCACTGTTTTCACTGGTGATGATGGGATGAGCATGGGATCATGTGAGTAGATAATGTCCATCGATAGAACTGCAGAGCTCTGAGTTCGATTCTAAAGCTGGTGGTAGCTAGGGTCTTTCCTGAGACCTCTCTGTTAAATGGGCTCACAACAGGAACCGAGCTGCTCCCACCTGTGATCATTTCTCTCCGGTGGCACAGATGCCAGAAATCCATCTGTATTCTGCCCTTCCCAACCTGCCAACTTTTCTCTTACTGCTACTTCTAATACTGGCCAAACCAGCTCAGAGGAGATCACAAGAAGACCCCCTAGATGTATATTCTCACTGTGGGGCTCCTGCTGACTTTTGGAGGGTGTCTCCTGTCCCCTGATTGCTGGAGGACTCATAGGATGCTGTGCTAAATGCACTGGAACAGGAAGGAACTGGGAAACAGCAGTTCAAGTCAAGGACCTGGGCCTCCGGCACAGAGATAATGATAATTAAGTGGCTATTGCCAAGGGCAACCCCCTCCCAGAAGTACCAGGCTTCAGTGCACATGCAGCTTTGGCTTCTGGCGTCATTTACACCTTCTGAGCTTTCCTTCCCCATGCAAGCCTCCCGTTCTGGCCCTCATTTGGGAAGGAAAGCAGTGAGGGGCTGGTGGCTGCAGAGCTGCTCCCTATTTCAAAGTGGGTGCTAAAACCCTTCTGCTCAAAACTGAGCAGGGAGACATCGAAACAAATCCCCTAAGACTTGAGCCTCCACAATCACCTTTTACCCTCCTTACCACCCCAAGCAGAGGCAACTCTGCACTGTCACACAAAATTAAACTTTCTCTTTATTCTTCAGTCTAATCTCTGTCTCCACAATATGATCCTGAGGTTTAATCTGATTATGATCCCTCATATCACACTGTAACAAATGGCCCCAGCTGCCAAGCTAAGCGGTTTAATGAGATACTGTGTCGGCTATCAAACGGAAGGAAGAGGAGACACTGCAAACAAAGGCATTGCTTGTTCAGTCCCACCCCCAGGACATGGGGCATGGGCTACAAGGAAACACTCATGCAACTAAACGTGTTTCTTCTCTAAGAGAAGACCTGCCTTTCTGCAAGAGTTTTGATGGAGAACCGCGTTCTGTCAGGTAGGGTGGCAGATGCTCTGTGACTGGCAGCTGTTGAGATGTGACCACAATGTTGTCTGGCCACGAGGGTCTGAATGCAAGATAGAGAAAATACAGTTTGTCTGTGGTCAGATGTTATTACATCTGATCTAAACATAAAAGCCCAAGATGTATCACATGGCAAATCAATATAGTTGTTTGTTAATCCAAATGCAATCAGACACTTACTTTCTTCCTGCCTGGATAAGACCCACCCTTCCCCCTCAGAACTGCAGCCAAAACATAATTCCCTCTCAGTGGCTAATGGCATTCATAAATTACGCTCAAGATCTATTGTTCATTTAATCCTTTTTGCTGCTATTAGCTCTGGTCACTGATCTGTTGCCTCTCCAGTCTATGGCATTTTAATGACACAGCTAGAAAGCAGTCAAACTCTTCAGCTTAGTGGTAAAAGCTGGATATGTGTTACAAGGAGGAATGGTGTCTACCACTAACTCAAGGGGAAGAGGTGTGGAGAATTACAGGCCATAGCCAGTTGTTGCCTGGGAAAGGCAGAGAGGAACAGACTGGAGCAGACTCATTGATTCTGGCCTGAGCTCAGGTCTCACGGAGATGATGAAGCTGTTGGCCCATGGCCTCAGGAATATGGTTCACTTCAAAGACAACCAGCCCACGGCAAGCCTTTCAACCAGACTAACCTAGTTTGCCAAAGGAAATCATTGATGATAGTCGCTCCTCCTTTGAAGTTGCACTTGTTTTTTAAGGGAACTTGACCTTTGTGTGTTCTTTCCTCTTCAGCACAGGGGATATACTGCATGGATTAGTATTATCAGTGTGACATGCCATTACAGCAGATACTGATGAGACTCCATCTGGAAGGCTGTAAACCACCCTGGTTATCTGTGCAGAGATGAATTACACTCAGTGTAGAGCAGGACTGGAACAGAGGTTTTATCAGAGAAAAAGAGACCATAGAGTTTGGCACATCGAGTCACACTCAGCTGAAGGCAAGGGAGCTTGTGATTACCCTTGTGATGGTTGCACAGACAGCAAACCCTATGGAGGGTAAGCAGCAGCTTGATCTGTACTGGTGCAAACCAAACTGCACTGGCTGTGAACACATCTAGGCTGAAAGTTCAAAGAAGGCTCCTAATGATCTGTGTGGGTCTGAAATAATCTCCCTGCCTTGGGAGCCAGGGGCAAAGTATCTACCTACCTTTGAAACAGCACTTGGTAATTTGGGGGAAAGGACCAGGAAGAGCAGCAGATGGATTTGGTGGCTGATGACATTCCTCCCAGCTTCATGTCCTCACCCTTTTAAAATGGGATCCCAGGAATTCAACATTGATGTTCCTTTCCTTACCAATTTTTACCATGGATTTTAAAAAATTTCCTCTGAGCTGCATTCTTGTTTTGGTTCACTACTAGCTTGGAACTGGACTTTCTTAAGCTGTCCTGAGTTAACCAGACTTCTTCCCTGGTTGCAGTGCATGCAGGCTTGCCCTTCAGGTCCCCCAGCTGTGTTGGTGACAATACTGGCACCAGAAGGGGCTATGGCCTGCCCTCTGCTGCTGGGACGTGCTGCAGAAGCAGATGGGTGTGCGCAGTTTTGGCAGAAGAGGTTTGGCTGTTGGAGTTGCTGGGTAACAAATGGTATCCATCTCCTCCAAGGCAACAGGAAAAATGTGCTGGGCCAGATGCAACTGAGCTATGGCTTGGGATCAGGCTCTAGACCACCCTGCATGTAAAGTGGTGCCCTCCCAGGCTGAAGCAGGCTCAGTTCGTGCTTCTCGGAGCTGTTGGCCCGTGTTGCTGCCTGGTTCCAAGAGTGGCTTCTCTAAGAATGGAAACAAAAAGATATTAAGATTTTTAGTCCAGAAATCTTTAAGTGGCACAAGCCACAGTTGTGCAGCTGGTAATTACCACCACCCAGGGGAGCCTAGGAAGATGCCATTCTTTTTTCTCATTACTACAAAGCCATTCAATCTGATTAATTCTTTCCTTAATGCATTTCCTTGTAATTTGTATTTGTGAAGATGCTAATGGTAAACGAGAGAATCTTTCCTGTGAAAAATTCATTCTGCACTCTCCATAGGCTTGGTCTTTGGTGCCATCTGTGCATTCTTCATCACCCATCCAGGAGATGCTTTCAAAGCCAGGTGCTGATCCCATCCTTTCTTTCAGTTCAAAGATGTTGCTTGGAGCAGAACTGACGAGTACCGGTAACACGATGAAAGTGTTGTCCATTTCCTTGTGCTGCAATGGTTTGGGTCAGAACAGGGGAAAACACATTTGCTACCTGGTGATGTTTAATTTCCTTTGAAATTGTGTGTGTTATTCCAGCCAGAGAAGTCAGTCCCAAAGAGGTCAAGGGCACCACACACCTCCTACAGTAATGGCACAGGTTGGCCTGATAGGGTGAGTGGGATCTCTTACCATGATTTGAGCACTGGCTGTTGTGTCACTATCTCATGTGACACTGCAAGGACCTCAGGTGAGTGGGGGTGGGGTATAATAATAAAAAAGATGTTTCTCCTCAAACCCAGAAATCCTAGCACTGGTAAGCAGAAAAATATTTAGTGTGAAGCAGAATTATCCTGTTATCTATCACTGTCCTTGTCCCAGCTTTGGTCAGAGAGGCCAGGCTGCTCCCACTGAGAACACAGTTTGCAAGGTGCTCTAACTTCATTGCTGGGCACTATTTCAAACTAAAGATGGAGTATAAGTGAGGGTGAACAGATGGTCTGTAATGGCCTCTGTGTACACCTGGGTTCCATGAACTAAAAGAGAGTTGATGTACACTGAGAAATGACCATTCCCACCAGAGCCAAAGGGGTGGCAGCAGCAAACTTGTTCAGAGAAAGTATCTTTTTTTTTTCCTTTTTTTTTTTCCTGGAGAAGGGAGAAAAAGGAGGGAGACAGAGCCTGAGGGGTAGGCACACAGGGGAGTCATGACCTAGCCCCATGGAGAGAGAGGGCAGGACCCTAATGGAGCAAGGGAATGGCTATTCCTGCAAGTTCCCTCCTTCCCAGAACCCTGCCTGCACTTTGCTTGTTGGTGCTTTCCCAATCGAAGGTTGCTGGGAATTACTGCAAGACCATCAGAAACAATCAATAAATCCATATACCAGCTCTTCGAGTGGCTTCCAGAGTTTAGAGACTTTTTACCCAAGTCTTGCTATTTATTAGAAAGCTCTCCCATGGTCTCCTCTCTCCTTTTTGGCAACAGAATTCAGCATTAAATTAACCGAGCTCATTCGTCTCAGCTCGATGATAATAACAAGACGCTGATTTTAAGAGCGAGATTCTGGATCCATGTTTGTGCTTCAGAGAGACACTGCCCTCTAGTGACCAGAAGGCAGATTGTGTAAAAAGACTAAAACGTCATGAATTTTGGATGCTTTTATACGGCAGAGCAATACAACCAGCTGAAATTTCTGACAGATGGAGCGATGCTGACTGTGGTGAGGGCTGAGAATGCAGCAAATACTCATGAAAGCAATGAGAAAGAGAAGGAGAGAAAATGGTCATCACATATCTTCCAGATGCTCTGAACAAAGATAGAACTTTTGATTAAACCTATTTCAAAAAAGTCTGTATTTCTCCAGATGCTCACTTTTTAAAAAGAAAAATTACAAATATGAGCCATAAAACTTATTCTGTAGCCAAAACACAATGTGGTATCTCTTTCTGGAGGAAAATCTTGGGATGAGGCCACCATTTTGCAATCAGGCTTGGTGTATAAGTGAAAAGCTATCTGCAGAAAATTTCCTGTGGTAAGAAATGCGATAAATATGTTTGGCAAGTTTGGTTTTTTTAATAAGAGACCTCCTGCACAACTCTCCCACAACCACAATAAACACCCCACACCCAAGCAGACCTGCACGAGATGATATAAGATAGTACCTCACAGATGTCTCTGAGAGGAATTAATTCTTGTATTCCAATACTTCCATGAACACGTTAGTCCTTTCCTCAAAGCCTTTTCCCTTTGCTAGTGGCCAGCTGTATCACATCTTGCTGTTCTGGAGAAAAGGCTGGGGGATTGTTCCTGTGTCTTTGTGGTCCACAGTAATGTACCTTCCACGTTTCAGTGGTGATAAGGATATTTTCTGCAGCAGCATATGCTAGCTGGTGCACTTGCTTGTGTAAACAAGAAGAAAACAGAGCACAAACTGATCAGACTTGGCTCAAAGCAGGGGTCCATCACATTCTGTGCTTATTTCCCAGCTCTGCTGAGTCATTGCTGGTGGTAAGAGGCTGCCGCTCTGGCAGAGCAGCGGAACATTCCGTGTCATGGCTGTGCAGTACACGGTACATGCCCATGATCTGGCTTCACAGCAGGCTGTGAAACACAGCAGCTGAGGACCCTGACACACAGCTACATCCAAGTTAGGTTATCACCACTGAAACATTTTTTTCACCCAGATATAAAGGGGGATAAATTCTTCAGTAGCCACAGCTAAATCCCAAAAGGATCATACATCAGAGCACTAAAATACCAAATTTGGGATTAATAGCTCTGAACATTTTTCACTGTCCTTGGAACAGTCTGAACTGTTTTTGCCCTCCTCTTGAGAAGCCAGCCCTTCAACCACAAGACAAAACCAAGACAAAGCAGGAGACATTACTTCATTGCCACAGCTGCCTGACTCTGCCTGGCAGATTGGCATCTCCTTGCACTTTACCAAAACAGCTCCGCTCACTGGAAACAGGAAAGCCACACTTCAACAGGAGGCGTCATCAGGAAACTGACATTTGTGTCCCATTTAGGGAACCTGGAGAACAAAGGTTTAGCAAGAGAAGTTAACTGTTCAAAACAGTTCCACACAACGCAGTTACCCATGTGGAAAGATAACTTGGAGAGTATTCCGAGGATGTGAGCAAAGAGGGTGCCGGTTTACATGGTAGGATCAGGTCTGTACATGGTGGGATCTGATGCAGGAGACCAGGACCACACAGTTGGGATCCTTCCTGACCCATATCTACTCTGCTCAAGAACTGTAGAAGAAAGCCTACTCTTATACTTGGGTGAAGGAAAGGATGGGATAGAATAGAATAGATTAGGACAGAACAGATTATTTGGGTTGGAAGGAACCTACAATGTTTATGTAGTCCAACTGCCCTTCTGAGCTGACCAAAAGTTGTCCAAATGCCTCTTAAACATGTTTGGAGTATTGACTACCTTTCTTGGAAGCGCTGAGCCATTTCTATGCGTTCTATCACTGGATCCCAGGGAGAAGGGATCAGGCATCTCACTCTCCTCTTCTCCTCAGGGTGCTGTAGCGGGCCATGAGGTCCCTGCTCACCTTGCATCTCTCTGAACTTGACAAGCCCAAAGTTCTCAGCCGCTCCTCCCAGGAACACGCCTGCCAGCCCTCCCGCCAGCTCTGTTCCTGGAGCCCCGGACTCCTTGCAGGACGCTCCCGTCCCCGCGGCAGGGAACAACCCAGAGGCAGAGGCCGAGGCCGCGCTGCAGACGCGTGGTTGTACCGCAGGCTGCCACGAGGGGGAGACGCCGCGCCGCGGATGCGCCTCGCCTCGTGCTGCTCCTGGAGCGCGGGATGCAAATCCCATCTCCTCCACCCCTCCTGGCAAAGGACTTCTTTACTTTCCTGCACAGGTGTGACAAAAAAAACCCACCAAACCAAACCCCCAAAACCCCCAATCTTGGTTTAGTTTCAGTGATTTAACAACATTAAAACCAGCATTCTTTATACTAATTCTAAAGCTCTGTTCCTTTGAAATACTAAAATTCATTTTCTTTTGAAACATCCACAAAATTAAAAGCACTGGGGGTCTTGAACCTAAGAGCCTTTGAAAAATATTCTCCTTCTGCACAGCACTCAAAAATACGTGGGTGCTAACAACTAGGGAAAGACGTGCTCCTCCTCCAGCCTGCTGGATGGAGCCAGGGATGGGAGTGAAATCAGCCCTGCCAAAGCCCCCTGATTGTATGGCACTAACACAACATGAAAAAGACACGTTTGAAGCAACTGGAAGAAAAATATAAACGAAGGAGAGAAAAATGAAGAGGCAAAACCCACTGTTCCTCCTCTTGCTTCCACTGAGCTCTTCAACACTACCAGCATGCTTATATTCCTACTGAATCCTACAGGAGCAGGATTTCATTGAATTGGAGATGGAGGCATCAAAGTGCCTCTGAGAAAACTTCCAGCTTCAGAACACCTCGGAAATGTTCCTCTGCCCTTCAGCAGAGCTGGCCAGTGAGGTAAGCGGGCAATTAAACCCGCTGTCCTTGTGAGAAAGGCGATTGCAGCAACAATACATGTGCTGGGTTACAGAGGCAGCAGAGCGAGACTCCTTCACACTGCCTTTCAGCTGAGGTGCCACAAGACTGGAGACACAGAACAGGGCGGTTGCCTGCTCTGACTGACACAGAAAGTTGGGTTTCACTGGCTGTAGCTTCCAGGCAGGCTGTCACCGTTGAAAGCAAATTAGATCAGCTGGGCATCAAGTGATACCTCCCATCAGTTTTCACCGCCCACTGCTGCCAGCTCGACACTTCTCTTTCGCGCTGCATGTGCCAACTGTCTTACAAAGCCAGCTGCAACAGCTACTGGAAGGACACGGAGAACACCCACAGGTGGGGAGAGGAGTTGGGGGATCGACTCGGGGTTGGGGCGAGACCTTTGCCTGCCTTAGTCCAGGCAGAAAACAGGGTTCTCCAAGAAGACCGCGAGCTTGCTGGCCACCAGGTCCAGGTCACTGGTGTTGGCATATTTGAGCAGATTGGTGTTCTTGAGAAAGTAATGCTTGAGGAAGTGCTGGCTTACACACTTGTGCAGCTTCTGTACCAGCCTCAAAAAGGCTTCAGGGAAGCAGCGCCAATCCTTGGTGCGTGGGTATTTTTCACACGTCCAGAATAGCACTGTCTGCAAGAAGCAGATGGGAGAGAAGATGTGTTAGAGGTTCTGTCGGGGGCTCACACAGCTTACTAAGGCAGTTTTAGTGCTGGTAAATGGCTGACAGCCTTGGAAATCACAGAGACTCGCGCTGCTACCTCCCTGTGTTAACGTTTCTGCAATGGAGGGATCCCAGCTAAAGTCTCCTCTAGGGACCAGGCAGAGCAGCTTGGAGGTGCCTGGTTAGGATCTCTCTCCAGAGGAGCCACTGACTGAGCCTAAGGAAAATGATCTTGCTAAAATAGTCTCAGCCTATTTGCTATCCTCCAGCAGGAGCCTCTCTAGAAATGGCAGGCATTTTAGGCTGTAGAAAATGGCCTATTATGCAAGTGTAGAAGCCAGTAGGTGCAAGGAGGGACAGAGCACAATGAGATTAACATAATTATTTGTTAGCTTCAGCTGTATTTGAGCTGAAGACGCACAAAGATCTGCATCCTAAACCGACTGAGATTCCAAGAATCTATTGCAGATGCAAGGCTTGCTTTCTGGTCAGATGCTGCCTGTTTTTTTCTGATATGTGATACTTACTTCATGTCTTATGTTCTATTCCCCCAAGAGAATTTTATGCAATTTAATGTTTGAGAAATACATAGTAAAAATAAAAAAATACATATGATTGTTGCTCTTACAGTATTATTTTTACACTGCCCATGTTGCATTTTCTCAGACTTTCCCATGACTGAGAAGAATTTTCTCAAGGAACCTAGACTTATTGCACCAAAAAAGCCATACTGACTGCCTAGATCAACCTGAAATCACTTTTTGAAGTACAAAATCACCTGTCCTGGGTTCAGTAATTCTGCTAAGTCCCTTACCCATCCTCTGAATCCCAATTTTATTTTGCAAATTCAGCTACCCAAAAAGAGACTCACAGACATTGTGAGAGGTGGCAGGACCACAGCCTTCAACTTGTCTGTTCTACAGAGGTAGAATTTCATCTATAGTTGTACTGCTGACAAATTTCTTCTCAAACAGTTTTCCAAATGTGAAAATTTCTTTTGTTCACAGCTTCAATAACCACAAAGCTTTATTTTGAATGTCACCAGGGAACAAAGACACAGTGAGGAATTCAAGCTATAACCCTCTGAGAGCTGCTTCTTGAAGACTTGCAGAGCAGTTACCTTCTGACACACTAAAACTACTTCAGCAGGATCCAGGAGCAGCAGTTGCAATGAAGCTTTTGGGGGCAAGGAAAACAGCACTGCTTTTTCAGTCAGGTGCCCAAACAGGTGATTTATGCCCAGCATTTATGTCCCCAACTGCCAACTGTCTACTAATAGCATAGAGTTGGCTTTCAGAATGTACCTAGATCTTTTTGAACTTCCAGATCTTGAACTTCATTCCTATGCAGGTAAGCAAAAGAAGTGCAGTTACTTGCTCCTCTCTGGCTTTCACAGCTTCTGGGAGGCAGAGTTCCTCTGTCACAGAAGGTCTTTCTCATATGGAGTCTTGTTTAATCCTAATTGTTGGATACCTCTGACAGGGGGAACCTAAGAATGTGAAGAAACCTAACACTAAGCCTCTGCTCAACTGCTGGTTTTATCCACTGACTGTTTCATTTTTCTTTTTTTCCTGTTTTTCTTTATAATGTGAGTCGTTTTGAAAAATTCTTTCTGCCTGGTAAGCCAATCCTCTCTTGCAATAAAAGCCTGAAGTACAGTTACAGTAAAGAACTGAAGAGCTTCCAAATAGTTTTTTACTTTGATCAAGAGTCCATGCAACAGCACTTCCTGCACATCTGCTCCTTCAGCCAGGGGAAAACAATGTTACTAATGGTTAAATGGTTTTCCACCTTGTCTTAGGTATGACAGTTTTCCCACCAGGTTGTTCTTACAGGCACTGAGGAGTTTTGCATTCAGCTAAGCTATAATCACCCTCATCATTTCTTTTTACTCCATCTTGACTTAGAGTAGTGCCATGACTGTAACAGCATTTGATGGTCACCAGCTTTCTCTTCAGGAGAAATCTTAGCATTGCATCTGGTTTTGGACACCAAAAGATCAGTAACTACTGTGGGAACCCGGTGGTTTGAGGCTTCGAGGTGGGAAAAGTACAGCCTCTCCCTGGCAGCTCCAGGAGGATGAAGTCCCAGAAAACAGGATTGCTCTACAGTCTGGCAAATGGTGCTGCCTGTGGCACATCAGTGTCTGCAGCTGTCAGATGTGGGGACACAGGCATAGCAGAGTCTTCTCTCTCTTCTTCACAAATCTTGCTTGAAGCCATCTTGAACCCTGAAGTAGGTGCATGGAGGATGCCACCACCCCTTCACTCTTTCTTCCCTTCCCACCCCAGGTGAAACACCACCAGAACTGTAGGTTGCACCTAATTCATTAATAATGCTCACCTAAGACAGTTTTGTTTGGTGCACATCCACAAAGAAAAAAAGCACCATCTTCCACCAGGGAGACAGATGGATATAGATGGCTGGGATAGTCAAGAAGCAGGAAGTAAGTGTGCAATTACAGACAACAGTACAACGTGAAGTCAAAACAGAGCAGGGGCCTCGACTCTAACATTATTTATGTTGCCGCAATCATGATGTTCCTACAGGCCTTAGTTTCTTACTGAAGTTTGGAACATGTATTTAGTGCACTCCTAGCCACCATAAAGCAATGAAAAGGTACAGCAGTTTTGACAGTTACCTTAGAAGTGACACAGATGCTACAGTGATTTACACCACAACATTCTGACATTACTGGATGGAAGCCACTGCAACAGATCCCGCGACTGTATGTTGGTATCAGGGTGATGCCTACCTGAAGGTGGTAAGCTGTGATGACAGGCTTATTTCCAGCACACCAGACATCTTCCTTCATCTGCCTCATGACCCTGAAGCACTTCATGCGACAACCACCATCTTCATCAAGTCCCTCCATGAGGATGTGCTCAGCACGGGAGAAGCACAGCTGCCAGTGATAATTAGAGCGGGCCAGGAGGTCGAAACCCAGCGACTGTGAACAACAGGGGAAGCGTGACAGCACATCAGAGGCAAACTTCTCCCAGCAATGCAGAGAGAGGTTACAAAAGCATGTGCAAAATCTCTCAAAGGCTATTCTAAACAGGGTTAGCAGAGGAAGCAAACACGGGGCATGCTCCCATCTTAATTCTTAGTTGAATAAACACACATTTTGTATTGTTTCCTTGTGTGCTACTGCTGGAAGATTGTGCTCTAGAGCCATCAGGCACAGTACCAGCAGTGCCACTAAAGCAGAGGTGCAGCTCTGCAGGCACTTTCCTGTGGAGCAGCAGGTTGTGCATAAGTGGGGAGCAGGACTGGAAGGCAGAGTGGGACCTGCAGGAACACGGCAACTGGGGCTGAGCTGAAGTGCCAGAATACAGCCATGACTGTTGCAGGGAAAGACAGGATTGAGCTGGAGGGAAAACTGCAAGACAGCAGCCCATTTGCTGAAGGCTTACATGAGGCAGAGCAGAACAGCAAGAATGATGCACATCAGAGCTGCGTGATGCAGGCAGAACTGTTTGCTAGAGACTCATTCAATAAGTTAACTCAGATTTTTACTACAGAATTCACCACTGTAAGGGGGGGAAAACAAAATCCAAAGAAAATCTGACAGAATATTTTGAAACATCTTCTAACCCTATTGCCATCACCATGCAGTTCTTCCTTTGGGAAAACACTGTCAGACACCGGTCAGGTAAATTCCAACCCCGAGTTAAGTGTGTTCTTTACACTGTTTACCTTGATGCATTGCACTTTTTCCTGAGAAGGCCAACGCTTAAGGCAACGAGGCCACCGGGCTTTCTCGGGCCAGCAAGTTGGAATCTCCACAGCAGGGACCAGCTCCACCTCAACCTGCGATTCTGATGTCTCCACAGCCACCCGGACCACTGAGCTGAAGCTCTCCAGCACTGTCACTTTACCTGTGAAAGAACAACAAGAGAAGATAATACAGGTAAAAAGGTCCTTTTCCACAAGCCAGGCAAGAGGCTGTCTAGGACCTTGTAGTTCTATTGGTCTGCCTTAAGACTTCCTCTTCAGTGCCATAAGCAGAGTATAAGAAAAACCTAAATCCATCTAAATCTATCCCAGGGAATGAGAACAGGAAGAAGATGAAAGAACAACTAAGTTCTCAACTTTATACTCAGTTACCATGCTTTTTTTCCCCTTTGTGGGTCCTCTTAAATCCTAGGATTAGCTTCTTAAAAATAAAGCTAGACAAGTGGTGCAACCTAACATTTCTAATGGTACAGTACAAAATCACTGCTGGTTAGAGAGGGCCAGATGAACGCTTCCTATCTAAAGATGTTCTTCCTTCAGAGAACCTGAGATCAGACCCTTGCCAGATCACATCACTGCCAGTCATTCAGAATGTTTTGTGGGGTATCTTTAAGTGCATCTGGAGATGCACTTGCATAGAAGACAATACCAGAAATTATGGCCTGTTGTGCAGAGCAGTCACACAGAAAAGGCTAACTGCTACATCACTGTGAGTGCTGAGTGTTAAGAAGAGTTAGTTCCAAGGTGATTTGGAGGAAAGAAGTTTCCTCGGTGTGAAAGAAGAGTGGGTCATCTTCAGGAACAACACGATCTAAGAGTACAGAAAGGAAAGAAAGCTGCAACTTATGGATTTTGTGAGATGTTTCCTGTCGGTCCAGCTGTGTTCATGGAAGAAGTTTCTGTCCCAGTCACTCTGGCAGGATCACTGTCCCTTCAGCTCTGCCATCTGAGCCAATTGCTTGTTCATCCTCTAACGCACTGAAGAAAAAGCCTGAGCAGATGAACATAAGCAGTTTAAAAAGCAGTGTGTTATCCCACCTCATGTTGATTGGGCTAAGGGGCAATCCATGGGATGAATTACCTTGCAAAGCATAGAGTCCATCCCAACCAGAACTTCATAAGCCTCAGAAAATCTACATGCTATTGCTCTGCTGAGCCAAGCCTGGCATCAAAACAGGAACTGTCCTGTTCCCAAGTTCCCAACAAGGATCCCTAGCAGCTGAAAAGTGTTAGACCAACCGCTGTGTCAGCATGTAAATATGTTCACAGGATTTCCAAAAGCATTGCAATGCTTATACCTCGTTTTCCACTAATGAAAAGAGAGACACCTCAAAAACTGATTTTGCTGGTGCTCAAAGAATTAAAAAAACAGGGAAGCAACAAAATTAGTGAAGTTTTTCTGTAACTTTAGCCATACTGTGGGATGAAGGAAGTCCGTTCTTCACAGAAACAAACAAAAATGGTATTTCTTCTCCTGACTTCATCTTAGCTCATCTCTTCCCAGCAGACCTTACAAAAAAAGGCATCAGAATCATCAACCCAAACATCACTCTCTGGGGTCCTTGCAAGTACCCTTCCTGACTCAACAACTTGATGTGACTGCTGCTCAACACAGTAACTTTCATATAAGTAAAGCCTCAGAAACAAGCCCATTCCAGCTGGTCTTTCTTGTAAACCTCAATGGTGAAATTTCATTCCTATCCACCTTTCCATTGATATGGATAACAAGTATTTTCTGAAAAAAATGCCATTACCTAGCAGAGCTTGACTTTAACATGTTTTTTTCCCTGTGACTACGATTCAGAGTACAATCAGATTGAGTGGAAATGACTTCTGTTGCTCTGAAATACAGAAGACTCATTAGGCTGCTGATGAGTAAAGTCATTCTGGAAACATGCAGTGGGAAGAGGAGTAGCCTGGACACTGGGGAAAAGAGCACTTGTCCAAAATACTTTGCTTCAGCAGAAGTCCTTCTACTTAGTTCCCACCATCCCATGCTCTGGAAAGCTGTGGGCAGCTAAGGTTTCCCAAGAGCATTATCTGCCCTGTAAATATCTTCAAACAAATTCTCCTCAGACTTATGCACCCTCCTCGTATCCAATTTTCCTATACTACCTTCCTTGATAATCTAAATATATTGCGGGTGCTGTAGCAGAAAAAGTTTTCCCAAACAAACTCCTAAATGTTCTAAAAATCTGGGCTGCCTCTTAGTTGAACTGTGAGGGTGATGTTGCTGGAGACCCTACCCAAATTCCTAAGAAAGGAGTAACATCTTGGGTCCGAAGAACCAAAGAATTACTGAATTCTATCTTCACTCCAGGTCTATGCACGTCACTGCAATCACTCGAAGGCTTCCTGATTTTGGAGGGTTTTGCTCAGCTTCTGACCATGCAAACCAAACACATTGTGTGTGTGATGGTTTTCCTTACACGTGTCCCCACCAAACTCACTGGAGAGGTTACAGGAGACAATCGACTTCTCCACCAGCTCCCGGAAGACGATAAGGACTTTGGCTGGAACCAGATCACCTTCGATGTTCACATCTTCTTCATGCCACTGCTGAAGGCTTTTGGAGAACTGCTCCACCTCTAGCCACTGATGCAGTTCCTCAGGGTCCCGCACGGAGGAGAGGAGCTTGGTGCCATTCACGGTGTAATAGCGCCAGTGCCGTACCTGGCATTCCCTGTACCCGGTCAGGCCACGCAGAGGAACGGTGATGAGGAACTGGCTGGGTGCTAAGACCTAGGAGAGTTCAGAGAGATTGAGAGAGGAGACAAGGGCAGACCCATGAGCTAAAGTAAGGAAAACAGGGTTGAGGAAGTAATATGTAAAACTGGGGCTTTGAAAAGAAGGAAAACGTATGATGGGACCAACTGAACACAGCCAAGACCTAAGTCTAAGGGTTAGACATGGAGGCATGCAAACTAAAAGGAAATTGTCTTAGAAGGAGCCTGATGTGAAGCTCTTCGAAGACAAGAGCTCACTGGCTGATTTGCCACCACACCTGCCGTGGTTTCCCCTTTTTCTTGTTATTTCTAGTCTGCAATTGCATGAGATGTAATAACCAGTAGCTTCCAAAGCACAGGAAGGCATCAGAGAATATGTTCTGAGATCCAGCCAAGGGAAACCCAAAGAGTGCTAGTTATTATCTCAGAATTGTTACTTGAGGTAAGCCTAGGGTCCAATACTAGTAATAACTATGGCAAAAAGTGCACCTTTCTGATCTCTTTCAAAGTCCACTACAGACGTTAGCAAAATAAGGCCCACTAATTTTACAAGTGTTTCACTCTGTTTGACTGGCCTTTAAAGGGACAGAGACACAGGGCAAGTGACATGCCTGAGCCTACACAGGCACTGGCACTCTCAGAAATAAGTCCAGCTCTTGGCCATGGAGCTGTAATGTATGGAACTGCATCTCATTTTGAGCATGACAGAAACAGTGTAAGGATAGAGGCAGCAAGAAATGGACAAGGAAGCCTTAAACAGGCTTGTTTGCAAGCCAGTTGATTTGCCTCGCTTGGGGAACTACCATTTTCCAATAAAAAACAGTTCTGAGACAGTACTTGCAAGGAAAGAATAAGGTGACTCAAATACCACAAAGCATCATACTGGCCCAGGGCATAGCCAGACATGTCCAAGTGCTACTTTGGAAGCATCTGGCAGTTGTGGCTCCAGAAGGGGTGTTCAAATTCCTTCAGATTTTTACCATGTTGGCTTAGGAGCTTTTCAAGTCCACTTGCTACCAAGCCTAACTTATTCTGGCATAAGTAAGGTGAAGCTGCTGCATGAGCAGGATGTGAAGTGACAGCTGCTGCTGAAAGGTGGTTACACCCACGGTGAATGAAACACACTTGTCGCTCTCCTGTAATAATCCAAAACACTCTGGTAGCCTTCCTCGTAGCTCAGCTGGTTGAAAGTATTACCACAGAAGTGCCAGGGCCCTGAGGGCACTAACAGGCTTTAATGTCCCTAAACAGCCTTTCTGGGACTTCTACCTGCACCTTCTGCCCACAGGTCTGGGACCCCCATTTCAGGTCAGTTCTGAGCTATAGCACAGGAGTGCTGGTCTCCAACTCTGTGACAGCTGTGCCTGTGCCTGGCCACAGACCTTGTTGTCCTACCTGCAGAATGCCTTCTCAGCCTGGCCTCAGACCTATCTGGCTGCTCTGGACTTGCCTGGAATCAACAGACCACGTCTGACCCTGGTTACTGTTGAGGCTGATTATGACCCCAGTGAGTGGAAGAGTGGCTTGACCTCAGACCTGACTTATCAGCAGCCTTGCCTGATGATCCAGACTCTTGGTGACCCAGCTGCCCTCCCTATGTCTGTCTCACTCAGGGACCATAGAGCAGTGGCTGCCTTGCTACGCTCACCTCCTGTCTCTCTCTCTCCCACAGGGAGCAGCTGGTCTTCTCTACTCCCTGGCAAGAGATTTGGAATACAAAAGATGGCCAGAAAGAAGCACAGAAATAGCAAAGAGACCACCAGGAAGCTGCTCTTTTGTCAAATATAAACCATAAAGGCAGAAGGATGCTGAAAGGATGACATTGCAGATCAAGCTGACCTGCATACATCAGGTTTGGTGGGCATAAGAAATCCCGTGAGCAGCTCAGAAACAGAGTAGTGGGCTCCATAAGGAAAAAATACAATGGCTGTCATGCAGCTACTGCTCCTCTCACTGCCTCAGCCACATTTGCAGTAAACAACCATTCCCCCCCATACCTAAATGCTGTCTTGCATGCACTGGCACCCAAGAGATTGTAAAGGGAAGAGCTGCAGGTGTTATGTGAGTGCCTGCAAATCCCAGTCACCAGGATCCTCCACCTGGGGCTTACCAGAAAACAACAGAATGCACAAGGCTGGGAACAGGACTGTAAAGCTGGGCAGTTGGTGTCTTCCTGGCCTAAACAAATCCCAGTCCCACACCTATGCTCTGTCACACAATGGTCTCATGCTATGTGCAGACCATGGGCCCCAGCAAGTCACAGGCTTGAGCGAGAGCCTCCAGTTCTGGGGGTATAAATTATGGCCAATTCTGCTGTATTAAAATCCTATATGCTGGGCAAATTAAATACAACCTCATCCTTGTGAACCTGGCCAGGCTGTTCCAGGAAGGAAGAAACTTTAGAAAGAAAATAATTATGCTTTGAGAAAGAAAAAGCAAGTCTCTTGTGCAGAGGATGAAATAGTCACGGAAGGATCAATTTGGTGGGTGAAGTTGTCTGGAGAAGAGGGTGGGTGAGGAGGAAGCAAGCACAGGGATTGTCAGGCACCAGGTGGCAGGAAGGCTTTGTACCTGGATGGACGGGTGGAATGGGCGCTTCCTCCGAAGCATAGCTGACCACTTGGCCAGTAAAGCTGGCTGATCCTGAGAGAAGCAGAAAGGAAAACAAGAAGTACACAGAACAGAGAGAAAGCATGTGCTAGATCATTCATTCACAGAGCAAAGCTGCAAGCTTCCTTGGATGCCTGGAGTTTGTTAAAGGAAAATCCTCCCCTTGCCCCCACCTTGATTAAACACTTGGCAATGCCACTGGGCAGTGCACTACCAGTGATTAGTCTGGACCTCTTCATTAAAACTTTACTGAAGCCTCCACAGCTCTTGCATCAGCCCTGCACAGACAGCTGGCAGCTCCAAAAATGGTGGGCCACAACAAACACAATCACTTAAAACTTTTAAAAATTAAATAATCTGTTTTGTTCATCTGAATTTCAATTCAGGTTTTTTATTAAAGTGTGACGTTTTGTTACGTGGGTTACAGAAAAACCCTGAATACCTAAAGACTTTTCTTAACTATTCTCCACTCAGCCCTTTGTATTTAGAAGGGAGTTTGAGGCCTCTCAACAAATCTGGAGCTCTCACCACGTTAAATTGATTCCTTTTAATCAGAAGCTGAAAGTTCTGAAAAATTACTCTAGATTTAACTGACAGAAAAAAAAGATCTTGCAAAATTAAACACAAAGTAATGAATACATTGACTTTCCCGTGACACAAGTCTCCTCTATGTTGAATTATGTCAGCAATGATATTAAAGTTTCCAGTTTTTGAAAGTAGGCAGGCCAAACCAAAATAATTTCTCATCAACCCATTCTTTGATGCCCCATACATACAGGACAGTTAGTCACGTCCTCCTAGAGTTACTTCCATGGATTTGTAACACTGGGTTCTGTTAAGCATGAACAACAAAACTGCCACTTTTAAGAAAATGTATTTTGAGGATTTCTTTCAAGCAGAATTTGTTCGTATCAGCCTACTATAACACCAGGTTACTGCTCATAATAGATTGCCTTGGTGGTTTTGTTCTGTTTTGCTTCCCAGAGCAACAGTTTTACCCTGACCCTGGTCCTGTCAGACCTCATTAGCCAAGCAGGTTTGTTCCAGCACAAGGTGTAGCTGGCAGACTCTGGCACTAAGGAACATGTGGACCAGGATGTGGCACTGTTGTATGTCACTGTGGCCATACTTATTGACAAGACCACATGCTCTGGGATACACAAAATTCCAGAAAAGCTATGTATCTGAATGTCTTTGTTCCCAGGGCAATAGCCACATTTCAGACTGGGTGATTATATTTTGCCTCCACATCCATACCCTTCCAGCAGCTTGATATAAAGACTTCGTCCCTTGCAGTCCTAGAGAGCTGCAAAAGTTGCCTCATGCTTTTAGGTATTTGCTGTGTTTTGATCTGTAACTGGCTGTGGTTTAGTATAATGGTTGACATTAGAGTACTTAAACTAGTTCAGATGAAAAAGATTGCTTTCATCTGAAGTTGCCATTGCTGTGATTGTTTCTTGTGTCTTTAGTTACCTTTGTGTCATGGAGTCACAAGAAATAAGCAGCCTTCTGTTACAGCTGGGACAGGACATTATTATTTTCATGTTTGAAAGTCTAAAATGGGGAGGCATTTCACTTCTCCCACTAATAAGCATTTTTTTTCCCAATAAAAAAGAAATTCCGATCAACGACAAAAAAACCCCGTATTTTTCTGAAGGAGCCTTCTAATGTTCATAGCAGAAGAAGAACTTTTGATTTTCCTTTCCTTTTTTTTAGTGAGTTGACAGCTTTTGCACCTGTGAAAAATATGACTCATAGCTCATGAAGGCATGAGCATTTTTTCTTATGTTTCTACTGCATAAGTTTTTCTTTCTGTCTCCCAAAGAGCTTTGGCTTCTGCTTGCAAAATGACAGCTCTGGCTATAGATGCTCTTTGTAAACACAGCAGCTGTAAAAAGAGGCTCTGCCTGATTTACCCATCTCTCTTCGATGCTCCTTTGGCTGTGAGATGTCCATGAGTAAGTGCCAGTGACCCAGTCACCAGAACTCCACAGTGAAGTATCAGCATGTCGTCTGTGGTGTTTTGGGTGAGGTACCTGCCCATACAAACACTTACATAATGGAGAAATCACTTACTGTTTGCCTACAGGCTGCCAGAGAGTACATTAGAGCTCTTGTCCATACCTTAATGTTCTCATTGTGAATGCCAGAGTTGGAGATGGCCTGGAATCGCACGGCCTTGTAGCTGATTTCGGCAGTCAGCTGCTGGATGATTTTCTGCACCTCCTCCACTGCTTTGGAAACCAGGTAATGCCGCCGTTCCACCTGTCAGTTCCAGGAAAGACACTTCATGTTACAGGTAATTGCAGTCTTTGTCTCCAGTGGGAAGCAGACAAATCAGCTTAAAGCATCCTGAAACATGTGTGCCTGTGCTGCACTGGGAAGAAAAATTGTTCCCTGTGTATTGCGGCCAATTTACCATGAACAGAGCCGTGAACACCAAAGGGTCAATATTCAAACTACTGAGCATTAATTGATATTTCCATGCCAGCACCACTGGATGGAAGGAAAAGGGTTCATTACATGGATAAATTTGTTATCAACTACAGCTACAGTCTCAATTCTTTATCCATTTGATGCAGAATACCAGTTACTCCCCTGCATGCAGTGGCCATACTCACAGCCAGGATATGTTTCGTTCCAAGAACTGACAGGACATCAAGAGTTACAGACCTGTTCATTAATCAGGTGGCAGATGTATGTGGCATCATTTGGATGCCTACCTTATATGCTGAAAGTATCCACACTGTCTTTATGGCTGAAGTACAGATGAGAGTCTACTCTTAGATAGTGAGAAAGCATCTTTCCAAAGCTGGTCTCATTGGGAACTAGGTGTTTGTGTGGCTTAAAGGATAGTTCTTCAATTCAAGAAGTAGTAGCATAATTAATTATTGAAAATTATTTCAGTGAAATTTCTGAGTCTTGGAAGGACTGAGGTGATGGGTGGACAACGCAGAAAAATTTAAGATGAACCTCAACCTTGATTTATGACTAAAAATGAAGGGAGCATAAGGGGATGGTCACAATCTGAACAAGGAGATTCAACAGGAAGAACATTAAGGAACCATGTTAGTAAGGGACATTTAATATTTCCCAAATATCCTTACACATTTATCAAAGTGAGGAGATTCAGCTACTGTTAATGAAGGTCATTAATGTATTTGTCATTACTTATACAACCAGAATTACTTATGCAGAGTGAAATATTAAGACTGTTTACTGTTCTTTTTTGGATCCTATGCTTCATCTCATTTGGTTGCAGCTTTTGCTTTCTTCTTGATTTTTCTTTTTCCTCACCATATTCTACTAAATCTTGTTGTTTGCAGGCAAGAAAAAAAATCAGAAACAGAGATCATCACTAGGCTAAAGTGAATGGTAAAGCATAATTGCCACAGTCAAACATAACTGCTATAGTCTTTTGTTATTATCAAAGACCAAAAGGAAGCAAAAGCAGAAGTTAAAAATTCTGTACTGTGAGAGTGGTGAAGCACTGGCACAGGCTGCCCAGAGAAGCTGTGGATGCCCCATCCCTGGAAGAGTTCCAGGCCAGGCTGGATGGGACTTTGAGCCCTGGTCTAGTAGAAGGTGTCACTGTCCATGGGAGGGAGATTGCACTATATGATCTTTAAAGGTCTCTTCCAGCCCAAACCAGCCTATGACTTTCTAAAATTCTTGTGTCCTGTTTACCCAGCACCTTCTTCAGCATCTAAACAACTCTCTTTTCTCTTTTAAAAAGTATCATTGACAAGCACTTCTTCAAAAGTCCTTTTGGACACCTTTATGTCAAATGTTGAACCATCAGCCAAAAACACTCAGCTGTGTTGAAATGTGTCCCCAGGCCCTGGAAGGGGACAAATATTCACTTCTTCACAAGGGAGCATTCAGTGGACTGAAGTGGACTAATGCTTGCCTCACATCCATTAGCCAATGAACAGCAATTGACTAAATACTGAGCTTGAAGATGAGCAGAGTTTGAATACCTTCCTCCCTCAGAGAACAAAGTTAACAGTATTTTACCAAGCCTGAATAGCTTTTGGAAGTGGGAAATTCACCAGACAGCAGCACCATATTCCCTTCACTGGGCTCTCATCCACCCTCGATATCCTGTTTTTTGGCTGTCTTAACACCACGTAGTCCTTTATTTTTATATAATACCCTTTAATTTCCCTAGTAATTCACCCTCCTCCTCATTCCAATTCATCCTTTTCTCTACGAACAGTTTTAGCTAGCTTACATGTACTTTAAAAAAAAAAAAAATTAGCACTGAAAGATTTTAGCCCATGTTCATTTTCACCTCCTCATCTCAGCTTTTATTTATGGTACTTCTCCATCTGTATCTATAGCTATTTTCTCCACCTTATTTTTGTTCATCCAGAACACCTCCTTAGAACAGTCCAATGAGCTTGTCTTGCTCAACAAGATACCTAATGGTTTCTCCAGCAAGTGAATGGTGAGTGGCAGAGAAAGTTGACCATCTCTAAGAGCTTTTAGACAAAAAAATAGACTTTTTTTTCTGAAAAGTATAGAAAGTATACAATCTCAGAGTGGGTCATCTCAAATGGAGACCTAGAGTGCCCTCTGTATGCACTGCTCATGCTCTGTTATCTCTAGGGGGCACCTGCTGGAAACATTTTTTGCTACCTCCAGTATCCTGGGAGAATCCATCCAACCCAGCCCAGCCTCATTTAATTCTGCCTTCATCACCTACTGGCTAGGCTACAGCAGTTGTCATGAATTCTTGTTAAGAGCACACACTCAAAAAACCCATTGAGGGAGCACCACTAAACACCTCTTTCGATGTATACTCCTCATCAGTGGAGCAGGGAGAAAAGAACAATGGGCATGTGACTGACAGAGGGTGCTCACTATAATTAGCTAACCGTAATTAGCTCCCTAATCAGGCTGTTGGAAAATACAACCTTCCTACTGAAGGGAGGGCAAAAAAGCAGAAAACAGAACATGATTCTGAAGAGCCAAGGGATTTATCTCAGATGCCTCTAGCACCAGCACAGACACACCGGGAGAAGAGACATCCTAAGGCCTTTGCTGGACAGTCACTTCTATGATCTACTGGCATTCACCTTACCGGGTCTCAACTTGGGAAATCGTGCCAAAACAAATGCACAAACCCTGAACAACAAGGTCAATTAAGGTTTTATTAAGGAGGAAGGAAGCAGGACTGGGATTTATTAGGAATTGTTAAGAATATTTGGGTTTTCTCTTATTTACCTAGACACAGCGGCTCCATATGCATTTGAATTTTTCGTTTGATAACTGGCTTAAGGATGAAATCTCTGGTATTAGAGAGATTCAATGCACCAGGTGGTTGACCTATTTCCAAGAACAGGCAGCATTTGACAAGCTGAACTGCCTGAAGGTTAGGCAGCATCACTTGGACAAGAGACTCAGGAGGAGGCAGAAACTAGGAATCCATCAGAGCTGGAGGGCTGCTAGAAAACAGACTTTCAGTAGAACCTAAAATATTGGCAACTGTGAGCCTCACTTAACTACACTCTGTTTCTGTTCCTTGTACTTATGGCTGTCATATGAGCATCTTCCTGTGCATGGCTTCCCTCTCTTCCCTCCTTTGTAGCTCTGCTTTTTAAATCTTCAGGGAAGCATTCACTGTTATAGCTCACTGAACAGATTCTCATGGAATGATTTTCCTGTGCACAGCACTGCACGGCTGAAGGTGTATTTCTGTGAGAACTTTCATACTGGTCACCAAAACATTTCCATAGAGAAAACAAACCTTTCTGACCAGCCCCTTCATTGTACTAGAGCATGTAATCCTTTACAGAAAATAAAGCCTTACACTTTTCCATTTTGAAATTCTTTGTCACTTTGGTATCTTGCATTTTGTTGGGGAAAGCAGACTATAAAACAGGATCTAGCTAAGTACTGCCATGAAACATGTCAGCTTTAAAAAAATGTTATGGCTCGCTTAGAGCTTTTATTAAACAGTATTGTTTCACAGAGGATTTTATTCTGTTTTATTTCATTTCATAATGGGGGAAAAATTGAGTGCTGGAATATCTCATAAAATAGAAAATATGATTCCAGTCTGCATGTGCTAATGAGATATGTTATTTTAATCATGGTATATAGAGAAGAATCCTAAGCTGAGGTGACAGACTGATGACTGAATTCTAACAGTATCTGTCTGTCTTTGCAGTTCCTACATGAATCTTTCTTAGAGGCAATGCCTGGTGTCAGTCTTGTTTCGGTCAAGCCAAGACCACCAGACAGAGAGAGAGGAAAGGACCTTTCCTTGGATTTAAATGCTGGCAATTACAGCTAGTCTCACATCTGGAATTCCAGATCAGGAACAAAAATTCAGGACACCTAGAAGAAGAACAGGACAAGCACCTTGAAAAATTAGGCTACCAGCTGATTAGATTCTGCAACAGAAACCTAGAAATCTCATTAGAAATACAGTTCTCATGAAACTTCTCACAATCTTGTCTCAGAAACGAAGACAGCAGGCGAGCAACTAACTGTCAAATTTGGCACCCTTCATAATCAACACCTACTGTGGGAGACAGAAAATCTGGTCAGATAAAGTCTTACCTTGCTCTGGATGTAGATTTCTACATCTTCATCTGTGAATGGTTTCATGGCAAGATGGTCTTCGCTGCTCTTTAAAGTGTGAATTCACTCTTCACTCGTTCACCTGCCTCTGGAAGTAGAGGAACACTCAGAGAGAGCTGCTCAGAGCCTTCTTGGCCTCTGAAGCTCAGGTCACCTAAAACCTCTCTGGATGAATAAGAGGAGAGAGAAGCAAGGAAGTATGACTATTTTAAATAATTTTCTTCTTCTGGTCTGAGCTACAATGGTGACATCCAGCTGCTTTGGGAAACTAGCTCCAAATATTATTCTCCAAGTTCAATTGTTACTGTTCATCTTACTACTTTTAAATGGTGGATCTTGCATGCAGGCGTACACAAAAATATCCCAGCTGCTGCTTTGTCTCAGGGCAGATCTCAAAGTGCTTTTCAGATTGCAGTGCAGCTTCAGTACACTCGTGCACAGCATTATTACTCTGCATGCATGCCACTGGTACGTTCCTGCCTCGCTAGACCTTCACTACACCCTTTCTTAAATGCTCTCAGTTATCCCTTGCTGACTTTAATCCACTCTCTTTCCATCTGAAAACGCATGGGTATTTTAACACTCGGATCATTCACTGGGGTTGCAGTCTGCAGCCCCTGCTCCCCTCTCCTCCCCTCTCCTTATATCTCCTCTCTCTCCCCGGCTGTATTGACAGTAAATATTGTGCAGCCTGTCCCCTCCTGTAGCTTGCTTCGCTTTCTTTACAGTAAACAGACAGAAAGCTGCCTCTCGTTTTCTGCCAGCAGCTCAGCTAACAACCCCATATGGATGATTCAGAGGCAAAAACAATTGATCAGGCCTCATTGATCCAGTGAGGCTTGGTGGCTTTTAAAAAGAAGGGTACATCAGCACATGAAAGGGAGTGACAGAGTATAGAGATGAGATCCCATGCTGCTAAGCATTCCTTATTAAGGAGGGCACACTCCACTTTCGAGTAAAATTGCTGTTTCCCCCTGGAAAATGAACTTTGACATCCCTTGACTGATTTATTGCCTCTGCAGCAGCTGGCCAAAGGCAGCACTTGGGTGGGCACTGGGTGCTACCTTAGGACAGGCACTGTTGTTGCTAGTTATCTTTCCTTATGTCCTTCATTAACAGTCAAATACTATGTACATGAATTTAAGTAATTAACTGGAGCACCAATATCTGCAGGACATCTGCTTCCCCAGCACCTACAAAGCAAACCTTTCTCTGCCAGACATCTGCCATTGTCTTTTTGCTGAGGGACTTGAGGACTCCTTCACAAAGATATTTAGGCATTCACTTCCCAAACCAGCTTCCACGAGATTGGGCACTGAAAAGGATTTTCTTAGCTCCCCAGCGTTTAGGGACTCATACCACATTTTTGCCCACTTCAAGACTTACTGGCTGTCTTTCCCCTGAGGGGCCAGCAGTTTATGCCCGCTCTGCCAGGGAAGCCAGAAAAAAGGCAGGGTCTGAAAGAAGGTGGGTGGAACAATAGGTTGGAAAGGAACTTGTAGGGGCAGGCTGGATGGGATTAAATCCAAGCAGAGTGTACAAGGGAGGAGAACGAGTCCTTAAATGGTCAGATTCCATTAAAAGCATGCCCCTACAACATTAACTCCCTCATGCCCCCTCAGACAGACAGCTGCACATACAGCAGACAACTTCTTAGCATTCTTGAGACCACCACACATTACTTTAATGCCCAGAACCTCAGACATGTATTATGAAGCAAGGAGAGATTAAGAGTCTCTCTTGCACCTATAAGGTCTCTCCTCACGACAGCTGTCCAGAGACACGGTGCTGGCAGAGAGATGAAGAGGTTTTGGTAGTTTTTCCTTTATATAATAACATACCTTAGGTTCATAATCCTTATTATTATAATCCATCCATTATTTCCATCCTATAAGTAGCATTTATAGGATGGAAGTAATGATGCTACTTATAGGATGGGAAGAGTGCTATTTGGCTGACAGAAAATACTACAACTGGTAAAGGCCCTTACACCACCAGCAAAATACAGATTACAGTATGGGAGGCAGCAGCCAGTCTTGACCTCACTGAGGAAAACACATCACACAATGCGTGTTTGTCACATGAGGACCAGATAGCACAGAACACAGCAGAAAACTAGAGGCAGATGGCCATGTGTGAGGAGGGAATATTACTGGGGGAAAAACCTGCATCAGAAGGAAAGAGTAAAGAGAAAGGAGAGTGCAGAAATGCAAACATCTGCATAGATAAAAGAGGATGTAGACACAAAGTGGGAAGAATCCAGGCTTCTCCAGTGAGGTCTTCTGTGCTGATGTAGTGTTACTGCAGTGAAACCTCCATCAGACTGGTCCTTCTCAGGAACCTTCTATCATGACAGTGCTTGTATAAAGTAAGACTAAGAAGAAGAAAACCTGAGATGGATCCAAGCTCCAAAGGCTGATAAATGCAATTTCCTGAGAAAACATTTCCTCTGAGCCTACAACTACTCAATTCCCCAGGCATACCAGCAAGAAGGAGTGAAGAATGGTTACTTCTCATTCCTTGCTCTTCAAGAAGCACAGAAGGAAAGAAGGAGGGTGTTCAGAGGATGAAGCCTGGCTCTTCTCGGTGGTTTCAAGCAACAGGACAAGAGACAATGGGCAGAAACTGATGCACAGGAAGTTCTACCTGTACATGAGAAAAACTTCCTAAATGTGGGGGTGACTGAGCATGGGAACAGGCTGCCCAGAGAGGTTGTAGCCTCCCTCACTGGGAATATTCCAGAACTGTCTGGATGCAATCCTGTGCAATGTGCTCTGGGATGACCCTGCTTGAGCAGAGAGGTTGGACCTGATGACTCACTGTGGTCTCTTCCAACCTGACCCATTCTTTTGTGAAAAGCTCACAACAGCTTTGTGGAGACAAAAAACACTCTGCTGAAGCCAGGCAACCATGTGAAGACAAAACCACAAAAGGTCTCTTCAGTTCTAGTTAGCTCACAATCCATCAGATATCATGGGCGTGAGCGCTGATGAGAGCTTTTGAACTTTGTTGATTTGGCAAAATAAACTCCCAAGCATACTTGTTTCTAAGGAAATTCCCATCCACACCGAGAATGCCTATTTTTTGACACCTCTGAATCTCTTTCTTTTCTATTGATTGTTAGAAGTGCCTTAAGCCCCCACTGGGGTCTGGGCATGTTTTTGAGAGACAGTTTCTCCAGACAGTTCTTGCTGAAGCACTGCAACCTTCCTTCCCTCTTTGGTGGTGCCCCTGAGGAGGTTTTCAGCATCACTTACACAATTAGCCGACCACAGACACCCAAATTCTGCTTGATTAGCATCCATTAATTTATCTGGTTTCTCTCAAGCATTTTCAAGACACACTTCAATACTTTGGTCTTCTCAAGTCACAGTTCCCTGCCTGCTGATCTGCATAAGATCATCTGAAATGATTCAGCTATATTACATCACCCCATTTATATGATTTCAGTTCCCACTTCATAGTACCTTGTAACAGAGTTCACATTGTGGCTAATTTCCTTTGTACCTGCAGCTCCATTTACTTATCAGTACTCTTTGAAGAGAATTTAGAAATTTCCTAGTATCTGCAAAAACACTGAATCTGTGATACATCATTTTCATTCATGCTGTTGGCAATATGTGGGACTGAATATGATTGTGGATCTGTGAAACACTTGTGAAAGTATTCTGTGAATATACGCCTTGAATGGTATTAGATTGGCTTTTGTATCTTCTGAAGATGCCAATTACTGATGCTTTCCATGCTTGCTTGGCTTTTCCTTTCTTCACTCTTCAGTTTCACAGATATGACAAAGACATTGCAAGCCTACAATCAAAAGTAATCTGAACTGTGAACTACACAACAATAAAGAAATCACCAACATACCGTAAATAAGAGCAGTAGTATTAACTGCACAGGATTGTCCAGTGTTGTGCCTTTTTCTGTTGGGCAACTATTTAGAAAAGCTATTCATACGGAACAGTGAGCATGTATTAAAAAGCCTCTACTAAATCACACAAATGAGTCAGTCCAATGTACCACTTGTGACTCACAGATGATCTGCAGTGGCAACAAATAAGCCCTGTTGAAAATGCTGCCTTCCAGATGAAATGCAACTCTGAATTTCTAGTTGCTAATGATGACCCATCTCTTCTTGCTCTAATTACCAGAGGCATTAAGTCTGTTGCATTAGCTGAAGCATGTACTTGGGTCAAGACAGACTACTAAACCAAATGATCCCAACAGATTTAATAATCTCTGACAGTTCTCTTGCCTTCTTAAACTGTTGTCCCATTTCTCCCCATTAGTGGATTAAGTGACTGTACAAAATGAGTAATTGTAGCTTGAATTCCCTATAACATTTATGTGTGACAGTCGTTAGTACTGTTCAGTCTCCATTCAGAGGATGGTAGCATAACATAATCAGGCTTTTTGGGGACAAAAGTTCTGGGAATTTATTTGGGTTTTTTTCCACTTTGTCTTTTAACAAGTTCATACGAGCAAAGGGGATACTTCAATGACAAAAGTCTGGGATGGACTACAGGGAAAAGAAAGTGCTGCTAATTCACTGTGACAGCATCAAAATCACATATGGGTGCCAAATTGAAATGCTTCTCCACTCATTCCCTCCCGTTACCAATCAATACTTGGCAGGCTCAAAAACGCTCCGAATGCCTGTGCTGCTTGTTCTCACTGCCACACGTTCTCACATTAGCCTTGGGCCTGCACTCCATACCAAGCAAGTTAAAGGCTTATATCCTTTCCAAACTAAGCACAGCATTGGATCAGGTCCAGTGGTTTATAAAACCTGCTATCTTTTTTCCATTCGTGGTCATACCAGACATGTCAGAAAAAGGCAGACAGCTTTTGCTAGAAATAAGTTCTCTTAACCTGGGAAGAGACTTGAAACCCAAAATTATTTACAACCTGAATCTTTTCAGGCTGCAGCATAGTATTTCCAAAGAAATTGATCACTCCAGGATCACTGTCTGAGGATATGGGAAATTCTGAAAAATGCTGAGATTATAATGCTGCTACCCACCACTGACCAACCTCAACTAGGACATTCATAAGAATCCAGTACATTTTGCAGCTGCTGTTAAGCATCAAGCCACTAGGCAGCAAACATAAATCATACAGCAGTGCTTCTAGTATTGCCAAGATCACTGGGACCCAGGGTGCGGATGTGTTCAGGGTCTGGAAATTTCCAAGTTTAAAGTGGTCAGCTCAGAGGACGGCAGGAGAGGCAGGAAGCTGGGAGCCCTGGCTGCATCAGCTCTGAGGCTTCCAGGAGAGTTTACTGAGATGTTGGGCAGGAAAATTGGCATTTTGAGTTCTGATTCCATGTACTGGCCTCTGAAAGTTCACTGAAATAGTGTAAGTTCAGTGCATCATAATTTAAACATAAAATATTCCACTAGACCATTTCCAGGCATTTCTACGGATATTTTTCCTCTCCATGTTTTATCCATCACTAAACTACAACTACTGTTCTACTGTTTCAATCAGGATGTCCCACCATCTTGAAAACCTACCTGCAGCCAACATCCACAAAAACAGGAGCCTTCCAGCACTTTTATTTATATGCCTAGGCAAATAGCCTGCATGCCAAAAAGGAAATACTCAATACCACTGATTTAAACACATGGTTAGAAAAAACAGCATCTGGAAAAAACATGTTTGGCAGAGCACAGTGCAACTGGGAAAACTTTCAGCACTGGAAGTCTGTTCAGGTGAGAAAAAAGCTGCCTCATTTTTGATCCCAGCATAGGTTTGCCGGTTATTTTCAGGGGTCAAGAAAAGGATTTTAAATCTAGAGGCACAGTAACTTTGGGACAGACAGACCAAGCCCAAGATTTAAAAGAGCCAAACCAAGAAGCACACTTGCAATGACGTTCTGTCAACACGAATGGCTGAATGAGACTGGATCACTGCATCTCCAGGAGCTGGTATTTTTTTTCATGACTGCTCTCCAGAGCACAATGTTAGCTTGTATTATTTTTACACTTTGCTGTTGTGTCCAAATTGACCCGATTCAGAACTTATTGCTTGAGTCTATGGCAGTTTGAAGCAAATTGAGTAAATTACCAGTGTTAAGTGAGAATAGTCACTCCAACACAAACTCACTTGGGAGAGAGAAGACTCAGACTGGCATCCCTGTTTATGTGCTTCATCCAGTCCCTGACTAACAAAAAATGTACAAGAGTTCACTGGAGCCAGAGCTTGAAACTAGGTCTCATCTATCACAGGCCAGTAACAGATACACACCCGTAAGATCTATTGCTTTCTCTTGATCAAAATGCAATTATTGCAGAACAAACAGGTCAGCTTCAGCAAGCAAACTGAGAAGGGTCTCCATGCCCAAAAAAGCCTGGTTCCCAGGAGCTATTTCAGAGTGCTGGAAGAAATACTTGTGTGGGAAGAGAGTGAGGTTAAAAAAAAAAGCTAAACCAAACAAATCCAACGGACAAAACAACAAAACATCCCCAAACAACAACAACAAAAAAGCAAAAACCCCCCATCCCCTCCCACCCAAAACAAAAACCCACAAGAAGCCCCCAACAGAGTGAAGACAGCTGACAACCACATTCTGTCTGAACCACACTAAAAGCAGGTGTGTTTTTGTATGATCTTGGTTAGCAGTATGGCCAATCTACTATAAAAGCTGTCTGACCAAACTTCTCAGCTCACCACCCTAAACACAAAGGTCAGAGATACCAAACTTCCTAGGTGATCCTTAGGGTATGTCAACTTGGACACTGTGTTGTGTCCTGGGGCTGACATGGTATTGTGGAGAGGACGGAAAAGCTGAAGAAGCAACCAGGATAAAGGAAGATTTTGCCAATATACCTGTAGAAGTGTCTCAAGAAAAGCACAGGGGAAGGCCCACACAACTGCATGCTTTGTGTGGGAAGAAAGCGGGGGGGGGGAGAGGGGGAGAGTCACTGGGACTATGCGATGCATGGGCCCAGAGGGAAACAATTGCCATGAGGAAACAACTACTATACAATGAGAGCACCAGCAGAAGTGAGAGAAAATTTGCTTTTTATTAATAGTATGATGTATGTACCACACAGCAGACCAAGATAATCAGCAAACTAGTGAGAACAAGCCTTGTCTGAGACAGAACCTCTACAGAGGCTTCAGTCAAGTCTTTTCAGAGAATTTCTAAACAGATCGGATAATGACCCGCATAGCTACACACTCCAGCTTCAGTCACTGGAAAATGAGCTAACAGCCTCCAGTCCAAGCTATGTCTGGCTAATACACACGCTATTCTTTTAGTCTGTAACTTCTGAAAATTTGTCATCCTCAAGAGCAGGCAGCAGGAGAAAGAAAGAAGAATGCAATTTCATTCTTGAACAAGCACTTCCTCCCCCATCTCAGACCCATAAAAGTATACAGCTTCAAGCTAATTCCCATAATCAGCTGCCCAGCCCTTTCCACTTTATTGGCTGTTTTGTGCAGTCAAAGCCAAACTGCCAAAGGGAGAGGGTCAATCGTTTGTACTGCATCTGCTCCCGGCAGTGACAGGCCACGGGATAGATATTCGGGGCTAGAACTAGTTAAATGCAGATTAAGGGCACTGCAAACAGGAGAGGGGGAGGAGAAACAATAGTAGAATGAAACTACTGGGAATACGCAGAACAAGTTGCTTGGCCAGGCTAGTGCATGAAGGAGCAAGCCATCTCTCTGCTCCTTGGGTTTTTATGGAGGGAGGGAAATGGGCAGATGTGCTTCCAATGGAAAATGAGGTGAATAATACCAGTCGTCTGGTAGGAGAGGGGCAGTTCGGGTCAGGAGAGAAGAACCGCATTCACAGGAGCACGGGGTTATCCAGTTTCTGCTGCCAGGGACTCCATGAACTGCTCTCTAACAAAGCAAAGGCTACCAGAGAAAACAATCAAATGGCAGTTTAAAACAGAGCACTGACCCCTATTTCCCACAGTCACTTTTTCCAGATTCTGACAATGTTTTCTTTGCCACTGGACAGGAGACAGGAAATGCAGTCAAGCTATTTATCACCTGATTGCCAGGTAATGAAGACAGATGTTCAAATTCTGCCATTCCCTGACAAGATGTTTTGGCAGGAGCACTGAGGACAGGCACTATGGCCTTGTGCATTTGCATCCCACTTTAAAGAAAGAGTGTTTAAGTGACAACTAGTGCTTGTGGGAACTCCCCCAGTACACATGTTAGTAATACCACCACAGACATTTTGCTATGCTAAACCCCCCAAAGTGTTTCCAGTCTCTCAACATCAATCAGTACAACTGAAGCCAGTAGTAAATTGATTCTCACATTCCACTGGTGCCAGTTTTTGTTAGAAATGACTTGTGATAGATATGGTGGAATATATTGATTGGTACTGACAGTCCCAGTTTCCCAGGCGCTTTGTAGCACTGCCTTTCCAAAATGACCTGCTTTCCACCTTGTCAATTTTCTTCTGCAGAGTCCATTGTAAATATCTATTCTATTCTGAGAGCTTCATGCCCCTCCAGAAAACAAAACAAAAGGGTCAGGCAAATTAAAAAAAAATCAGTACAATAAAATAGGTTTGGAGTGTTGCAAAAGAACTTGTTTTTATTGAGACATTTTGTGTCAGGGGAAGAAAAGGCACAAAATAATTTACAAAGACATTGGATGAACTGTACGAGTCAGAGGCAGTATCACAGCTGTTACAAATCACCTAAAAGTTGGCTTACTAACATAGGTCAGCCTCTACAAAATTCTTAAAAGAAAAGATGTATTTAAAATTATCAAAATAGTTCAGAAATTAAAAGAGAATGTAAAGACCACCAATATTAACTTTTGACTAAATTCACCTGGGCTTACCCACCATCACCCTCTCTTAGTAGACAGAAATCACTGGAAAATATTTAGTATTACAGAATTACTTGAAAAACACATTAATATATTGTAAATTAAGAACCTGATATTTACTTTTCGTACCTCTAGTGAAGTACAGTACATACAGGTAAGGCAATATGCATAGGAAATACATTAAGAAAACAAAATAGATAAGTGCAATTATTCTGAATATTTCAACATTTGTTATGGCCCCTCACCTATGGCAAAGAACATCTTAAAAAGATGGATCCAACAGCTGTTCACAGAACATATGAATATATCACCATAAAAGGTCTACTGTGGAAAAGCTTCAGTTGTGACTTCTCAGATGAAGTATTCTACAAAGAGACTTTTCAGCAGTACAACTCTGAGTTAACAATACCACACTAATACAGTTACAGAAGAGAAAGTACTTCTGAAATATATCAGTCCTCATTTTTAAATGGGAAGGCTCTTAACACTCAGTATTCCATTAATCCAAATAAAATATTTAACAATACACACATCAACTATATACAACTTCATTTTTGAACTGAATCTGCTCCCCCTGCCCCCGCCTCCAACTTCCTGTTACTCAGCTCTCAGCTGGCAAGGACTTTTGATTGTTAGTTCAAACTAAATGGGAATAAGAAAACAATGCAAAGTCTACAGGATATTGAGACTACACAAAGATTTGTTTCCCTGATGATGAAAGGTGGAGCAGCAAAAAAGTAGTTTACCCCTTTGGCTGGTCCTCTGGTCAAGAAGAGGTCCAAGTTCTGTCTTTTGAAATTAGCAAGGATGTAAATGCCGACAGACACAGAACTTGGCTATAAATGTCTGATTATATCCTTTGGAGTTTCAGTTACTTGACCTAAAACAACAGCAACACAGAACAGCAATACGGTACCAACCACCACTCCCAAACTGTCAGCCCAAGCCAAGGATTTGTTTGCAAGAAAACCCTGTAGAGTGGTGTATGAACACGGCTGTCAGGGCTTTGGCAATGAGGGGGCTGCAGAGTGTCTTGTGAGGGAAGATGCCAGGGACTGCCTGTGCTGCTCCCAGACAGCTCAGCAGCAGGCAGCACAGGAATCACAGAGCAGCTGAGGATGGAAGGGACCTCTGGAGGTCCCCTGGTCCAACCTCCCTGCTCAAGCAGAACCAACTACTAAAGCAGACTGCTTAGTACCATGTCCAGATGACTCCTGAGTATCAGCACACATGGAGACTCCATAACCTCTCCAGGCAACCTGTGCCAGTGCTCCATCTCCCTGTATTAAAAAAGTGCTTATGTTCAGATGGGTCCTCCTGTGTTTCAGGTAGTGCCCACTGCCTCTTGGGCCCAGTGAGCACTGACCCACTGCACTCCAACACTGCCAGAGGAGCTGCTGGCACTTTGACAAAATCACGTTTAAGACAGGGCTGTAAAGCCAAGAAAAAGAGACTACAGGGCTGCAACAGGAAGAGGAAAAAGGATAAGCCCATGCCAGCACAAGAGAAACTGAGAGACAGCTGAGCAGGAGAAACACCAAAGGAAAATCCTAGCCTGAGCAGAGGCTGAGAGTGGACTCAAAGGGAGCTACAGCTCTAAAGGGACTGTGGCTGGTGCTGAAACCCACAAGAGAGCAGCAGAACAAGAAACAAAGAGCAGTGAATAAACAGAAGCACAACAGACTGATCCCAGTCTCCTGTGCTGCCTGTTGCCTTGCTGAAGGGATTGAGCGTGACAAGCAGTCAAGGAATTGGAAGATGGCATGGGGAGAAAGAAGGAAGACCAGTGTCTGGAGAAAAGCAGCAGTGTTTTCCTTAAGTGTTTTAAGAATCTTTAATTCCAATACCAAAGCAGTAACAAAAAACTCTAATTGGCAAAAAATTAAATTGATTAAAACCCCCCAACCCAAAACTTACTGCCCCTGAAAAGTCCTGTCCTCAAGTGACATTAGTATAAAATTAAGGGCTTTTTGGCCCTCTTAAAGGCAAGCAGTATATACAGAAAAGCCATGTTCTAACTGTGTAATTATTATGCTCCTTGAAAGTTTCAAGTCTTTAAACTAAATTTAAAAGGCCTTTGGGAAAATCTTTAAAGAGAAGGATGACTTGAGAACTTTAAGTCATGGATTCCCACACAAATAAAAACCAAAATATTTTGTAGTGTCCCAAAAATCAATTAAATACAAAAGTGACAAAAAAACCTGAACATAAAGAGGTAGCTTAAAAAAAATATCAGTATTATTTGATTCAGGAAGCAAAATAGTGCAATGAAAGCGCAATATAATACAAAAAATGTACTTCCCATTTCCACATTACTTACTCAAATTTTAATAAGAACAAAATAAAACTTGGTTTGGATTTTGAGGAGTGAAAGGGATCTAATATTAGAAATCAGTATTTTAGAGTCATACTTGAAATCGCAGCACGCACAACTCTCATTACAATTCACCTAGCAGTTGTTTGCTCTATAACAATTTTCATCAGTATCTGCAAAACTGATTTTTCCTACAGACTAACATCAGAAATGCCTATTTCCCAATGAGGTTTCCATAATTTAAAAACATTTTGTTTGAAAATAGATGTACCAGATACCTCTCCCAGGATATTTTTAAGTAAATACAACCTTCAATACTGGCAAAGGTTCTCTGCCTTACTTTTCACTTGGCTCCTGACAAAGTAGGTATAATAAGAGCACCTCAGATGTGTTGGTGGGAAGCAGTAACACACATTATAAAGACAGATTTCCTCTAGAAACCCTTAGTAAATGAGGTGGGCAAGTATTTAAACATACTCCATCCTACAATCTTGCTGTATACACCCCATGGTCACCCTTAACTCTGTACACACAGTAGAGAATGATTTAAAAGAAAATCTTCCTTCTGGGGGTCATCAGCCCTTGCTGCACAAAGTTTTATCTACCTGCTTTTTTACTGACAAACATGCAGCCATGACAAGGCTGACCTGCAGCGAATATTAGTTGTTATAGGGATTTAAACTCTATACATTATTATTTACAAATGCCTCAGAGTGCACATTTTATAAAAATCTGCTAGATCCCATGAAGCTGCAGGGAAGCTGTTCACTAGCAATGCTAATTCATAAGACTGATGAATGAACTAACAAATTCCAGTGTGCAGTTTTTAACCAGGTTTTATCAGTCTTGAAGAAAACTCTGACATTTGCAACTCAGAATCAAACAGGCTCTGCAGATTTCCCTGTAACGGCTCCATGGTATAAATTCTCAATGTTCTACAAAATGAACACTTTAATCCTTCATTTAATTTCTTTGGTTTCTCAGAAACAAAAGCTACTTAAGTGAACTGAGCAACGAAAGACAAGCAAACAAAGGTTAAGTCTCTGTCCCTCTAGTTTCAGGGATGCTTGTAAATACCAGTTCTGGCAGGCTGCATGGAAGAATTCTAAATGAAGGCAGCTAGAACTAGTCTTGGGCTATTGCCTTCCAGCAAAAACTGTCTTTGGCACTTATAGAATCCAATTCTATGATGCTACTTTACACGTAGTCCCATACAAAACCGACCGAGGAAATTAAAATTATAAAACAGGCACTTCAAATTAGAACAAAAAAATCTGTTCCCTATTAGGCAATACAGAAGCTACTTTTCGCAATGACAGAAACAGAAAGTAGTACCAAAATTAAGATGAGAAAGTTCACTAAATTCAGACTGTTGGGGTAAAAGTTTTACCCAGCTCTACCAGCCTTAAGTAACAGCAGCACCTGGAAAATCTGAAGGCTACAGCAGACTAGACAAGGCATCAAAAATACATAGCATGGAAAAATTATGTATAAATTTGTTCACACACCAATTCTACATTTAGATCTGCCAGAGAGGTTTCCTTATGTAGATGTCTTTCTTCCATGTAACACATCTCTCAGTAAGATAAAATTAATGAGACTCAAAATACAGCTATACCCTAAGTCTCCTGCTTGGTAAACAGCTGAATATAGACATTTCTGACACAGACATGGTGTCAGGCCAGACTTACTTCCACCATCTAATGACAGCACTGCTCTTGGGCTTTTCTGACATATTTACTGCAAGGCTCACAGTTTGCAGTCACAGATTCAGCTGTGACAAAGAGCATGACCACAGAAGCTCTAACAGGGTGGGAAAAGGGATACATAGCCTCAGATAAAACAAAATACTACTTCCCAAATCTGCATTCAGTGATTATGCAGAAGACTCAGGAACAAGAGTTTTAGCTCAAATGTTCCTTTTAACACACTCCAGGAAAAATCCCTCACTTTCCCCTTTTCCTCAGTACAAGAGAAACATTCTGTTGCAAACTGCTTTTATATGCTCAGGTGAAATACACTGGAAAATGTATGGCTCAACTGCATTCCCCATGGTTCTGTAAATGATACCCTACTAACCTCAGTATGTCCACACAGTTTGGAAACCCCGGCATGGACTGCACACTGTGAGCTGAAGAGCATGTGGCTCCAATCCTTACAGCCTTGACTGTAACTATGGTGGAAACAAGCTACAACCTGCTCCATGTTATTTAGGTGTTTCTGGAGAGGTGTGGGCATGTTCTTCACTGAGCATCCTGACCTGAACACAGAGTCATCTCTGGCCCTCCTTTAACACAGAGCTTCTAAGTTTCTGGTATGTCGGGGGCTCTCTGAACAGCACTTTTGCCCATTCCTATATTGAGAACACTAGCTTTGTTTTCAGGGGAAGTTTGAAAAAATAAACTTGTCTAATCACTTTTGTATTGTATTCTCTTCAGCCTATCAAAAGCATATAGGCAGTAAAATCCTTTTAGAAGGCTGAAGTATAATATCACAAGAGGTTGTATGACAAACACATCAAATAATTCCAATATTCCTGTCCTAAAGGAAAGCCAGCAAATTAAGCCATAATGACCAGTTATACAACATTCTCCAAAAGAGGGCTTTCCAAATTTAAATTATTTTGGTGCAATGCCATTTCATAAAGAAGCTGAGTCCAAAAGAAAACAGGCAGGCCACATTTTATATTGATCCAAAGAAATGTTTCATCACTAAAGAGGCAGTGCTGGACACAGCTGACATTAAAAAGGAAATTCTGAAACTGATATCCCCAATATGACATCCTGGAACCAGTACTAGCTCTGAAAGCAGAAGCTTCAAGTCAAGACAAGGAGCAAGGAGGGTATTTCTACCCAACAGCTGCTGTTTTGTGTTTTCACTTACCCTTCCCCTGAGGTGTTTCAGTTGAATTCTCCATTCTTTTTTACTTCTTCCAGCTCATTCTCCTCCATGCTGCCTCACACGACCTGTCACCCTCCTTAACTCTTAGCTGTATTCAGTTACCACTTGTGAGGTCCCCAGCTAGGTGAGGTATGTCTGGGATTCTGCTGGGACAGTATTAAGACCTGACTAATCAGCACCATGGGAAAGGCCCTCTTCTCTCTAGCATAATCCCACTAAGTGAGCTACCTGGGAAAAAAAAAATCACAGATAAAGGAATCCAGAAAAGAAATTCCATCTTTGGAAGAGGTATCTTAGTGCTTGCACAACACACAAGTAGCCAACAGTGCCAACTACTCTAGCAAAAAACATGGGAGAAGACTACCATATTGCACTCAAGTATAGAAGGACCTTGGGCCTCAGACTCTTAGCACTACAACATGTAGTAAACTGATGTATCCAGTGCTATATCATCCTCTGCTTTCCAGGAGCTCCTCATCAGACACAGATTTATTATCAAGCCTACTCAGACTTCAAAATCACAATTCTCTCTGACCTTCCAACTTGGGCTTTAAAGCACCATGGCTGTGAGACCCACAACAACAGGCACCGTTCAGTGAGGAACTTCTGCTCAGCAATGGTGCTCCACCTAGACAGAGGAAATGCTGAGCACATGGGCTACAGAACACTGTGCTGCACCTCTCACCAGTGAATGCTACACACGGCACAACTATCTCAATATTGTACAGCATTACATATTATGGGTAAGAAAGAAAGGGATCCTACAGGTTTCTGTGCCAGAAGGCCACCTCATATTAAAAATGAACAGCCGCAGGAAAGAAACTTAGTGCACCTAATGGATTTGAACTTCAGAACACAAACTTGGAGAGCAAAGTCTGACACTACATGGCTGAACTCCTCCTGCAGGGATTCTCTCCTCTAAACTTTCTGAATTAACTGATAGCGGAAAGTAACAATGGAAGATTTAATATTCCTTTTTAAATATTCCCTTTAAAATTCCAAAGGTGAAAACATGGGACAGATTCAAGGTTTAAAAAAAGAGAGCAGCAATTCCTATGCAAAAAAAACGTTAATTTTGTCTTCGTTCTCATTTTTGAAATTTTACGTATGTATACCAATGATATAAAAGTGCATGAGTGGAGAGGTAAATTTAATTTTAAACTGAAGACTGTCACAAAATCTAGCTCAGGTCCTGTAAAGAGTGATCTTCTCCACCTGAACCCTTACAGCATCCTTCTGTTAATGAAAATTATAGAGGTGTCTTGTGGCATTACACAGCGTTGCCAGGAGCAGATAATGACAGTTCCTGACTTATTCTACCCAACACCCGAGGAGGGACAGAGGCAACAAAACACCTAAAAACAACTGTTGGCTCTTGGCAACATGTTAACACTGCCAGGCTTGCCGCTGTTTGCCATCAGCAACAAAAAGTCATTTTCCCAGCTGTCCATAAATTCAAGTGTGAATAAAAAATTAAAAAATATTTTAATAGATTCAACCTTTCCAACTATTTCTGAGTACCTCATTTGGTGAAATTTTCTTGTATGCTAAAGGGCCAAATAAGGCAGAAAGACCACCCAGCTGGGTTAAAAAGTGCCACATCTACAACACCTACTCAACAGTCTGAGGGGGGGAGATGGGAGAAAGTGAAGACCGTGGGTGAGAATTCTTCTAGTAAAGCTTATAATACAGGCAAAAATCACACCAATATTGATACACTGTCCATAGGGACTGAAGTTCCCAACTCTGCTTAGTCGACACCTGGATCAAGTTCAGACCGAGTGGGAATGCTGCATGTGTGACACTGCAGACTCTGGGCTGCCCTCTGCACCAACCAGGGTAGTTGCACTTTGCTCAGCACTGCCGTTCCCAGTGAACAAAGTTCAAGCAGATAGCTGCAAACTTTAGATGCTGTTTACTTTCACTTCCTTGCAGAGTAAAGGAACTTCCCAGTTTAACCAGGAAATATTCAGCAGACAGCTTTTTGGTATTTTTAGACCTAGCTTTTTTAATTCTAAGATCTGCAAAAATGGCTAGTGAGCCTGAAAATATATTTGCTGCCACTGTATAGCACTTTGCTAGGAACTCCAAGTAGGAAGACTAACAAACACTTTACGGAAACCAATCTTAACAAAGAGAAAGCCACAGGTTAGAGGATGAAGATGACAATGTCATCAAGAAAACTGAATCTTTGTAAAGCCTTATTTCTGTAGTTGGAACATTTCAAATGTTCATGTTTCATATTTCACGATTCCATATCCCTCTAATGAAGCACTTACAGAAAGTTCAGTGAAAACAGAAAGTGTTTTCCTTAACAAGGTCAAGTAATCAAGTGCTTGAGCAAGCAATAGTTAAAAAACATCAAGTAACCAAAAAAGGACCAAAGAGATTTGCTTTCTTTTTAAATGAGAACCTTATCTACCCACAAGATTATTTAAAAATAAACACTAGCAGCTTCCTGACAATAATGCCCAAAATGTAAGAGCATCCCACAGCTCCTCTTACCACTTCAGTTAAGTCTTTTCCAGAAATAAAGACCCAGATAGGTCCAAAAAAGTGAGCTATACATTCTAACAAACCACACACACGGTATGTGATAAATACCTCACCATTGTCACCCAGGAAATGATATTTGTCACAGAAGTATTTCACTCCACAGAGAAGCTGCTGAGCTTTTTATGGCAAAAGTGAAGACAAGGTAAAAGTAGGCAAAGCTACAAACAGCAGTGCTGAGATGTGGGGAACATGTGGCAAACATACACACAAGACAGACCACGAAAAAGCTTTTGTGTATGAAAAGAAGGAAAAAGGTAAGAAATGTTCCTTACATTTGCAAGCTTTGTGGTTGTTCTTCTGTGTAGTACTTCCTCCCAGCCTTACATTATCGCTAAGTTAAAGCCCAGCTCATGACTAACCAGCTGCACCTGTAACTCTGCACAGGTGTGCACACAAAGGAACCTGATGTTCATAGTTGCCTCTCCTCTACTGAATATGCAAAAGCCATTTTAACACACAATTTCAGCAATTTGTTCCCCCTGGAGTAGCACACAGCACATTCTCTGACCACTTTCACCCTATGGAATACAGTGGTTGTTTTCAAGTTTATCAATTTGTACTGAAACAAAATCCACCACATTGAAAATAAAATACCAACATATGCACTGATGATGTCTCCAAATCTGTCTAAGCCTAGGTTATTTCCTGGGCTTCTGAAATACATCATCCCACTCTTGTTGTCTCACCTGACTTCAAATGCAGTCCGTGCACTGTCATTCTGAACCACAAGATTTGAAATGGCTGCCTCGTATGCAGCGCATCAGTGATGTCATCAGTCTGAACAGTACTCAAATCCCTCTCCTAGTAAGGAAAAACACAGGCACTTGCCCAGTTACATTCCCTGACAAGCAAGGTCCCCAGTACTTGTGATACAGCTGGACTGACTGGACAAGAAGAGGCATAAAATAGGCCAGTGTTTCTTCTTTTCATTACTTGATCATATGAGTCTCTTCATCAGCATCGTAGAACTCCTCATCTTCACTTCCACTCCCTGTAGAACTGTCTTTGTCTCCAGACTAGAAGCAAAAAGGAAGTTATGAGTTAGACTGAAGCCACTAAATTAATCTCAACATACATGAACATGAACCATTACACTTCTATGGAATGCTGGTAGAGAAAAAGTAAGAAAAGACAAGTCAAAGCACTGTATTAAAACTTTGTAAAAGACATTACATTAATTAAGATTTCTTTAAGTCCTTGGTTCTTCAAAGTATCTTCAAAAGAGATGGGGGTTTAGTGGATGGACTTCTCTGCTCCACCAGTACACTAGAGAATATATGCAGGAGAGATTGGCTAGAGTGGTTCTGAAGTGATAATCTACTAAACTTTCCTAAATTTAGTCTAAGGTGCCTACTCTGTGGAGAGCTACTGGAAACACAGTAGCTCACCACAGCTCAGAATATGCAGATTACTTGATTAGGTAAAAGCTTCTCCATCCAGAATTAATACTCTTCCTTGGGTAACACAAACATTTTACTGTGCAAGTTTAATTAAAAAGGTCCCCCGCAACACTAAATGAAAGTGTTATGGAAAAGGGAAAAACCATGAGCACGATGTATTTTCAGAAGGTAAAGTCCCTATTATAGGCATACCTACTCCAGTCAGAGTCCTTTTCACAACACAATTTATACCACATACCCAAAATAAAGTCAGCTGTTACAGTTAATTGATTTTTATTTGGCCAGTGTAGCATTTTTCCATGGAACTGACACAACTGATTCCAGTTAAAAAGATTCTCCTGCTAGTATAAAATCCATCTAGTTTGATTATTTAGGATTTTTTCGCCAGTATGCTCGTATCCATCCTAAGACTTCTGCCTGCCTAGTCATATGCTAAGAAGGTTGTGAGAGAGGGTGAAAAATAGAGAAATGGAAATAGTGTTCCTGACTGACAGTACCATGCAAGCAAAATCTGTAGCTTTAGATCTCTCTTCAGAGGAGCTTTGCTACAGCAATGTGCGTTAACTGCAAAGGAATTTCAAGCAGTTTGAGCACTACGACCTGTCAGAAGATGTAAAGGGAATCATGTTAGGCTTTTTTTCCTAGACTTCTAAAACTATTTGAGGAAAGTCAGGCTATCACTGGATGCTGTCCAACTTGAATATCACATTCATGTATGTTAACAGGAACAAAACCTCCGTTCTGGGCAATCAGAACACGTGTAATCTTGAAAATGGGACAAAAGGACAATGGATTCCACAGGGGGAATTCAGGGTATGCCAAATAAATTCTGAATCTTTCTCACAACAGCTTCATAAGACCTCTCACGGCCTTGTCAAATAGGGTTAATGTTTAACAGCTTTCCATTTTATCAGCACTTTCTTCATGAGCTTTAAAATAAATCCCTAATGTGTCAAAGACATTCCAGATATAACTTCACTGAAGTTACAGGATTAGTTAAGGCCTGAACCAATGACTTTTTCATTTGGATCTAGTAATTTTAATCCATCTGGGCAAAATGTTCCTGAAGAACATGAAATTTTTTTTTTCCTTTTGTGGGTCCTGATCAGTAGGGATTTTTAAGAAGCCTGCAGAAGCACAATCAAAGAAGATTTAAATCTGAGAAGACTGACTGACATAAGTGAACCAATTTGTGGGAATACTAACAGACAATACTTGTCACCTCAAAGGGTAATACAAACCTCAGTTGGTTAAAGAAAAAAATAAAAATGTGACTTTCCACCTCTAAGTTGTAACACCTGCACTGCCTGCAAGAATTGCTTTTGCTGGTAAACCATCTGCACAGTTAAGACGTAATAATCATGTAATTACCAAAATAACGGCTGATGTAAACCTGTGTGATGGATTTGTGTAGTCAGCAAGAATGTGGTGCCATAACACATTATCCAGTATGGTTGAAAATGTTGATAAAATACACATGTAAAGTAGCTAAAGTGTAAAATTAATGGTTACAGGGCTGCCTTGTTCATCCTTTCTTCAAGGGTGCTTTTGTCACTAAACTGTGCTGTCCTATCAAGAACTATTACAGCTAAACTTGGTAAACAAGGCAACATATTGAAGCTTCTGACAGGAAGCAAGCGTCCCTACTCTAGAAATATGTGATTGCTGTGAAAATAAGTATGACTACCTGTGAACCTCAGAGGGCTTGCCCAACAGCTATTCAAATGAAAATAAAAGGTGTTTAAGGATCCTGTCTCATCTCAGCCTAATGGGAAACTAACATTTTTTGTTACTTGCTTCCCTTCAAATCTTCTGACCACTTATTCTATTTCTGTAAGTCCCTCGATACTCAAAGTTTTGGGACCAGGTTTTAAACTCTAAAACTTTACCCAAATTCAAACACCCACTTCCAGCTCTCCAGCTACTTCTTTCTAATCCCACTTCATTCACAGAGTAACCAGGTCAGAAAACCTCCACATGACCAAAAGATACAGACACCTGAAGACGTGTCCAGGAGTTTAACAAAATAAAGTGATATGAAAACACCATACAAGGAAACCTCATTGAAAAACATCCTGCTGCCACATTTATTTATGCTTATACCTGGGAGTTTTGTAGTTCTCATTTCCAGAGTCAATAGTGGGAGAGATCTCAGAAGTTAGGCTGGCTTTAACCCATTTAGAGCTTCTCTAGGACAGACCTGATAACTGGCACTGCAGAACAGCTGGGGCAGCTCAGAAGTAGTGTGCTGCCTTTGAGAGCAGCCCTTCACAAACAGCCTTCTGGTTTTGTTAACATCTAAGGCTTCTCAAGCGTCAGTGTCCAGCTTTGGATGAAGCACACTGCAGCAATCAGTCTTAGAGATCAGAGATGCACAGACATCACTTTATCCCAAAGAGAAATGTTGTGAGCTTGTGGCCTTGAAGGGATGAATTAATCCAGCTATATTTCAGCCTGCATTTCCAGAAAACATTTCAGACATGATGGTAGGGTTGCTATACTGTCTTCTCCTTGGGGCCTATCCTCCACAGGCCAAGAATCACTATCCTAATCTATTTAGAGTGGCAGATTCAAGCTGACAGCTGAAATAAACACAACAGAAAAGTACTAGGAAAAAAATTAGTATACCTGTGAGCCATCTAGGGCTTGCAATGACATGGCTTCATCACCCAGCCTCCAGTATGAGCACACCTGCAGGTCTGATATAGTTTCCAGCAAAGGGCTGTTTAAGGTCTCTGGCAACAATAAGCTTAAGAGCCCAGACAACAGACCAGTCGCTCCAAACACAATGTAAGGCAGAGACCACTGTACAGATTTCTGGAAAAAATAACAGTTAGGTTGAGATTGGTTCCTTGTAGTTCACATTGCGTATTAAAGGACCTAGCCTTTACAACCATTGCCTCTGGCAGTCTTTGTATTCCTATTTAGTGCAAAAGTCACCAATCCTTCTGCTGTGGGTTTTTTCGTTGGTTGGTTGGGTTTTTTACCAGTATTGTCAATTCTATCTTGTCAATACTATTAGAACTCCACAGATTTTGTCATGAACTCTAAAGAAGTATCTGCTAAATTTGAGCTCACTTCTTGCCTCTAACATAGGTACTTTTTAACAAATGCAACATCCCTTTGTAGCAGGGAATAGGTAACACAGAAACACAGACATGCTGCTTGGGGATCTCCTGAGGTCATCTAGGCCTACCTAAGCACAACTACATCCACCTACCCTAAGCACAACTACAGCCACAATTGGACCAGGTTAATAACTGCTTCATATAATCAAGTATTGACAAAACTCCAAGGATGGTGATTTCCCCTCCAAGCAGATTGTTCCAGGCTGCATTAAGCCTCTCAAAACCATTATTTTTCAAATTTCCTATCTAACTCCCAAGCCAAAACTTGTAATAAACGTATGCTAACATGTGGGATAGTGTCAAAAACCTTACAAAAGCCTTCCCTGCTCTCTTCCCTTTCCTCATCCATATTGTCTTCTGTGATGAAATGGCTGACTATCAAATGAAATTGACTGAGAAGGAATTGTCCTTAATAAATCCATGTTCACTGATCCTCATGACCTTCCTTGCCTTCACATGCTTTATAGACAGACTCTGGGAGGTCATGTCTCAATTTTCCCACAGACTGAAATAGAGGTGCTCAGCCTGGAATACCCTGGTTCCACTTTATGATATTTAAGACACAGGATTAGCCTTTTTCCTCCCACAGCTACCAGCAATCCTTCACTACAATAATGGTTTATCACAGATGATGGACACTTGCTTCACTATCACAACCATTCTTAGGGAATCCCACCCCATGGAATGGAAAGCTTTCAGCTCTAAGTGTTCTTGAACCTACTGCTCCTCCTCCTGTTTGCTGGCCTTCTGCTTCCTCAACTGTGCTGATAGGCAGAGAGTCTTGGAGTCAAGCTTTGTCTCTCAAGACTGAAGTACAAGTATTTCAGCTTATTCCATGTCACCCACCAACGGGATGCCCATCCCATTCATCAACAGGCATTTTCACTGAATTTCCTTTAGCTGACAGAATCCCTATTTACGTTCCTTGCTAGTTTTAGCTTCCACTGAGCTTTGGCATTCCTGGAATCACCTCTGACAGACTAAGCAATGTTTATACTCCTCTTCTGATGCCTGCCCCTGTTTTCACAGTAAAGAAGGCTTATTAAAAAAAAGGCAAAGAGTTTAACTGTTTGTTTCAAAAGCTCACCTTGTAATGAGTAATTCTCAACTGAGGAAAATAACAGGCTGTGATCAAATAAAAGACCAACATTTCATCTCTTATCTCAGCAGTTAACTTCTCCTATTCTTACTATTAAGAGAGAGGTCCAGACAAAAGACACTGAAAATGCTTTAAAATACTGGAAGAAATTACAAAACACAAAAATAATTGATTATTTTCTCAAATCAGTGTTCGTTTGTTATTTAACCAGAGCTCTTTTCATGGAACCTCTTCAAACATTATGATCCAAGACTTGTGTCTCATGCAGTATCAAATCTCTGGCAGACACGATATAATGGATGCCCCAACTGCTACATAAAAACTGCCTATTAAATCCACCTGGTAGACTGGCAGCAGTCTTGGCTTTGCCTGTTCCCCAGAGGTGCTCACGCTCTCACCTGCCCAGTGCTTCATTCTGCAGATTAAAAGGCTCCCTGTGCTCACCTGCCCCTTTCCTAACCTTCTGCCTCACATGTAAGATGGCAAATTGCAGAGAGGAAAATTACCTGAGATGAAATCTGTCACATTAAAGGAATTGTCACTGGGCCTCAGCAAACAGCTGGGAAAAACTGGCACACTTTTATGTGCATATGCATAACACTCTAAGCAGAGGAAAGTAATGGTATCACCCCCATGTTCTGTTCTTCAGAATCTTTCTTTGCCTTGCCAGTGTATCAGATCTCCACCTCATCATTTACTGAAAGATGAAAATGCTTTGCTGATATTTATAATCCATGGATATTTAATGAAGTGCACTGACAGTAAAACTGTCAGTTTTTGATTTTTTTGATTATTATTTGATTATTTTGAGAAATAATCAAAATTTGTCAATTTTGATTATTTCTCAAAAATATGAGTTATTGAGCCCACATGCTTAATTTTTATGCAGTAATTCTTTTAATTCACATGGGTCTCTTGCTATTGCTTGTGTGGGGTCTAAAATTTGGTATCACCATCTTGGTGATTTGAAATTATTATATTTTAAGGTCCTCTAGCTAGGTCCCAAAATTCTTACAGAACTAAAATACCTTTTTAATTATATAATGCTTAGGTTTTGTCTAATCACACAGATGATACTGCAATGCCTTTGGCCTACCAAGACACTGTTAAGACAGGCAATTTACCTATCTTAGTTTATATACATAATTTATCCCAAACATTCCCATCTCTGTAAGCCTCTGATACACCAGAGCCACAAAACAAAAATATACGTAACAGAAGTTCAGACAAACCAATGAAGGGACAAAAGGCGCAATGATTCCACCAACACGGGAAAACATGGAGCAGGCACCCATTCCAACATTCCTATGAAAAAAACCAAAAATAATTAATCTTCTGAAAAGTGTTACTGAGCAAGGAAAAAGACTCATCAGTCATGACCCCGAGCACATTAACTGGCAAAGAAAAGTCAAATGTAACTGAAAGCATCCCAAGACAGGAATGAAACAGATTTTTGTGATTAAAATGAAGCAAAAATCCCCTTTACATTCAGAATTTTTATATACATACATACATAGAGAGGCAGAACAAGTGTGATTTCAGTTCATGCATCTTGCCTCTGTGTGAAGCTCTGGCTGAATATTATTTATCCAAATCCTATTTATCAGCAGATTTACCCACTCATGTGGAAAACACCAGAGTATAGTTTCACTGGTGGCTGATCATCATATGCACCCATATGGCAGAAGCTTCTGCCTGCTCTGTGAGCACAAGCAGGGGGTACTTTTGCCCCTAGTGAATGAAACCTTACTGTTGCTCACACACAGACAATGAAGCATCAAGTTACTTTTACAAGGCTTATTGACCAGTCATCTTCAACATTCCTGGTTTAGCAAGTATGATAATATAGAATTGTCTAGTTTTATAAAGCACTCATTAAAAGAAATATCAGCAGTGCTATTACTATCCTCACTAGTAGAAGGGGAGTTGTAAACAGGCCAAGCAGCTGGAGTTCTGTTTTACTGTTACATGAAAATATGGTTAGTCTGAAGAGAACACTGCAAATTTGATGGAAGAAGGAGTGAGAAGAGGATAAGGGAAGAAATTTCAGATGTAAAACTACATATAATCATTATACTTAACTGAGAAATTCCAGCTAAAAATTACAGTTAATAGAAAAAAATTAAGACAAATAAAAGATGATCATGTAAGAGAACCAGAAAAATGAAGACTTAAAATTAACTTGTGTTACCTGATGACTGTAGGATAAAGTTCTGATGTGTAGATGTAGACAATGTTAAAAGCAGCACTGATTGTCAGTTTTCCCAGCAAAGACAGAGAGTGACTATTCACCACTGCAAATACTCCAGTATCTGAGAGAGAAAATGTGACCCTTGTAACACTTTTGAGCACTCAAATACACCTCTAATCATTTCAATCACATAATAGTATGGTGTGAAAAGGAATCTAGCGAAGAATCTAAAAGCTGAAACTACAACTCAGTATTTTCAGAATCTACCACTAATTAGATACTAAATTAGTTCTATCAGAAAGTTGAAGAAAAGTGTAACAGACACATTTTCCAAAATTGATCACTTTTTTTTAACAAGAGTCCTATTCATTGTCATTTCTATAGTATGACAGTATGTTTCTAAAATTATTATTTTGAAAGGAAGATGCTGTAAAGAACCATACTAAATTTCCCATTCAGCTTAGTTTGTCAGTGCTTGTTTGCTTAGGCAAATCAGAGCTCATCCCAGTGAAGACAGGTGCTTCCTTCTGGCCAGGGAGCCATTTCACTTCCAAAGGCACATCACCCTTGCCTGACCTGGACAGTCCAGTACGCAGCTGATTTCCTGGGGTCTCACAGTTCCCCTCTTTTTACATGTTATGTTTGGAATAATATGCAAAAACTACTTGATGAGTGGTACCAGCCAAACCAGAATATCTCCAAGTATCCACACTCTAGCATCTGGAATAATTTTGAAAACTTGAGTTGCACCCCTTTAAAAAGGCTTTACCCATCAGACCCACTGCCATCTAGAGCAACTTCTGTACTCTGTCATAGATGTTTAATTTCTTGAATCACTCTTCAAGTGTTTGAAAGATTCTCTCACTTTGTGAAAGGTAATAGATATCCATAAATCTTACGAGCATGGTGAATTTATCTGGTTTTAAAAAGAAAAAATTCCTACGTAATTGGAAAATTAACATTAGTGCATCTTAACACATACTGTGTTTAATTTCACATTTCTTAAAGACCCCCCAGTTCAGAAGTTTATCAGAATGCTCTGTGAGCCGTAAGTTATGTCATCACATTACTATTACCACAATCACACTACTCTTGAACATTACAGAGCAGTGAGGGAAAGATGGAGACTTGTCCCGTCACTCAATTCTTTGGATCTTCTGACACTGATCTTCCACTTGGAGAGATACACCCAAGTTGCATGGGTACTGCTTACGCTAACATATCAGCTGGCTAACGGAGATACCGCAACAAACATCGTTCACTGGGATTGCATCAGAAACACTCGAAAGGAGCAACTGATGTGAACAGAAGTAAAGGGCAGAAACCAAAGGCAAAAATTCAAATACAAACCTTTCTAATACAAGTTTTATCTAAGGTCTTAAGAAGGTTACTGCTTATTCTTTTTCTGAGTTGGCTTCTCCAGCCTCAAAAATTGAGACTCACATGTGGTATAAGCCTCGTCTTCCGGCAACCATCAAATTCTTGGGCTGTAGGATGCTGCTTTTACCAATTCTTACCACATACTCCAGAAACAAAAAACCACTTACCTTTCTTCTTAGGCAGAAACATGACAATAAGACAAGCCAATCCTCCCAGGAACAGAAATGCACTCAACGTTCGCTTCCGACCAAACCTGATACGCAAAGATAACAAAGGTTTATGTTCTGCATTAGGTTTGTGGGTTGCAAAGTAATGAATCCTCTAAATTCACACTGACTCTTTATTTGCAGTTGGGAATTCTCAATCTTCCCATCTTCTACCAACACTTCCTCTCACAGCGTTTTTAAACAAGCTTCTGCTGCACACTGAACAAAATGAGCGCCAACTTTATACAGCGGCTGACAGCTTCTAGGATTGTGAGCTGCCTCCCGCTGTGTGTGACATTTGTAAACCTCCTCAGGAGACAGAGAAGAGTGATTGGGAGGAAATTCTACAAAAACTGAGAGACATTGTCCAGAGTGCTGTGGTTAAGGAAAAGGCTGAATATCTGCTCTCCTCACACAGTAGTTCACACAGGTACTGCTATTGCATGAGACCACACGACAGCTCCAGCAGAGTGGAGTCACGACAGCTCTGTCCCAGCAGCGAGGATGGGATCACGGGGCAGCGGTGGGAAGGACGCTATCTAGTGTTAGCCTGCAGTCAGCGCAGCTTCCACCAAGCTACATCAACCCCGCGTGAGCCGGAGAGATGCCTCACCATTAGATGAGCGACTGAAAACAAGTTAAACTGCTATTTGGAATAGAGATAAATCAACGGCACTTTCACACTGAAGTGGGAAATCCCACACAACAGATAAAAGCTAGGAGGTGTGATACACAGAAAACCTACCTTTGACAAAAGTTACAAGGAAATCCTGAATGGCCTAATAAATTCCATACTTACCACTTTTGGTTAATCAGGTAAATACAGATTGGGTACGCTGGGATTTCTATCAAGCCCGACAGGGCTAAATTGGCATAAATACTTCCGCCTAAGTCACCCACATTAAGGGTAAGACCGTAGTAAACCAAGCTGCACACAAACCTGCAAAAGAGAGGGAAAAAAAAGGTAAAATCAGAGCTGACACTTCGCCTGCCAAATCAAAGCACTGGTCTGGCACAATATACTATAAACTATATTTAGTGTTCAGCAGATAGGTCTAAAATGTTTCTCTGTAAGTGTATGATGCTTTCTAGGCAAATAAACCATTTTGTCTCAGCAAAGACCCACTTCCTGACTTACCACTGAGTAAAATTAAGACTACACTTAAGAAGAATGGGCATAAACCAGAATAAAGTTACAATACAATCACGACTGTATTATTTGACTTCAGAAATGTCTTTGTCCCTTTTTTTTTTGTCAGGTTACACTTTCATCCACACTTTTTCCAATTGGGTGAGAACCAAATTTCTCAAGCAGTTCAAACAACACTTCAACCTTCTTTTAATTTCTATACCCTGGTCCAGTTTTGTTAATTTTCCAACTGTTTAACTTTTCCTTTGTAACCCTATTGTCATGTTAGCCCCAGTAAAGGCAGTTGTCTTTACAGAGAGGCCAAGAAACTGATCACTAATTCATTCTGAAGCAAATCAGCAATTCTCATTTAAGGAACAGAACAATCAGCTATTTATTCTGTAGTAAGCATTTGGAAAAGCAACAGGAAAACAGCTCACTGTTGTATGCTGGCAAAATAAATTTTATTCTTAATACATCTTTCCTAAATATATGCTGTATAAAAGCAACTGTATGAGCAGTAATGCCCGAGGACCTGCATACCACATACTACATAAGATGTCTTTAAAGTAACACCAAAAGACCTCGGGGCTAGCGAGGTTATCTGAAAAAAACCAGGCCCTTTTGGAGTTAGATTTCTGCTAGTGTCTAGAGGGAGCATCACAGGCTGCTGCTCCTCACTACAGCAACTGCCAGCACAGGCAGCACCTTCTCTTCAGAAAACAAACACGCTCATTAGACAAGGTAGGCCACCCACCTGCTAATGGGCTCCTTACTCACAAAACAAGGGATAATCCATGTGACAAGACACTGACAGCACTGGGCCTAAGAGGAGGACAGTGTGACTAATCTCAGCAGCCTTGAGGGTCAGAACAGAAGAGGTATCAACTATTTTGATACTCAAAAAGCACGATAGAAATGCAGAGACAAAACAGCTCAGAACCGGACTGTAAAAACGGCTTTGTGTTAGGATCCTTTTTAGGTACGCTGTCCCTAACAATCTGTAGGACGAGCCAATTCTCAGCACCATATTCTCTCAAAGACTTAAAGAGGTCGCAGTAGCACAGCTGGGCCTACAAATTATTTCAAGTACCAGGTGAACATCATGATCAAGGTGCGTCCCAAGAGAATCCTGTAGCGGAACAGGTCCAGAAAGCTGCCGGCCTCTCTGGAGCTCCTCTCTGCTGGGAGTTTTAATGAAAAAGTGCATTTCTGCTTGCGGTTCCTCTTTGCAATGAGGTAGAGGGCATCTTCTGCCTCATTCAGATGGCCCTGGGAATAGAGCCAGCGGGGGGACTCGGGAATGAATCTGAAACACACACACACACACACATACACAGACAGCTTTAGGGATTTTCTTCTCTACGAAGCTGAACCTGTCTAAAGGAATAAGGCTGAAATACATTTCAGTATAATAAGGAGTTTTTCAAACAACCCTTCAGGTATAAAATTCACTTATTGAAACAGAAGCAAAGCATGTTGAAAGGAAACACGTGTCATACATAATTTAGATACCAAGAAATTACATTGAGTATATACAGATACACACACACAGAAAGCACAATATTACAAGTTACAGTATGGTTAGGATCCTGTCTTTGGAGAATTCAGAATTAAGGAGGGACACATTACTACAAGTAACACAGGATGTTTTTGTAAGACCCATTTCTCATTTCCGTAAGACCAACTTCCATTTCCCATTTTCCAGCTTTTTCCCAAATTCTCTCCTGTAGGCAAGAAGGCAGAAACTGTGCAAGGGTTATGCTCCTCATGTGCACTGTTCACCTGACAGGTCTGTAACTCCAACACTGTCTACTAAACAAATCTTCTATTACTTTCAGACTTCCAGAACTAATTTAAACTTTTAGCCTTTTGCCAGAAGCTTTTTAAGATTTTTGCCACTGACCAAAAATTGTATTTTTCCTCTAAGTTTAAAAGAATGTGATTCTGTGTTTTCACCAAAAAAAGAGCTTAGAAAGGAACATATATTCTTCCCCAGGATAAACATCTGATAGTCTTTTCTACATAGAGTAATTTTTAAGCAATGTGGCAGGGAGGCAGTGTGAAATTTGGAATTGAAAAAACCTTTTTCTTAGAGGAAAGATAGGCCTCTGAGCACAGCTCTGAAGTTGCAAGTATAACTCACTTAAAAAAGTTGTACATATGAATCTGAAAGTTAGGTTTTTTTCCCAATGGTCCCAAGCACCACAAGGTTTTGAAGTATCTAATGTGTCATCTCTGCATTTCATCTCAAGAACAGCCTCAAAGACCTTCCCCTGAGTTCTGATGCTCCCTTTGAAAGCGTGTGTGGATTTTTTGAGGAGCAAAAGCTTTATTCCAGGAGTTACTGAAGTGAAATAGATGTTGGAAAGGAAAAAAACCTCTAGTTTAAACAGCAGCTGAAGTAATTTCATTCTTTCAGTTACTGAGATTTAGATGTCAGGAAGTATGTAAGAAAAGAAAAGCACACTGCATCACAGAGCTTTCAGTGTTGAAATTCACAAACACAAAGCCCCTACTACCTTCAAAAGAATCACATATGAAAAATTAAAGGGAGCTGCCCATTTTTTCTCTTGCATGTCACCTTTAAGACTGAACAGCAAGCAATTTTGATGCTGCTCCTTCTGTGTGAACACAAGAGAAGCACCATGTTATCACATAACCACGAAACCATTCCTGCATCTTTGCCCGTGTATTCACAGTGCCTTGGAGCTCACCAGTTTAGATCATCTACATACACCAGCTAAAGAATAGGATGTGCTTCTCTACCACTCTAGAGACTGTTCCCATCTACAGTAATACTGCACACACAGTACAATGCAGACTTACAGGCTCAAACACTGCAGCACTACTATTTGAAGAAACCACAGACCATTGGGGTGGGGTGGGGGGGGAGAGGACTCTAAGTTGAGAGAAATACCTTATTTACATCATTTCACGCCATCCTAGAAAGACACCTTGACTTAATAGTTTGGTTACTCTGCTTCGTTGCTTTGGGGTTTTTTTGGACATATTTCTTTATGAAACTCAGTATGAAAAACAACTTACAGAGAGAGAAGAAAGACGAGTGTTCCTTCCAGGTTAACCACAACAGCCAGAGTCCTCCAGGAACGAATGAAGTACCCTAATAAAGCATACTGGGCAATTCCCACTGCAAAGAACAAGCCACCAATAGAACCTAAGGTACAATTAAAAACAAAACAAAACGTTATCACTCCTGTAAGAAACATTAGTAAATCTCAACACATGGGATCAGACAAGAACTAACTCTTCATTAACAAAAATTCATTCAGTAATTCAGGCAACGCCACAGCTCTTTGATCAAAGAATACCCTGTTCTTCACGCATGCAGAGCAGAAGTATTACATCTAATTGCAAAGATCAATAAAAACCCCAAAAGTGCTCTTCTACATCCTTCACACCCAGCAAAGCCCTGTGAACAATTAAGTCTTCTAGTTCCAAATATGTGTATGTATGCAGTATAAGCATGCAGCTTTCTGTGTAAAAAGAAGTAATACAAAACATCGAAAAACTGGTAATTTTAGGAACATGTAGTATTCATTTGTATCTTCCATGATTTGTAAGATACCCTGTTTCAAAACAGTCTCAGCATAGCACTTCTTGGGCTTTGTAAGTCAGGCCCTGGAGCTGTAGCATTACGGGTTACACACATCGTATGTGAAGGACAGGTCCAGCGTCAGCAACCAAAACACTTAAGGGTGTCTGTATCTTCTAAATTCTAAGGGTAATTACTCCATGGGACAACATTTTTTTTAACATATAAACAACAGTTGTATCATCCTCTTACGATGTAAAAACACTTCTGATTTCTTTCTAAGAACTGCCAGGAAGGAAAGAATTGATATTTAGCATACGAACACTTAGCTCTGTTTAGCAGAGTCCAACATTCCGATTGATAGAGCTCAGCTGTGAAAAACCTTGGATGAGTAACATTCATGAGCTTGGTAACATTCAAGGGACATGTTTCAGCTGGACCTTTGTCAGCTTAAGTAATGCAGAGATCTGAATGGCCCCACATCATCTACTCTGCTTGTCCATGGTTCATATTAAACAAGCACAGTTCAAAGACTGTGATCACAGATATGCTCAAATGGAGCTGAATTTGCAACTGCTATTGACAGCATACGGTTAAAATGCTTCTAAAAAGCATGATAGTTAAAAGCAGGCCTCGGGAATGGGAGTGGGCATTGTCTTTGCTAAATTACGTGAACCTGTACCTGTGTACCCACCAATGATTGCTTAGTAATTGAATAATTGTTTAAGCACAACCAGAACCGCGGGAAAGGAACAACAAACATGGGAAAGATTGTGGGAGGGGGGCTTAAAGCTCATGCTCAGGAGAAGACAATAGAACAACGCAAGGATAATGATTAATATATG
>VZRQ01001993.1:0-31076 GCA_013397975.1 Machaerirhynchus nigripectus
GTTGGGCCTCCTGGCTGCCAGGGGCTGACTGCTGCTGACTCATGTTCCACTTGGNACTGCTGCTGACTCATGTTCCACTTGGCATTGACCAGGACCCACAGGTCCGGAATCTCATTCCCCAGTCTGTACATACATCTAGGGTTGCCCATCCCATCCCATCTTGACACTTTCCCTTGTTGAACTTCATATGGCTGTTGACTGCCTGGTCCTTTAATTTAACAAGGTCTCTCTGCAGGGCCTCCCTGCCTTCGATGGAGTCTACAGTTCCTTCCACTTTTGTATCATCTGCAAACTTAATATCCCTTCCAGTTCTGCATCCAAGTCATTTATGAAGATATTTAAGAGCACAAGGCCAAGGATGGAACTCTCTGGAACCCCATTACTGACGGATCACCAGTTTGATGTCATCCCATTCACTATAACCCTTTGTGCCCCACCTGTCACCTAACCATGATGTGTTTATCCAGCTGTGTGCTGGACATTTTGAAGGAGAAGAATCCTGTAAAAGACATTATCAAAAGCTTTACTGAAATCCAAAATGATTGCATCAGCTGGCTTCCTTGATCAGCTGGGTGGGTTACCTTGTCATAAAAGGAAATCAGATTTGATATGCAGGACTTTCCTCTCAGGAAGCCATGCTGGCTGTGACCAACAACTCTGTTGTCTTTCAGGTGCTTTTCAATACCTCCCAGAATAATCTCCATAACATTGCCAGGCACTGAAGTGAGACTGAGAGGCCTGTAGTTTCTGAGGTCTTCCTTCCTGCCCTTCTTGAAAATTTGGGCAATTTTTGCCAGCTTCTGGTCAGCTGGGACCGCTCCATATTCCCAAGATCATTCAAAACTCATCAAAAAAGATTTTGCAATGATGTAAGCTAGCTCTGAGGATTCTTGGATGAATCTCACCAGGCCCCATAGATTTGTACAGATCCAGCTGGAGCAGCAGATCCTGTACAATTTCAGGGTCAGCTGGGAATTGATCATTTTTGTAGTCACGATCCTCCAGCTCAGGGCACCCTTTGATCCATCATCCCTGTTGAAGACAGAGGTAAAGAATACGTTAAACACCTCTGCCTTCTCTCTCTCCTTGTTTGAGAGGCAACCATTCTCATCCTGTAACAGGCCAGCATTATTTTTACACTGCCTATTTTTACACTGCCTATTGCCATTAATATATTTGAAAAAACTCTTTTTATTGTCCCCTATAGTTCTGGTCAGCTTCAGCTCCAGTTGAGCTTTGGCTACAAAGCCAAACTATTTTCTCCCTACAGTGTCAAGTAGCATCTTTGGACTATTTCCATATCACCTGACCTTGCTTCCACTGAACATATACCTTCCTTTTTTGCCTTATTTCCAAGAGAAGATTCCTGTTCATCCAAGCCAGTCTTCTGCCTTGCCTGCTTGACTCCCAGCATTTGGGAATTCCCTGCTCCTATGCCCTTAGGAGGTGATGTTTAAAAAGTGACCAGCACTGATGGACCCCAGCAGCTGCAAAAACATTTTCCTAGGGGATCTCACTCACTAATTCCCTGAGCAGCCTGAAGTCTGCTCTCCTCATGTTGAGATTTGAAGCTTTGCTGGCACTTTTCCTCCTGTCAACAGAGATTTTAATCTCAATCACTTCAAGGTCACTGTGGCCAAGACTGCCACCAACCACTCTTGAAATCCACTCTGTTAACAAGCAGTAGATGAAGAAGGGATTCTTTCAAAGTCGGGTCCCTTAGGGCCTGTTCAGTAAAGTTGTTGTCCAGGTTTTTTAGGAATCTTCAGGCCCACAATGTACCAATCAAACTGTTGCTATTTTGAATTGCATTTTTTTCTGGTATTAATGTGCTGAAATGTCTAGACAAGAAGCAAGAAGTCACAGGAAAATAAAATACTTCCATTTGAAACTGAACTACCGGGACATATAAGCTAGGGGGTTTGTGTTTGGTTTTTGTTGGCTATTTTTTTAAATCCCTGTATAATCTAGAGGCTTATGAAAAGCCATCTTTTTCTAACACTAGTTCTGTTAAATCTATTAAAAGTGTTTTGAAAGCAACTACCTTGCCAGCTTTACTTAATTAACACCATGACACAGTTTAAGATTCCCTTGTATTCCTGACGCCCAGAATAATTTAAATAGCACAGATATTTCTGGCACCTCTCTGAGTGGGATGTGTGGCATCTCCAGAGTACCCTATTCAGCTGAACAGCTTTCTGCAAAGAAATAATCACAACTCACTTGGACTTGTATGCCAGGTTGTGTTTGCTTGGCTGACAGGCTGATGGGTGATATCTCTCCACCTACAGCATATGTTTGCTTTATAGAGACATATTAGTACTTGATAAATGTGGAAGCCCTGGACTCAGATACAGAGAGCAGCTGACAAGAGGGTAAGTGTGTTTTAACTGCTGTGATTTAATGAACACTGGGCAGTTGAGCAGCTACTAGATGGGATCAGGCAAATATTTTATATTAAAAGTTACTCTGAACTTCTTGCATTCAACTAAGAATATGCAGCTGATCATGATATCCTCTTTTTACATTCAAGTTTTATCTTCTCAGAGAATGTCTTTGAAAATAGCAACGATAACATGGTCTCTTTGTGCCCAGTTGAGGTATCCAGGATTCAAGGAGGAGACTGAGGCACTTCCCCACTTTGCCCAATCTAAAGCTCAATAAACATCTTACACTTTCAACTCTCACTGGGGGCAGGTTTGCCTCCAAAAACAGGAGTGAGGCAAGAACCTTGTGAATTTCTGCACTGGACAGAATGCTCGAAGATTAAAACTACACATAAATCTCTCCAAATGTTAATACTTGGTTGATGAAGACTACACAAAGGCAACTTGCTTCTAAACTGAGGTACCCAGGACTCCGGCTGCCCTAACAGGGCTCTGATACCACACCTGAATGAGAGCTGAGTGACCTCCAAAATGCCTCTGCTGTGGGCAGGAGGGCCAGGTATGTGGGCCAGGACAGATCCAGAGTGATTTACACTCAGGTGCCTGACCTAAATGACTGGCAGATCAAGAGCCAGTTTTTATAATGCAACTTACCTTGATATCAATGTGCCACCTAAATATTGTCACTGGGATAAGTGAGTAGAACTTTTCCTTAATCTGATTTTATACTGGGCAATATGCAAGGTGGTGGATATATTTATTTCAGTGAAATATATGTACCAGCTTACAGTGGTTGCCAGGAAGCCAGTGCAACACACAGATTGGTGCTACAGCTCAAAGGTGGTTTGGGCTATTACAAGAGAAAAATACTTGAAAGGTCTTTTTGTCATATTCAAAAAGAAACTTGGGAAATATATGTGAAGAGCCAGAAGGGGGGAAGGAGGGGAAAATATTATAAGACACCTACACCCATATATTTACAGTGAAATTCAAGGGTTCACTTGATTTTAACTCTCTTCCCATTCTGCAGATGGATGGGAAGGTGGACATACAAGTTGTTTAGCTGATAAGAAATCTTTTCCTGCATGAGTGGGTGGGAATGTCAGTCAGAGAACTAAGAATTCTCTTGTGCTTCTTCAGTTTTATCTATTGTGAATGATGGAAATTATGAAGCACAAGGTACTTTATGTACATGTACAGACTGCTACATCCTTCTCAGGCTTTCACATGCATTTCAAAATACATACAGTCACTTAACAGGATAAAGAAACAGCAAATATTAAAGACCATCTAAATAAACTTTGATTTTTTAGTTCAGGAAACTGTAAAAATAGGTAGTTAAGTTTGTTTACATCTCTAAGCACAGACATATCATCCCTTACAGGTTCATGCTAAAAAGCTGAAGAGTTTATGTCTCATATGCAATGTAGGTGTTTGCAAAACCTGTCACCTTACTGCTTTAGGGGAAATATTTACAAAGTATCAAGGATTAAAATGTTAATTTGAATGTAGAAAATACTACTTGTGCAGGAAAACGTTTTTTGAGAGTGCTATGTTCTGTTCAGAAACAAAGTAAACTAGTAACAAAATCAGTTCAAATTAGACTTCTAGTTCCTAGAAGTTGACTAGGAAACTGAAAGTTGACTGTTCTAGTTGACTGAAAAAGAACAGTGAAAGATATTTGGAAAATCTGAATTTTTAATTTTAAATGGAGCTGAAAGGTCAAATTCTGTTAAATTTAGCACAGAAAATATTACAGCAGAAAAATAATTTTCTCCTGTTACATGCAGCTTAAGTGATAGTACCCAGGTTTATGGGTTAGTAAAAATTCAATCCATTCTGAAAGAAAGGGGGATGTGAATTAGTAACTAGAAATCGCCTCTTTTTTAAAGAAACTGAAATAAAACTCATTTACTGATAGGGCCACTAGAAGGACAATTGGTGGAGGGGCTGAATTCAGAGGAGAAAGAAAGGAAATGAAAAACTTTCAAATAGAGAGATCAGGGGAGAATTAACCGATTAAAGAGAAATACTTAACTGATATGCTTCTGATTTTTCATGATCACGAGCATTTTACATGTCTCCGACTGCTTTTCATGCAGCTATTTTCTTTATTATAAGGAATTTTTCTGTGCCTTAGGAAGGGATACCAACTTTTTGTACAGCGAAAGAAAAAGTGGCTAAAACCAGAGGGAACGTAACGCAAGTGTAAAATGGCCTTGTCCAGTGTAAGCAATAGTGGTTTGGGCACATTAACTACCAGGTTATTGTCAAGTAGTATGTGGATACCACCTAGATGCAGGCTTATCCAAGGGCATCCACGTTTCAAAGGGTTGGTTTGAAGGGAGACGAAGATTTAATAGCACCTGCTATTATCTGTGTGCTTTCATGTGTAGGTACAGAAATGAGATTACAGTTCTGAAAGCCTGGTTCATCTGGATGATCTAGGAACCTGTGGTTTGAAAAATATATATATACACACAATCGAGTTGCTTATTCTGTATTAAAGTTATTTTTAAATATTAAAAAAAGAAAATAACTATCTTACTGTTCTGATAGAAAGCTAATCTCCTAAGCAGTTTGAGAACTGGCAGAAGTTTTTATTCCTAACAGGAAAATACAGAAAATAATAGGTACATAACATGCAAAATACCTGGTTCCTGATTGTTTGGAATTGCTAATTCAAAAAGAGAAGTAAACAATATCTATTATACATATTTCTAGTACTGTGCATTCTTTTATGCTCACCACTGGACCCATACAGTTCTTTGTATGATTCCAGAAGATTAAGACTTATTATTGCAATGCATCTATTCTCTAAATGAAAGCAAATGTTAGTCATTCTACTCAATAACTGGTTTCACGGTACAGCTGGAATATTAATGTCAGATATTTCATTAAATACCTGAATAACTTAGGTTTTTTTTAAATGAACACATAGAGAAGTGCAGTGGTATAATAGAATACTTGTGCCAGTAGTTGTGCTGAGTGATTGAAACTCAGTTGTTTCACAGAACGGGTCACACAGAATAAAATACATATTTAGGCTCACTCCTTTGCAGTTTGCATCTCAGGGTGCATCAGCTGGAGATAATGGTTGCTTTAGGCCATGCTGCTGAGCCCTGCTTCAGTTTCATGGTCCTAGTCCCAGCCTCCCAACATTTTAAAGACCACACTGGGAGTGGAGAGCTGCTCCATTTACATCCTACTCCTACCAAATCAAGTGGTTAGTTTTCAGCTGGATTAACTCCCTCATCCAACTCAGTCTACATGCCAGGCAGGGTGGTGGGGCATGGAAATAAGTGGAAAGGGATGGCAGCATTCAGATAGGGCCAGGTTGCCAGGATTCTGTGCTTTTGCCTCTTTCCAAAAGGAAACTTCAAATGTCTTACAAAACAATGCTGTCTGGATGAAACATCCAGGGATCAGTGGAGCTTTATAGCTTGGTAGAGACCTATCTGAAGAAAAGCCAACAGCCCAGACCTTCTGGGCTCTTATACAAATTTCCAAACCACTTGTCCATGTTTGTTTGCAGTGTAAAGTGCTGAATTTGTTCTTGCAGAAAGAATATAGTAGGAATAGTATCTCGGACAGGAGAGGATGCTTGTGAAAAACAGATGTTGCTTTTTAAAATGACTTAGGTGGGTTTTTTTACTAATTTTACTCATCAAAAAAACAGCAAAAGACACCAACTACTTTATTATTTTCCTCCATATCTTTATTATGTAAAAACATCAGCATTTTATTTAGTCTTTAATTAACATAATTCAAGTACACAGTTCAGCCTTGGCAAGGACACAAGGATATTGATTATCTCTCCTTTCCAACAGAGTCAAAAATCACTTCTGTGCTTTGTTTATTAATATATGTTCATAGCTATGGCATTGAAATCTATCAGTGTGATCGACCTTTATTTTCAGGCAGTCAATAGCCATTGACCCATGCAGATAAATTACCATAGTGAATTTTGCTGTTGCTTGCTCAGACTCTTATATCAATAATTGACCTACTGAATGCTTATCCTTTTTTTTTTCCTTTCCTTTTACCTATCAAATACAAAAAAACAGTTCACACAGATTCAAACAGATATATAAATAAGAAGCAGGTCACAAATCATTTCACTGTTCTTTGTGCTTGCACAGGGACATGTGGTACTTTTCTTATTTCTACCTTTTGGTGTCAGCAAAACATGCATTTTGCTGAGGAAATGGGAAGAGCAGGAGCAGTGTTTCAAATAGATGCTAGTTCAGATAAAGAATATGTTATCCTGTGGCTACAAAAGATGTCTCAGGTTTTGTTGATCCCAGTAAAATCTTTCTGAATGGCCATTATATGGACTGCAACACTTCGGTCTTGATTTGCATCTAAACATGGCAATATTTAGATATGATAACATTAGACTGTTTTCTCTGTCCTGTCAGAGACCTAGAAACCGCCTCAACATATGGGATCCTAATCTAGCCTTTCCAATAGATTTTGAGAGTTCAGAAACAAAATCTTACTTTGACCCAGTTCTAATAATTTAAATAACTTCTGATTTTAAAAATCAAGCAGTTTCTTAGACTAACTTCCCATTTTCTTCTTTGTTACATAAAAATGATTAAATTGCCAAGGAAGAAATGAAGATCAAAAAATGATATCTCAGTTTTGTTGTGTCTTTTGTGTATTTGATTTGAAAAGGGCATGTTTTTAAGCAGCTTCAAAACTGTGTTCTATTGTTGTTTTAGGAGACAAAGAGGGAATCTTAGCAATCAGGTGGCCTGCTTCTTACTGTGAGGAGCAACATGTAAGTTCCGGGATGCAATTTCAATGCATGTCTTGTGCCATTGAGCTGGAAAATGTCTGACATTCAGTTTTAGCCTGTTCCCCTAAAGTTACTGTTTGGAGGCAGAATGTGAGTTTAATAGAAAAATTTTGTGCTTGTTGTGTCTGATTCAATTATTATTAAATGACATGATTCTATAGAGGGGGCTTTGATTTATTCATGTCTTTACTCTTTTTTTTTTCCAGTCCTGCATAAAAGTAATAGATAAGGACTAAGAGAATTTTTTACATATATACCTGTAGTTGTTGTATTTACATTAGAGGGTTTTTCAAAAAGCAATATTATGGTTTTGAAGCTAAGCCTCTGTTATCAGGGCCGTGAGGGTATTAATTGACTTCAGTGGTCCTGATCATCCTTTCCTGAGACCTCCCCCCACCTCTCCAGCTGAGCTCTATTTCATCTCATCCAAGGGCCAGCAGTCCTGGCTAAGATACAGTGTAAGTGTGCCTGTCTTTGCCTCCTGAATCAAACTTGGACTTGTATTGTGGCCTTGCCGCCAGTCCTCTCTTCAGTCTTATCTCCTGCTGATACTTTCAAAAGCATTAGTTTCTTTTGAAACAAAAAGTTTCTCCAGAGGCAGAGGACTTGGTGGGGGAACCAGAAGTCTCTTAATCTTTTGACTGACATTGGGTGCGGGACTGACAAGCAATGGCAAGAGTTCAAGAAGGTGAAGATCATGCTTCTGAGACCTGGAACAAGTGTTCTTTTTGTGGGACCCAGTGTGTGTGCCTTGGTGTAGAGATCTACAACAGATCTTTAGAGGGAAACGTACCACCAAGCCAACCAGCTTGTAGTCCTTGGATCCCAGGACAGCTCTGCTGGACAATTTGGAGGAGATTGCTTGTACTGATGCATTTCTAAGCTCTTCATTTTGGGACGTGGCAAAGGAACCCAATACACATATATCCAGAGACAAGCCTTCAGTCTGTTCTTTTCCCACCCAGCGCAGGGAGCTTCCCCTGGAAATGTTCTGCCATCCTGGCATGTGCAATATTTTTCTTTAAATGCTTTCATGAGTGAAAGGAAGGATGTGTGTAAGGCTTTTTGTGGCATTGAGGTGCTCAGCTTAAGGGAGAGATAAGCATTGCTGATCTGCTGGCTTCAAGGTCTATTATATTTTCCAAAGTTATTCGTCTGGTACCTTGAGAGGGGTCTCCTGCATGGTGACTAACCAAGTCAAAATCTACCCACCCAATTTCCACCCCTTAGTACCTGCTACAAAGTCAGCTGCCCGTGAAATCTTGCCCTGGGAGTAGAGCCCTCCTAGGCTTTTCTGACACAATTCTGCTCTGCATTCCTTCTCTCTTGTGTGCATGCAGTGGCTAATGAGCTGATGGTGCGATCGTGATGTTCCTCAAAGCAGTACTGCAGATACCATCTCTGGCCCTCAAGCAATTAGAGTGACAAGATAGTGGGATGCAAGGCAGACTGTGACTGAGAAGGTGGTAGGAGCTCCTAAGTGGTAAGAGCCAGGAGACTGGACAGGACATTAGCCATTCTCCTAAATGCAGGAGCTCCTGAAATTTCATAACAGGATGTCAAAGATAATGGCCTGCCACAGCCAACTGTGGGTGCCAAATTTAGGGCATCCCAAGGACCCCACTCCAGCTTCATCTTCTGGGCCCAAAACCTGTATCTGATGCACGCCACCTCAGCAACAAGGACTTCAAGAAGGTCAAGCTCTTTGTCCTTTTCCTTCAAGAAAAGGAGGCATTTGAAATTGGGCAATGATTCATTGAATATGTCCCGTAATAGTTGCTGCAGCCGTGGGATTAGGGTTACCCTGCTGCATCTCTTGTAACCATACCTTGTAACCAACATAGTTTCAACTCAGAGTGAGCAGGTGGGAATGTTTCCATAACAAAGAGAAACTCAGTAGTGCTGTAGCTCAGAAGTGGGTTTTCTTTCTTGTAAACAATTAAGAGGTAGAGTAGAGGACTTGAAATCCTGTCATCTTTGGCCCTATACAAAAGATAGAGAAGAAAGAAACAGTCCTGATATACAGGTATTCTATCTCACCTTTCCTGAAATTGTTCCTCAGTTTGGAAGCAGGATATTTAATAGAGAGTAGCTATCTGGAAATCTGTTCTCTCACTGCAAAAAAGAGTAAAATTAGAAAAGAAAAAAAAATGTTTAAAGTGACATGTTGATTCAGTGTGATTTTTTTTTTTAAATTTTCCCGTGCAGAGCCAGGAGCTGGATTCAGTGATCCTTGTGGTTCCCTCCAATTCAGGGTGTTCTATGTTTCTACGATTCAAGCAATTCTTAAAAGACAAAGACTAATACAGCAAAAAGAATAATTTAGTAGTTTTAGTCATGTTTATTATTGCACAATAACATACTATGGTGTTATATAACTCTAAAAGTGAAAAGTAAACGGGGTTTTTTGAGATTTGTACTTGTCAGTGGGACTGTGAAGGAGATAACTGTACTTGCAGAAGCCAAGGCAATGAATAGTAACAAATTGTCTTACTTCATTAGGATTTTTTTTAATGCTACAATTTATGGTCCTTTAGCACTTTGCAAAAATCAATGGAAACTTGCACAGTGAACTTTAATAGACTCTGTTATGTCTTTGGAGGATAAAACCCCCTGCTTGTTCCTTGTTTTCCTTATCTGCAGTCGTCTATCTCCGTCATCTCTCACAATGATCAGTGTTAGAGGCAGTTATGTCAGCAACTTAAATCCTTCCCCTTTGGAATGAACATGAACTAGCACAGTGATTTTGGATGTTTGTCATGCAAAATATCTTAGTGAATTACTCTTGTTGTATGGATTGCTTGTAGATTACACACCCATGCAAGTCATGGTTTATGACATACTAATCTACTAAATAAATAATGAAATGTTGTTGTTCTATTTTAAGTGGCTCATGGAGTTAAGTAATACAGCCTTTTAGGAAATTTGCATAGTAGAGGCTTTTCCCTCTTTGGAAAAACGCTAGTGAAAATTTTCCTCTTAGTGGGTAATGGTGGTAGGAAGTAAATACATTTATATGAAGTAAATGTGATGGTCATGGGCACAGTACAAGTCACAATTTGTTTTATACTTCACTCAAATATTTGTGAAGGAAATAGGTCTGCTATTCGCTTAGGCCGGTATCTGAGGAAACCTGGTGGGAGGGATATCAGCAAACACTGCTATCCTTTCAGATGAACTGTGCCACCTCAGGAGATTGCAAGTGATCAGGTCCTCCATTTGTGCTTCATCTGAAAGACTGTTTCTAGGAGTTGAGTACATCTGTGTGTAAGATATTGACTCAAAGCTGGTCTGAAAGGCAGAGCAAAAGAGAATCAATTTAGACAAGAGAGAATTTCTCACAGGTTCACCACTGGGCCAATTGCTTTTGTCTGTACTAGGCTTCCTTTGGAGATTTCCTGCAAAAGAAATAAACTAAATTCATTCTCACCACTAGCCTAATATATTTAAGATGTACTTTATACTCTTTGCAATAGAAATAATTGGGTGTTCTAATCATTGTAAGTACTGTATAATTAGTCTTCCAAATGAATGTTTTTACTCATCAGGATGACTAAATAACTTGTTGAGTAAAATTCTTAATTTACATAACTAAAAGCCAATAACAGTTTCATCTCCCTTTATCTGATTATATTCTGATTTTATATCCACATTTCATTGGCCACCTGCCAGTCTCTAAAGGATAAGAGGTAATTAGAACCAGAGATAGTGCACTATTGTTATACTTTTTACAGCACAGATGCAGTTGGGTGTTATTATCATATCTGGTACAATTTTGTGGATAATATCATTATGTCTCTGCTGACCATAAATTTAATTGGAAATGTGAATCAATTGAAAATGCATTTGAATCTCTGAATCATAACACATTTTGTTTAACATAATGGTACTTCAAAGTTTTAACAGAGTATGTTACTCTGTGTGCAGACAGCAAAATCACTGTTGCTTCTGTTCTGTATATGCATATATTGTATAGTATTTTTTTCACTCTTGTTATATAATCTACTGCACCAAATACCATTTAAAGTACACCAAGGTAATGAAAATAAATATTAAATACTGATTATTACTGTTCTGACTCCTATACGGCGTTTCAGGCGGATCATGTGACCATAATAAATTACCTCAAATAATAAAATTGTTCACATATAGCTATTTTTTAAAAATTACTGTCAGACAACCTTATTTAAGTGTTGGTTTTCAATGTAGTTTTAAGGGGGTTTGAGGTCTATGTTTTTTAGTTTTTCTTATTTCATCTACTCCAAATAAAACACATAATAAACCTTGAAATAAAGCAGAATGTTCTGTAGAAAGAAGTGTAACTGTGCATTAGCAAAGAGATGGAGAAAATAAAGACCTTCTTTGAATAATAGCTTATCCCAGGCAAAATATCCTTGATATGTTCAACAGAGATAATCTCCAATGTAGCGGAGTCAAATGTTCCATTGCCTCCCCTGGTGATTGTCATGCATGAAAATTGAAGGTTGGCTTTTGCACAGGACTGTCAGGTGACCAGGATATAATTAAATAATAAATATGTTAAGTAAGAACCTTTTTACTCCCATGTTGTCCAGTTTATTAAGTTCCCAGTTTTGAATAATGTTATCAGTTGTTAAAATACGAGGTTCAGGATTAAGTTAGTAATTGTTAAATGATTATTCATTTAAATAGTTATTGTTTAATTGTTAAAAGGTTATTAAGTGTTTTCCATAGTTAAAAAATGTTGTATGTTATTTCTCTTATACTGTAATTAACCCTTTAGTGTAATTCTAAGTTAAGTAAGTTGTGTTTTTCATTAAGAAATTAATTATTTCAATTGAGTTAACTCCTCAGATAAAGTGACTTCATAAAGGTAAAAACCCCTCACCCCATGCCCGATGGGCTATGTTTGGTAGTCAGCCATTGGCCTGTAACTTGGCTCCATGGAAACGTGGAATTTTAATGAGGGACTTTCCCACCTTTTTGAAAAGGAGAACATAAGCCCTAGACGACAACTAGCCATTGGTGGGGAAAAAATAATATCACGGGAAAAAACACTTATTATCACTCTCCATGGAGGCACACAATGGGCAGATCAGGGTGGGACTGGAAGGAGATAAAAGACCGAGGCATGGTCTGAGAAGCGCCATTTCTCCTGGTTAGCAGGGTGATAGCCCGGTGGGGTGGTCAACTATTCCGAGACAAAAAAGATAGGGTTTTTTGTCTCGGAATAGTTGAGACCAACCACCTCACTGCCGATCCTTGCCACGGGCTCCAGCCAAATCGGCTACAAAGAGTCTCCTATCCCCGGTCCCGGGTTTCGTTGTTTTTCTTTCTCTAATTTAATTTAATTGTTTTATAATTATTTTCCCGTTAATAAATTCATATTTTTCTTTTAAATAAAAATGAGAGTTGTTCCGTTTTTCACAGTGATGAATCTGATCTGTATCCTGGATTCTAAAGTAGTAGAAGTATTTTGTACTCGTTCTCACTACTTCCTTAAATGTCATTTTGGAATCAATCCCTTAAATAAAGTTTCTAAAAAGTCCAAACTGACCAAAATGGCTAGTTGTCCCCATCTCCTATTAAATTAGTTCTTGTTACAAATATTCTAGTATCTTATTCGTATTGGGGTACTTAAAAGTAAAACTTTTTATTTTCTCAATAACTTTGGCGTTGGTCCTGAAGCTCTACTTCTCTGGTTTGAGAGAATCTCATCTCCCTTTTTCCCTGGTGAAACTGAAAGTCCTAAGTTGCATGTGAAATTTCTGTCCTTGGTTACTTCCATCACTTTACATCAGTCCATGGCTTTGCTCTGTTGACCTGCAGGATCCAGTATAGCAACAATGGTCAACAATTAGAGCTCTCTTCTCTTGTTTTCTGGATTTGTATTGCTTCTCCTCTCTCTGCGTCAGTCTCTTTTAAAATTCTGTTCACTATTGCTGCCTACCTTCTAGTTTTAGATTTGCTATTCCCATTTTTCACATCTTTGAAAGTGTGGAAGGACTGTCCACACAAGGAGGGAAGGAGGGAAGGAAGTGTGTACCACAGCAGCCACTGGTGGTACTTCCTTCTTGCTGAATTCATTGTTTGTGTCTTATTCTGCACTGCTCAAAGAGCTGACAAAGTACTCCTTAATAACAAAGATTACAAAGTTGGTGTTAACTGTGCTTCAAAAAAATTTTCTACCTTCTTTAACCATTTTGGTTTTCCACAGTGGAAGGTAAAAACACCTTTAAAATTTTCAGCCCCTGGGAGAGAAGTAGGTCAGTTGTCAGTTCACATCCGTGTTACAAAATAGCATACATTTGATCATTCTGTGTGGGGTAAAAGCTAAATTCTCATGAGCTCTGGCAAAGAACCAAAACCAGGATTATAACTTCATAACCTCACTTCAGCGCGCATAGATGTGTCTATTCCTACTGTAAGGTGATTGGGTGATGAAAAATGGAGCTATGAACTTTACACTGTGACTAAGAAAAGCCATAAGAAGTGGGGTACAAATTTGTAACTTTAAAAATAAGAAAAGGAGGGGAGGCTAGAATTGTCACTGTAATCAGTTGTATGTCACGTATTTGGTATGGTACAGTGAAAAAGGTATTTTATGTCACTTAGCAAGGCTTGGGAGGTCAGATGCTAGCACCAGCATTTGCTTTAGGTGTAGCACAAAGCTTACATAGGATTGACTTTTTAATAATAGAACTAACATGCAGGAAAGTCTGTCTGGAATTAGGCTCACAAGGACACGTTGGCAAGTATGAGAAAGGAAGGTTGTGGATGTAGAAAGGAGACAGAAGTGTATTGCATGTGAAAAGCTTACAGAGTAGTTACGCCACCATGTTAAAGCAGGAATACACATGAATATTAGCAGCTCCTTGAAGCAGATTAGGAAACAATTATTTGAGCTGTGACTGATTGCTAGTAATGACCTGGTCATTCAATTGACCATAGTAATGGTTGCATCAGCTTCTGGAAGAAAAAGTACAGGGAAGGGAAAGAAAAAAAAAGAAAGGAAAGAACCCCAGACAAAACAACAAAACCCAAATTGCCACATATCAATCTGATCTATATTACCAGAAAGGTGTATTAATGAATAATAACCTGTATTACTTCAAAAGATGCTTCTGCAAGGTGTCCTGCAGAAGCATTTTCTGTAACTAATGGTGATCTGATGCCAATTTAAACAACAATAAAGAAATAAATAAACAAACAGTACATTACAATTTTTAATGAGTTGACAGTTTGTCTTACAAAAAAAACCTTGATTTTTTTTTCTGGTTGATATTGCACAGGGGTGCAATTAGGACATCTTTAGTTGACTGTATACCGGAAATGTTAACTGGAATGGATTTTCTGTCATTCTTCCACATTGGACGGACACTTTCTCATGTGGTTTGTTCGTATATTGGTCTGGTTGAACAACTTCTCTAGACAGATACATAGCTGAGGAATTATTCTTTATTATGTGGAGTCTTTGTAACAGGGGAGATCTGTATATTTTATTCCCCTTTTTTTGCTTACCTTAGATAAAGATACCTAACCAATTGCTATACATCCCCTTAAATTCCTTCTGTTAATCACCAGACTTCTCTTTGAAGATGTCTTAGGGCTTGTCATGGTTAATCACATTGGTAACTCTCTGTTCCTATTTTATGTCGTCGTTTTCTTGGCCTGAATATATTGTCATTTTGCTTTTCTTTTACTTCACAATTATGTTTGTCTCATCTTGTTCTCTTCCTAGATATGCTTTTTCCTATTATTATCCCTTTACATTTTTATGTTCCATATCAAAATCAAAACATATTATAGCCTCTCGTATCAATGTTCACTTACATAGAGTTCTTTATTGGTGCACGCTCTTCTTTTAGACAGTTCAGCTGATATGTTTTGTCTTGGAGAATTCTAGCATGGAGAAACTTTTCTAATTACTTCCCATGATTGGAGCTGAAGTACTCTCCTAACTTTTTATCCCTTCTTTACCCATAGGCTATGAATTTGTATTTGTCATTCTTTTAGCATTTAGACTGTTTTCACGTTAATTTGGGCTTTTTCCGGTTGAACACTTTGGTCCTTTTTTTTTTCCTTTATCCAGTAATCATGTGTGATCTGCTATTTATCATTCCCATGTGTCTAATTAACCTGCCTTTTACAGATTTCTGCCTCCTTATGGCTGCATTTTCTGCAGCTGATGTTGTCCATATGTATGTATGTGGCTCTCCATACTCAGATTTTTGAAGTTTAGGTGTGCAACACATTCCCAATTTGTACCTGCCTCCCTTGGCTTTGCACATGAATGAGCTTATTCAAAGCCAATTACATGCTAGAACATTTTGTATATGACACTTCTCAGTTTGTTTCAGCCAATATGTGTATTCAGGCTAAGGGTAGCAACGGCATGAAGTTTTCCCTCCACTCCCAGAGGTAAAGTGCAAATCTTCTTTGTAACTCATGTACCTGGATAGATGAAGATTTTTATTTTCCTTTCTATTATGTAGAGAAAATCCTCATGTTGTACAGAGCTGTTGTAGTGACATAGCCCAAATCTTTTATTCTGCCTTTGGAAGAGAGAATGTTTCAAGGAAAGGGTCTTAACAATTATTTTCTTTGGGAATTTGAAATTTCTGTTGGAAATTACTCTTTGGTAACAAACACAGTTCGAGACAGACAGGACTTTCCAAAGGCATAGCAGTTTTAAAACTGGGAGGATATGGCTGTTTAACAGCATTCCCGTCTCCAAACCTTTGTGAGTGTACAAATAATAAATGGGATTTTTAGATGCCTAAAGCTTCTCATCAGCTCACAAAGGAACTTGATCTTCTTAGTGGTGAAGACTCTATTCTCTTGTCTATAGCAACATCAAGTATCTGACTCTTTCAGCCACTGCCCATTTGTGTATTACAGGTTACTTATCTACTTTCTGGGGTTGGGTGTTTGTTTGTTTGTTTTCTTGGAGTCCCCATCCCTGTTGCTCCTAAGGTCTTTCTGTGAATTGTGGTTCAGGTTGGAGGACATGTGGTGAATGGTCCATCGTGGTAGTCTTTTTAATGTCACCTTCAGTTCATTGGGAGTTGAAAGCACTGGCAAGCTTTTCTCTGCTGCTGTGTTATCGCACAGAGACTTCTGAAAGAAACAATTTCCTTATTCTGATTGTGCCAGTGTAGTCAAGATTTCTGGTGCAAACCTTGTATATTAAACCTAGAAAATATTTACAGCCCACATGTCTTTTTTTCTCCTGTGTTTTTGAAGCTGGTTTACAAACTCTCATTCTTTCATGGAGAGGCCAGGAAATTGATGTCCTGACACAGCCTTTATTGCACCAGGCTGATCTAGTTTAACTTTCTTAATCCATACTTGTCAGCTCCTGGTTTTATTTGGCTTCTTAGGCTCCTACTGTGATTAGTGACATTGCCTATTTTCTCAGTGGTTTAAATACATCATGAGAGAACTTGAAGAAACCTCCTATATTAAGAAATCAGCTAGAGGGTAGAAAAGGGGCCAGTGGCTCAAGGGAGTCATCAGAAGGCTTCTTGAAAAAGAAAGCTGCATGCTTGTAATAGGTTTCCATGCTAACTGATGGTGAATCTGGTGGCAAAACTTTCACTAAATCTTCTTGTTTGATGAGAGCTGACTTTAAATATGATGTAGAACCTGCTTAGATATAAGCCTCCTATCAGTTGACTATCACTGCACAATGGCTTTAATAAACAAACACAGTATTCTCAGTGGTTCTGTTCAAGCTATTCTGCTAAATCAGGAAAAAAACCAACAAATCATGGTGATTAACCATATGGCTGACATGTCTGTCCTCCGAGGATGACTTTAAATGGCACAGTTCAAAAGAATACCTAAAAATTGGCTTCATTCTCTAGAGTTATTCTGCTAAATAACGTGTCACACTCTCCTTCTTACATGGGGTGAATGCTTAAAAGAGGTGCTGAACCTGCTTATGCTTTCTGAAGACAAGCAGCAATATTCCTGGCTGTCTCAAGTGGCAATCTGCTGATGCTTTCAACTGTGGTGTGAAAATATTTTGCTTGCAAACCTTTGTATGGCATTAATGAGATCACCTAATTATTTAGTCCCTCTTAACATCCTCAGAGTGTACTCCTGCATAAAGGAATTTGGCAACTAAATGCAAGTTAGGAAAAGGATTTTTTTTTAACATTTGTAAATGTAATTCACGCTTAAGAACTTACAAGTAATGGTATTATAAAAGAAAGAAACTTGTTTGGGGGTTTGGGGGATTTTTTTTTTGCTTGTTTTTGTTTTGTTTTTTTAAAAATTTTTATTAGCAGTCTTATGGAAGAAGTCTTTGCACCAGTTTTCACTCAATACTCAGTCCTGCTGAAGACCTCCTCTAGTGACATGATAGTAGTTCTGCAACAAATTATTCTTACTGCCTGTTTGTCACAGATTTCTGACTTGTGTTATACCTTCTTGGTGAGAAAAGGCACCAGTTCTAAAACTTCTACTGAAGTTTCATTGTTCAATTAAACATTTTTCATGGTTTCACTCCTCTTTATTAAAACACTTGAATTGTGACATTACCTTTAAACTGAAGAATTTGTAGCATATACCAGGAGTCTGAGTCATCTCTCCTAGAAATTTACTTGTCAGGATTAACATTGAAGACTTTATTGTGTCCCACAAATGAATTTGAACTGGTGTTTTCAAAGATTATGGAAGACGTATGCATAGATTTTCTACTCCTCGCACTGCAGCATAACTTGCTGTCATGGTGCTGAGTCCTTCAAAGAAGTCTGCTCTGTAGAGTTTGTGCTAAGAGTACCTTTGTAATCAGCACGTTTCACTCTACTAGCTCAAAATTAGATCAATAATAGACTTCTTCCATTTGTGTTTGCAAAAACACAGCTGTCCCTGAATACAGTTTGTTGGAAGTGGGAAATGTGTGTAACTAACCAGGCTAAGCTGGAGAAGTTTGAGATAAAGCTCTGCTATTGAGATGTGTGCCCTAAGAGCACTGATAAAAAAGAATTAGGAGTGGTAGCAGATAATCAGAGCAAATACAGAATTCTAAACGAAAATAAAAGGGTTTATATACCACATCCCAGAGAAACATTTGGTAAAAACAAAACATAAGCTAGCATCTTGAAAGGTCGACATACCAGAGGCAAGCACTGTCTGTTAAAACACAGCATAACATAAAGCTCCATGAGGCAGAGTAAACAAACTGTGGTAGAGAACTTGGAAATTATCACAGATGACCTTCCCCTTGAGGTTTAGCTGGGATCCTAACACTCTGGGTAATGTTACTTTGCTTCATTAGTATTAGCACTCTAAATGTTTTTGGGCCAATGGGAATGGGTTGCATCTTGTGGTAGGGATAGTCACGTTGGGAGGGGTACAACAAGGGCATTAGGAATTCAAGATTTACTATTTTATGTAAGAATTGTCTGCTTAGAATGGCTATTGGCTGTTGAGATTTTTGTCTCTAGAGTAAATATATTTTTCATCCTGCTGTGAGCGAAACTTTGAAAAAGCTAAAAATCACATGTTGAAGTGTAATAGAATTCAGGAAGAAAACTATCACTTTAGTGGGATACTTCTCTTTGATATAAATATTTAACATGTATGAAGAGCCTTCTCCCAGCAGTGCACACAAAGAGGAATGTTCCTAGTTACTTACCCCACAGAGCTTCAGAGAAGCTTGACTGCATTTTCCACGTAACAATTTGTGTATTTCTGTTCTCCCTGGGCAGTACAAGCAAACATTGCCTCATTGTTTATCTCAGGCTGAAAGATTAAAATTAAAATAGATGTCAGTTGAAAGGAGTTTGATACTTTTGGTGTGTTCAGGACTGATTAATTTCCTGCAGACCAGGTATAGTTGCCATTATTTCTACTATGTAGAATGGGGCTCTTCATAGTTGCCCAGGGGTCTTGGAGACTTGCGTAAAGTCAGTGGCACCCAGGCCTCCAAATGCTTGAGGACAAATGGAAAATGAGGAGAAAAAAAGAAAAAAAGAGAAGATTTCCTGCCCTGGAATCTGCAGAAGATGCTCAGGTAATGTAGGGCAGTTGTGCAAGGAGAGAAGTCACCTCTTGGAGCAGTAGCTGAGCGAATCAACCCTTTGGGGATCCTACTTTTTAATCTTCACAAAGCTAATTTTAGAGGGAAGGAACTATCCCATGTGAGGTCTGATGGCACACAAGGCAATAGCAAAACAGTCCTCTTTTATGAGCACTGAGAGGGAAGCAGTTATTTCTCCTGTGTCATGATGTTTCAAGATGCTCCCAGGATTTAGGTTAATAGTAAGACAGTACCATATAAAGAAAAAAATTTACAGATAGAATAAGTTCTTATATTGTATTATTATTAAGCCAGAGATAAACTGCAGGTTTTTGTAATTCATTCTTTTAATTTATGCCTTCTCTTTGATTATAGAGACATAATTAAGATGGGTAATTACAAACCCTGTGTTTCCTAGTAATATATTCATGCAGTAGTAGCTGTAGTGTTTTACAATATCAAGCTCATATGTAAAGCAAATTATCTATTTAGTTGGAATAATATCATTAAAGCCAAATTAAATTCTCTGATAAGCACAACTATTCATTAGTTGGCTGCACGTTATCTAAAAGCCACTTGCATCTCAGTAACAAAGTTGGAATATTGTCCTATCCTACATACATTTGCTCTCAAAAGCATAATACACAAGTTTAACTAGATCAGTTGAGACCATTTTGGTTTTCGATTTCCTAATTAACTTGAATTAAATTGCTGCTGACACATCTGTCTTAGAGTTGGTTTCACTGATTTTCTTATCTGCTGCAAAGCCTCTTTCTTAGGCAAAGGTTCATTTCTGAAATGCAAAAGGAAAAAGGAATTTTCAATAGACAGCTGTGTGAGTTGCTCTTGAATCAATTGATTTATGCTGTTTAATTTTAAAATGCACTTTTAATAGTATATGAGGTGCTGAACATGCTGGAGACATGCCTTCAGGTATTTAAATCAAAATAAATAAAATATTGACTAAGCTGAACTCAGTAGCTCACTTTATTAAACCGAAGAGCCACATGCCAATTTCAAACAATGCATTTGCAGGTATTTCAGTTGAAATTAATGTCTAAAATTCTCCATTTTGAATTGATTTGGTGGAAATTTTTTGCGCAAGGACAAAATCTGAGAGGTGCTGTTACACTAACCTGAAATCTGCAGGCTGATTTTTCTTTAGCACTGTGATTTCCTCTGTCATCTTCCAGGTTCTTGGTACACAATGTATTTTTTTCATGGGCCAGTTTCAGGGAAAAGGTGGGACAGTAACTGTTTCTCTGGCTGTAGCATAGTAGAAGAAAGATGCTTCTCTCAGATTTTCATAAACACAAGGCAGGATCCTGCCCACCTGCACCTGTCCTGGATAATGACTTTGTCATGGAAATATTAAAACAGCTGTAAAAATGATAGAGGAATACTTCCTTTTAATAGTTTCTGTGTTTCATACCAATAGTCTGTGCTACACCCTGATACAGAATTCCAGGTCAGTAAGACAGTACAGGAGTTGAGGTGTGTCTTGGGGTGACCTTATGCTGTGTATCCCCTATCACCGTTCTATGCCCAGACATGATTCCTGTGCCTTTCTATGCCTTTAAAACTGAGTTCTGGAGACAGAGAGAAAAAACTGAGCAAACTTTTCAAACAGTCTGTACTTCAAGGACACAGAGATTAGCTTTTGCTGCTGAGGAGCAGAGGAGAGTACTCTTCTTGCTTTTCAGCCAGTTTTGTTTTTCAGCTCTGCTTCTTCGGAGAGAGTCAGAGAGTGTTTTTTTCCGGGACTTTGGTTTCTTTCTTTCCTCCTTTTCTGGACTTGNGTTTGTTAAATAAATAGTTTTTGGTTTCTTTTTCACATTCCTCCGAGGAAAAGTTTTTTTTCCCGAACCTGGTGGTGGAGGGGTGGCTGTAACCCATCTTCCTTTGAGGAAGGAGGAGGAGACATTCTTTTTGAACATTTCCCTGAAATTTGGCTCAAACCATCACAAGGTGCCTCCTGTTTACCTGAGTAGGAAGGTTCATCCAGAAGATACCAGTTTTCAGTGATTTACTGGGTAAACAAAACTGTCAGGGTGGCTGAGCCCAGAGAGTGATGGTGAATGGAGTTAAATCCAGCTGGCAGCTGGTCACAAGTGGTGTTCCCCAGGGCTCAGGACTGGGGTCAGTCCTGTTTAATACCTTTATCAACAATCTGGACAAGGAAATCGAGTGCACTCTCAGTTTGCAGATGACACCAAGTTGGGTGGGAGTGTTGATTTGCTGGAAGGGTAGGAGGGCTCTCCGGAGGGATCTGGACAGGCTGGATCAATAAACCAAGGTTAGACAAGGTGAAATGCCAGGTCCTGCACTTGGGTCACAACAGCACCGTGCAGCACTACAGGCTGGGGGAAGAGTGGCTGGAAAGCTGCCTGGTGGGAAAAGACCTGGGGCTGCTGGTTGACAGCAGCTGAACCTGAGCCACCTGTGCCCAGGTTACAAAAATGGCTAATGACATCCTGGCTTCTGTGGCCAGCAGGAGCAGTGACTTTCCCCCTGTACTGGACACTGGGGAGGTCACGCCTCAAATCCTGTGTCCAGTTTTGGGCACCTCACTCTAAGACAGACATTGAGGTACTAGAGCATGTCCAGAGAAGGGCAGTGGAGCTGGTGAAGGATCTGGAGCACAAGTCTGATGACAAGTGACTGAGACAGTTTGGGTTGTTCAGTCTGGAGAAAAGGAGGCTGAGAGGAGACCTCATTGCTCTCTACAACTACCTGAAAGAGGCTGCAGTGAGGTAGGGATCAGTCTCATCTCCCAGGTGACAGGATAAGAGGGAGTGACCTCAAGTTGTGCCAGGGAAGGTTTAGATTGGGTATTAGGCAAAATATCATCATGGAAAGGGTTTTATATGTATCCAGTTTTATAATCATTTAGCATTCTTGGCTAATGCATTGTGAACGTTTATAGACTGCTTTTCATATCATGTAAGTCTGCTGATTTGATTAGTATTACTTTGTTTCAGTGAGAACCAGTGTATATATAAGTGATTTGAGGCAAAGAAAAAGACTTTAATTTTATTCTGTTTCTGGCTTTCTCAGATTTAAAGACACATAATATCTACAGTAGCAAAAGCATCATTGTTTATTTCTTAATAATTCATTGTTATTCTTATCCATTAACATATACCTGAAGATAATATGTATTGATCCACTAAATACGGTCTATTTCTGAGATAATGTTAGAATTCAGGAACAAGTAGAAAAAAGTTGTTTTTTCTTTTAATTAGGCTCAGCTCCTGTTTTAGAATTGTTTGCAATAAAGCAAATGCATTGTAATTGAAAGACATTTTCACAGTAATAAGCAGAACAGAAGCACCCTTCTACAGTGATTCAGATTTGTTTGGGATAAATAGCACTGGCCTATAGATATTTTTTTTGAAGTAAAAAGTGTCACTGCTATGATCCTCCAGGAGCCTGGAGCTTTGAGCTAGATTTCCTGCACCTTTTTAAAAGTGAGGTTTCTAGTCACTGAGATCAAATATAAACTAGAAAAGCAAACTTCTTAAAGGGTAGTGAAAATACAAAGTGAGTTGGAAATAAAATAGGCTTATAAACCTGTATCTTTCCCGAGTTCTGTGTCCTTTCAGAGTGAATCCTTTTCTCTAGTCTTACTTTCAACCCACTAAATTGGTGCCTTTCTAAATCACAGCAATTGCTATACAATCTAGCTTGGGTCACTATACAGGGAAAAAAGCCCTATTTTCTCTCCCCCTGAAGTCTGACTCCACATGCTCACTGTTTAGATGAGGAGTCTTCTGGCCTCTGCTGGGTGAAGTCTCTCTGCCAGCTCTCTCCCATATTAGAGTATCCTTTCCCCTTCTGCCAGCATCCATATTTTTTCTTGAACAACCACTTAGAGACCAAATTTTTTAAACCTTTTAAAGATCCAGATGGTCTATTGGATGCCTTTCCCTCTTTAAATCTGAACTTCTGTCCTGCGTACTAAATGTGTCTGAGTTCTGTTGTCAAATACTGGAGTCCTTACTCCCCATGGCAAGGATCCACCTACCCTTAAATCCTTTGTTTTCTGGCAGCATGCCAGTCAGGCCAGAGCTAAATGAACCCCTTATGTGTCTGGAACACAGATTATTTTATGATCAGATGACTATATGAGAGTAAAAATTGTGCTGGGTTTTTGTAAGGACAGTAAAATGCTCTAGCAGCCTTAGCATCCCCGTTTTATTGACACATTGTGTGTTGGCTAGAGAGTTGCCCGTGAACTAACATAAGGCTAGAAAATGCCAGGTCATAAGTACCCAAATCTTATACAAGACTTGAAATTCATGAGAAGAAGGACCAGAATAGCCCATAGCCAGAATTTTCAGAGCCCTCACCTGAGATCTGGAAGGCCAGGATTAAAGTCTGCTCCAACATGTCAGGCACAAACTTCCCATCTGGAAAAAAAAGGTGGAAGAAAATAACACTGTGTGGTCTTCATCTTTCCTGAAGTCCTTCCAGAACTGTTCTTTAACTTTTTGGTTCTTTTCCTCCTCCTGACTTACACACTAGTTTGAGGGTTATAATAAGGAGTAACTTACGTGTGGCAGACCACAAGGAGAACGTTTTTACTTGATCATGGTGGGCATCAATATATACTCCAAACATTTCCCAGAGTTGGAGGGCACAGAAGACAAACCAGTTCCATATTTCCATGTTTTAGTGTAGTAAGATTTTTTTTTTGCCTCTTATTTGAAATCAGCAAGGACATCAACAAGTGCTGTGTCCAAAAGAAGCAACTTCCTTCCTTAATAATTCTGGTATTGTCCTCTTTCTTTCTCTTTAAAACTCAATGTTGTAATTACAAATGCAAATCAATGCCATAACAGTAGTATAATCTGCAAGTTAGGCTGATCCATAGTGTTTTACTGTTGGGGTGGAGGTAGATGTTATAAATCGTTAAATATTTAAGATTGTGCATTCCAATTACTAAAAAAGTCAATTCCATTCCTACTGCAGTAGTTATCACCAAATGTGGGAATACACATACTAATCATCAAATGTTTGGAGTTTTCTTGGTGCAAAGATATGGTATTTGCACCTGACAAATAGTAACGAGAAATGATGATCAGAAGAACATAAGAATGTACTAAACACCAGCTGCCTATATCTTAAAATGGCAGATGAGATATAATTGAAAGACAGTTTTAAGTGGAATGAAATGAGGGAAATACCAGAAATACACAGACTTTCTTTCCCTTACTCTAGATCATGCTTGTTAACCACATTTGCAAACACAGACTATTTAGCATAGGTGCTCACCTAAGTCAAAGTTGTCCAACTGAAGCAAGGCCCAGATCCAAAAAAACCCCATATGAATGTCTCACTCCATTCATTCCAAGAGTCCAGTCTTGAAAACTGTGTTTCTCTATGAAGTGTGAGTTGTACCCCTGTGTTTTGGCCCCTGCCCCAATGTGCTGAATAGCTACAGTTCTCCTTCACTTTATGGTTATGTTTGATGTTGCAGATGCATGCCAGAGAGAGTAGAGGATGGTTCTACCAGAGATCAAAAACATGGCTGTGTGTGCTTAAATTTAGGTACATAACCTTGACATTTTGCCTAGGTTTTTACCAAAGTTAATTTACACAATAAGTCAGCATTTCCATTTAATTAGATCAACTTAATGCTTATGTTAATATCATGCATTTAAGTGTTATTTGCTACAGCACTTTCTATGTCAAGTATTATGCATGAATAAGATTTATTAGTAGGTAGTAAACAATTCCCATCACTGCTTCATTAAAGAAAAAAAATACATTTCCAGTGTGGGGGATAATTTCAAGGACACAGTTAAAAAAGATTGGAATCTGGAATTCATTTTAGTCTACATTTCCAAGCTGCCCCAGATACTTTTTTGCATAGCATGTAAGAGATGAAGTACTGTCCCAGTGTCTAAGTACTTCAGCACTGGAGGGTTTGATCTGGTCAGTCAGCTGAAGCACAAGTCACCAAAGAGACCAAGGGTGAAGTTGGTCTTTTGATCTGTGGACTAAGTTGTCCGAGTGTGTATCTACAGAGACAGTAGACCCAGTGAAAGCAGGGAGCAATCTTTCCTCTTGTGCTAAGGTATGTTAATATCCTAGGAAGCAATAGAAGAAAGAGAACCTTCTTTGGTGCTAGGAGTTCTCTGTCTTACTGTGCTAAGCTCAGATTTCAGATGAGAAAGAAGAAAGATAAAAGCAGACTTGGGAGTCTCCTGGGTTGGGTTGAGAATTCTCAGAATGGTGACTGAATTTATCTTGGTTGTGCTGTCTAGCCACACTTTTAAATCTTACCACTTCTCTCAGGCAAAATCAGAGGTGATTTGCTCTATAATATTCTTCTGGGAGAGGGATGAGAGAAAGCTCACACATTCTGAAAGAATCTGAGCTAAGATGATTAGCATGTGAGACAAAAAGGATGCCTGTGAGTTTTTCCTCTGGTTCTGTATTCCTCCTCACAAAAATGGAGTGCACGCTATAGAGATTTATTTGCTTTTGTATTATTAGTTTTACTTGTGTATGCAACCATATCCCTATGGGTAGCTTCTATAAATATTCTTTGGTTTTTTTACACCTCTGCAATTATTTAATCTGAAAGCACTGGATTTACTCAATTTATGCTAAAGTATGTCAGCTGAGGATTTGGCCTGTACTACCTCACGCTGCTTAAGGAGGCTAGATTAATTAAATTGAAACATTATATTGTCTATTAAACTATTTCAAAGACATGAAAACTTGAAGCTTCACTTTGTCTTTCTAGATGCAAACCAAATCTCAGCTTATGCCTGTAAAAAAATAAAAAGGCAACAAAAAAAGTAACTCTAGTTGGTTAAGCATATATTATGCCAATTAAAGGCTGCTACCTTGAAAATTACATTCAGTTCTGAATTAGGCACTCAAAATATAAAGAAGCAGAGCCCCTACTTCTCCTTTTACATTTTCATGGCAATCCTAACTCATGGAAAGAATCCGGGCACGCAGATGATGTAGTTGACAATAGTAGGTACTAGACAGGTTTTGTGGCGAAGAAAGAGGGTGAGGGCATTTTGGAGAAGCTCTCTTTTTCCTTTCTTGGTGAGATAAAGGAGAGGGCAGTAATAAAGCCCTCCAGGTTAGGAGTCCCAGACACAAAGGCAGAAGTAAAAGGAAAAGCCTCTGGGAAGTACACGACCCTTTCATGCTTGAATCTGAATATTGGCCTGCCTAAATCTCTTTCATTTGGACCTGATGGTTTGGATGGACAGAGAACTACATGGAATGAATGAATGAATCATGAAAAACCAGAGTTGCCTGGAATATAGATGCTCATGTAAATTTACGATCAGATTATTTCAAGGGTTTTAAGGAAGTATGGTCCTTGGCAGATACTTAGAGGCTATCAGAGGGAAAGTCATCCTATGTTTGTCATACTTCTCATACTTTTTGCCCTAAAGGTTCTCTAACAGCCTTTGTTGGAGACTTGGTAGTGGGCCTAAATGGATTTGCAATCAAAATCCCAGGGGTATCACCTGATCGTTTGTGACTCTAATATAGATCCTTGTACTGAGAAAGATAGGGGATTTTACAGATCTTTGATTTTATTTATTTTGAACCTTGATGGAAACCTTGATGAAGCCTATAGGAAGTATTCCTTGATTTTAGTGCATCTAGTTATTTCGGCTCTGTGGAACTAACCCAGGAGAATTTAACAAGCCTTCAGAAAAGAACATATGGAAAAAAGAAAGAGACAGACACCTTCTGTTGATTCAATTTCCCTTTTATATTCATGACTTCTGTTCACGTATGCTGGGACATACTGGTTCAGTCACTTGCATAGCAGCTCTGCCTTGGAGTTGCTCTTTGCAGGTCCTTCCAGCCTCCATCACTCTGCCTGTTTCCTGCTCTGTGTCAGAAATGCACGGCCTTTTCTCTGGACAACTGTATGTTTTTTACTCTTTGCTGTTTTTTACTCTTCTCTTTCAGGGAAGATCAGCGCACTTGTCTAAACACTTAAACACAATGGGAAAGGAAGACCTTTTAACTGTCCTAATTCGTCTTTCCTTACCTCTCTGCTTAGGGACACCAAAATTTGTCCCAAGACTACAAAACGTTGTTTGCTTGTGCCTTGTCGCCCTCCACCAGCCCCTCTGGAGTCACATAGTGGTGACGAACATCTTCCCACAAAGATGTTTAGCTGTATGAATGCCTCTCACGTTTTGGGTGGGTTCAGTGCTGGTGAAAATGCCTTTTCCCACCGTTACTGAATTTCATAATGAAAAAAAAATTGACCTGCTTATGATGAATTACCCATTTCTTAAAATGGAGAAATCTCAAGCACAATTTATTAGAATCAATTGTTTTATTGAACAGTGCAAATGATACCTTGTATCCAAATTAAATACAATTTTTGTAGTTGGATTTCTCATTTAAAATTTTATAACAAAAACAAATTCAGAATTTTGTGGATCCCAGGTTTTGATGTGATAGCTACAGTGAAAAATGAACTATATTTTATGACTTTTACTTCTTTAAGAGTGGGATGTGCTTGAAACCCATGTCAGTTCTCCTTGGCTGGTCATGTACCAAGTGCTTTCAGGTTTGTAAGTTCCTGGGTTTAGCCAAGGCAGAAAAACTGATTGTATATAAATTTGGTTACAGAATTTTGTACGATATGTGCGATTTTGTCAGATTGTCTAACATAGCCAATAAAAGATACTGCCATTTCAGACAGTTAAATTTTTTGGTCAATGTAGTCCATATTAAAAAGTGACTAATATGGAGATTTTCAATTCAGGCTTTATCAAAGAGCAATTTTATTGGGAAACTTTGATAGTGACTTTAAAGGGGAACATGTTTTCAGTGAACAACTGGATAAATGTTTAATGCTTAGAGATCAGATGGACCAAATGCTCTTGGTAAAATTTGCCCATGTCTTAAAATATGAAGTAGTAAATGACAAGTATTCATATGAACCCATACAGAGCAATTGGATAAGGGGTCTAAATTGAAGAGGATTAATTTTGACTCTGTCAAATACAATGTTTGCAATTGAGGCAAAGGACACTGCTCAAATGTGAGATTTGGTGATGTTATCCTGGTCTTTGCTACAGTTGAAAGTCTTGAGGGACGTGATGAGATGAATACGAAAAACCCTACAACAGGAGAGGTCAGTGAGAAGTTATTCCAAAACAGGCCAACAAGGATATATAACGGAAAAACTAAGTATGCCTTTTGATAGTGAGAATAATAGTTTGTGTTGGGGGAAAAAAAATAGCCTAGAAAGATTTTGATTCTCCATCCCCTGGATATTCTAAATCTTTCTAGAAGAGAGGCTGTTATTCAAGACAGAATTTTGGCACAGGCAAGTTGCAGAAACAACTATATAGGGCTTTGTTACAGAGCATGTCAGTCAAAACACCAATAGTACTGTCTTTTGTTCTCCAAAGCTATTCAAGCCCCAAGTCTTAACTCTCCTAAGGATTTTTGAAAAAATATTTGTGTCTGGAAGTCATAAAAAAACAAATCAAGTAAAAGCAGTGATTCTGTAGAAGCATTAGTCAAGGATTTATAAATTCATTGGCATTCCAAATTGGAATGAAATCTGTAAGACTTGTCTGGGTCAAGTGTAATGATCAGCTGTTTGCTTTATTTTATTTTACAGCTTTTAAATAAAGCAAATTCAGTCTAAACCATCTCATTATTCAGGTAGCAGAGCAGTCATTATGGCTTTATTAGAGTTATTTTAAAAGTTTTTCCCACAATAAATTTTCAACAAAGCCAATCTGATTTTATTTTTACACAGTCTTTGAGATTGTATATTGCCAGGACTCATATAACTGTCCCGGATACATCCACAACTCTTTAGTCTTGCTCCACAACTTTTTACTTTCTTAAGGAAAAGATGTAACACTATCATTCTGTTCAAGTGCAATTGAACCATATTATCATTTTGTTCTCTGTTTGTAACTGCATTACTACTTTTAGTGTTGACTTATGTTCTCACGGTTTGTTCTCATGTATAAGAAGTATAATGGTCTGGATTTGACAATTAAGGTACCAAATTACTTTGAAAGACAGAATCAATGAGTCAAGCTGAACCTATATGTGTGTTTGGATCAAGTTGCAAGTGGAACTCTACAGGGTGAAAACAATGAGCCACTGAATAATTCCTTCCATTTATTACACAACTTCACATTAATGAAAACCCAGTAACAAGATTTCCCCTTAGCTTATACCAGCATAAATTGAAGGAAATCAGATCCCACACACTCTCTAGGAAAATAATGAAAATCAAATCTATCTATCTCCACTATGGAGCATTAAGGAAGGCACCACAAGCTGAATTTTCCATCTGTATCTAATGTGCCATCCCTTATGTCACGTGCAGACTACTGCACTTATGGCCATACTGCATCACCAATGGTTCACCAGTGATTTATGTGCCCGAAGGTGTGCAGCGTAGCTCCAGAAAGTGTTGTAAGGATCAGTTAGTCTGTGCTTTATTCCCTGGTATACTCTTTAAGATGTTCTGGACGGACAAAAGAACATCAATGCCATAAAACCAAAAACCCAGCAACTTTTTAGAGACTTCAGAAAAGTTCAAAGGACTGAATATTCTTGGCACTGTCATGCTTGAACCTACAGATTTACACTGAAAGATGGTAGGTTTAGATTGAACATAAGAAAGAAATTTTTTATTATGAAGGTGCTGAGGTACTGGCACGTGTTGTCCAGAGATATTGTGGATACCCATTTAATGGAACTGTACATGTTCAGGTTGAACAGGACTTGGAGCAACCTGATCTAGTGAAAAATGTTCCAGCCATACCCGGGATGGGTGGACTTAGACAGTCTTTAAAGGTTGCTCCAAAACCCTTCTTTGATTGTGATTTACAATTATAAAAGGATTTTCCATCTATGTTGGTATTCACATTTGTAAAAAAACTTCAGAATATACAAAAAAGACTTTCTTCTGCAATGGTATTGAATCACATCATCTCAGTAGTGGTTTTGGTCCTGAAATATGAAAATAGTGGATAGAGGACTCTAATTTGACCCTATTTCCTTCTAAAGGTAACAAAAATAAGTAAGAGGAGAAGTTCTTAATTAAAAGGGCTTTTTTTTTCTTGACCTCACTGGAAGAAAATTTTACCTTTGGAAGTGGGAGAAGTGAGCTGACATACAAATAATGAAGTGTTGGGATTGCTGGTTACCATCAGTAGGAAGACATGAGTTTTAATCCACCATGTGATGTGTACTTGCTACAAAGCTTTGGGCAGCTGGTTGGAAAGCTGCCCCACAGAAAAGGACCTGGGGGTGCTGTTTGACACATGGCTAAATTTGAGCCAGCAGTGTGCCCAGGTGACCAAGAAGGCTGATGTATCAGCAGTAGTGTGGCCAGCAGGACCAGGGTAGGGATTCTCACCTGTACTTGGCACTGGTGAGGCCTTACCTGGAATCCTGTGTCCAGTTCTGGGCCCCTCACAGTAAGAAGGACATTGAGGTGCTGGAGTGAGTCCAGAGAAGGGCAACGGAGCTGGTGAAGGGTCTGGAGCACAAGTCTGATGAGAACCGGCTGAGACAGTTGGGGTTGTTTAGCCTGGAGAAAAGGAGATTCAGGGGGGACCTTATCCCTGTCTACAACTTCCTGAAAGAAGGGTGTAGCAAGGTGGGTGTTAAGTCTCTTCTTCCAAGCAATAAGTGATAGGATAAGAGGAAGCAGCATTAAGTTGTGCCAGGGGAGGTTTAGGAAAAATTTCTTCACAGAAAGGGTGGCCAGGCCTTGGAACTGGCTGCCCAGGGAAGTGATGGAATCCCCATCCCTGAAGATATTTGAAAGATGTATAGATATGGCACCTGGGGACATGGTTTAGTGGAGGGCTTGGCAGTGATGGGTTAG
>VZRQ01001993.1:31101-42033 GCA_013397975.1 Machaerirhynchus nigripectus
GGCTGAGACAGTTGGGGTTGTTTAGCCTGGAGTCAAAGGAGGCTCAGGGGAGGACCTTATCCCTGTCTACAACTTCCTGAAAGAAGGGTGTAGCAAGGTGGGTGTTAAGTCTCTTCTTCAAAGCAATAAGTGATAGGATGAGAGGAAGCAGCATTAAGTTGTGCCAGGGGAGGTTTAGGAAAAATTTCTTCACAGAAAGGGTGGCCAGGCCTTGGAACTGGCTGCCCAGGGAAGTGATGGAATCCCCATCCCTGAAGATATTTGAAAGATGTATAGATATGGCACCTGGGGACATGGTTTAGTGGAGGGCTTGGCAGTGATGGGTTAGTGGTTGGACTCAATGACTGAAATGTCTTTTTCAATCGTAAAAATTCTATTATTCTGTTATTTAATATAATCAAAATAAGTTGTGAGAAAAACAAGATCATACAGAGCATGTAACAAAATCCTACTCATGGAGATTTTGAAAGTCTTGCAAACAGCACCAAATTCTGTGGGCTTAGAGCTTCAGCATTTGCTAGTTTGGCTCCCTTGTTTCGTAGAGTTTAAATTAGGTTGGGATCTCACACAGGAAGTGTTATATGCATGGAATTTCATTTGTTAGTAAATTTCATTTATTCACAAATGCTTTTGTAAAATCAAATTAAATTTTCATAATAAATTATACATCGAAACTCTAATAAATTCTTTAATTTTCTCTTGCGTAAGAATTTTGGGAACTAGAAGTACCAGAGGGTTATTGGGAAGTAGGTGCGTGACGTGGGATTTGTTTTGTTAGGCTCTGAACCGACCAGTTATCGGGCAGAAGCTGCACAAAAAACCACAGGCACTAACTGCAGTCTAGACAAGAGCTGATGGCCTGCTCTATTTTTAGTTTCTCTATGATGTTTTTGCAACCAAAACAAACTAACATATCTTGGTTTTAATTAGAGGCTGAAAGTTCATCATAGCCTCCAAAAGGGCCTGACCTTGCAGCAAAGTACATGGCTCTAATTTTCTTTCCATTTTGCTGCTTTTGGTAGTGCTTTTTTATTAAGATGGTGGGTTTTCATTGTGATACAAAACCTAGCTTGTAAATGATGGTCCAGAGCCCATGGCTGACCCTATGGCATCAGAGCTTATTAGAACACCATGTGCAGCTTAATTAAAACAGGCAGAGAAAAAAAATTCTTACCCTGAAGTATATTGTGCAAGGCTGCTCATGTTCCTGGAGATGTGTTAAATTCATCGCTGCAGGTATACACAGAGCTGCAAAATACTTTCATTGACCAATCTGAACAGGTGTCTCTCCTAGTGAGTTCTCTCCCTCAGACAGAGAGACCACAATACAGAGGGAGCACTCAGCTTTGTATAGACATGGCGAGCTGCACAGCCTCTCGGGGCTTTCAGGATTTAGCCCCTTGTGCTCAAGGCTAGCTCTGATGCAGTGTGGCTGTGTTACTGTGGAGAACTGTGTGAGAACAGGCTGGGAGGTGCCTTTCCCCGAGCCCCTCTTTTACTTAAGGGTTTTGGTTTTGCTCAGCCTCCTGCCCCCGATCCTTGGCTTGACTACTTTGCAGCTGCGCCCGTGGCTGTTCATGGATTTTGCTGATCCTGACCTGATCTGACTTACTGCCTTGCTGGCTTGACCTCAGGCCTGCTGCATCCCTGAGGGCTGGCTCAGTGATTCAGATTCTTGGCTAAGCCTGCTTAGTGTCGCCGGTCAGGGCACCCCTGCTCTCTGAGTTCAGCATCCCGCAGAACTGCAGTCCTTGTCATTGAGGACACTGCCCATGCCTGCCTTGTGTCATCCTCAGCCTCTGGCTTGCTTCTCTGTAAAGAGCAGCCCACAGTCGTGGTTCCCTGAAGGAATTAAGTGTGATTATGCTGGCTTATTGCTGTTGCTCCATTTGTTAGCGATTCCACATCCACCCAGAAGGAAGCTTTCTGTCCTGCTATAGCTCTGGTTTCTTCTTTTTTCAAATTGTTTCTGAGAACAAGAAGACAGAGTGAATATGGATTCTGACCACAGGTCTTTGACACAGGGACTAAGACATGGCTGTGTGTATTAGACAAGGCTCATCCTATTCCTGATTAAATATTCATAATAGTAATTACTTGTTCACATTACAATATCTCCTGCCTCTCCCGGCTGAGAGTAATGCTTCATTCTGCTAGGGAGTAAACAAATAAAAGCAAGCCAGGGGGAATAAATACACTTCAGAGAGGACAGGCAGGATACAAGGAAATAAATAGAGCTGATCAGGGAACAAAATTTTCTGCATTAGAAGAAAACAAAACCAAACTAGGATTTTGTTGAAAACAAAAACATTCCAGTGTTGTGAGAAAACGGTTGCAATTTGTTAATTTATTTATTTGTGTAGGAAAATTATTTGAGTGCTCCTGGCTGTAAACCTGCTGCTGAGCCTTTTGGAAGGCATTTCTGTCACTGCACTAGTTAGCTGTCTGGTTCTCCAAGGTTCATGGTTGCCCCTATTTCTCAGCTCTTGGGCTGCCTGCCAAGGCAGGATGCTGTGTGACCTAGGGAGACGTACAGCCCCTGTGCTGGTAGCTGGGGAGCTCAAAGTGGCAAACTAGCATTTGCTGTTGTAAAACTGATCCATTTTGGTTAGCTGTGGTAAATCTGTTACACAAGACTTTTGGGGAATTTGATGATAGAGGCAAAAGGATGAGTAAGTGTCAAGGACCCAGATTATCCCGCAGTCCATCTTCTTCAAGAAGTCAAAGAAAGAGGACAGAAGGATCTTTCTCAATTGCTATGTGTATCTGCATCCCACCTGCAAATGGAGTGAGGGCTTTTGTGAGGCACAGGTGTCTACCAGCCTTCAGTGGGTACGGTGGACACGTATGGTGACCCCACCACGGCATACAGGAACTGCCACCACCACCAGTCAGTGGAGCTGAGAACAACATTATGACACAGTTGTGCTTGGTGACCTATGTGAAGCTGAAAAAAACTTGCTGCAATCCTGCTGCTGTTTCTAAATCTATGCTTTTATATTTCTCCCAGACTAAAAATGCCTGAGAATATGAATCATTGCGAATCTAATGGAGTAACTAAAAATAGTTCAGCTTCTACTGAGATACCTGCTTGTGGGGGATACCTAGCCCTGATGTTTTGAAGAACAACAACTTACTCATCACTGATCATGGAACAGAGTAACTTATGTGGCTATATTGTGCAGAACTGATGATACCTCATGAATGTATCTATAATGATTTATCTTGCTCACCTGTCCCATGAAAATGTGAGGCTTCATAAACAAGATGGAAATGAAGCCACCTGTAAGGAAATGCATTAGAGATCCTGAATTTTTCCAGATCCCACTAAGAGGTGCTGAATCCACAGAGGAAACAAGATTCTGTTCAAAAACTGCACAATGTATGCGGAAACTCAACTAAACTTCTTGAGAATTTACTGATGCACAAAGCTTGAGGAAAGCCATTACTGCACCTTTTTCTCCTGCTTAATCTGTTGTAGGCAATTTAGTTTTCAGGTATGGTTTGGGTTTTTTTTTTTTTTTACAAAAGATTTTCCATGTTTCACAACTGACTTCCTTCTCATTATGCATGTAGCTGAGAGATCAAAATCATCTCAAATATCTTTTGACGTAAATTGCAAAACTCCACTGAAGTCAATGAAGTGCTATCCATTTACACAGGGCAAACATTCTTCCAGCAGCACTTACTGCTGTTATTATTTCTTTCTATGATGTGTGAATACTGAAAAGAATAGTAATGTAAATAATCTGTACCTACTGTAGGTTCCATTTTGTTATAGTTGTATTCATACAACAGTATCATGTTGTTGTATAAGACTTATTTAGAATGGGAAGGATTCTGTCATAAAAAAATGTCTTTTAAACTATTTCTGTTCTCTACAGTTTCTCCACAGGACTGAGAAATTAAGCAGATGTGCAATCACATATTTACAAAAATAGATCAGAGTTTGTGGCCTGATGATATAACGAATCTAGCTGATAGGGCTTACAGATCTCAGTTAAAAATGTCCCAAACATCTTAACCATATGACCCAAAACACTGACTTGGTGTTAGGTCAAACTATTAAGTAAAATTAGGGGTTTTTTTCGTTAGGATGAATGTGTAGTATAGATTTGTATCAGGCCAAGTACAACCTACCTTTCCATAAGTTTCATAAATCTAGACTAAAAACAGAAAGTTGTCATAAGCTGTATCATGTTATTATTATTCCACGGAATTGCATTCATATTTGATCTAGATCTAATGCCTAGTGTACTTCATCACTAATAAGTTATGGTTGAAAACAAGGCAGAAACGTTCTAGTGGCATTTTCCTTTGGATTTTTTTTACTCCAAACCTTAAAGGCAAGGAAGGTTTCACTTGAACTCTGATCTGAACCACGTTTTTTCTTTGAAATGCAGCAAGACCAGATTGATGTGGAAACTCAGAACCATTGCATTGTTTGCTTGCTTTTTGACTGCCAGATATAGGGATCTTTAAATGCTGTGATTGTAAAGGCTAGATTGCTGGAGACTGATGAAGACATAATATATTGCGTTGCACTGATTTAGGAGGATTGGTGAAAAAAGTACAAGACCGTTTTTAGGTGAGCCTAGATGGAAACAAACAAGCCTTGGTATAGGACCAATAGAAATTTGAGTGCTTAATTGCTAGGGTTTTCCTGAGAACACCTTCAAAATCTTTAATTCTTTAGAAAGGATAGAATTGCCTGCCAGGGACATTTGAATGGGTTGGAGTCTTCAGAGCACCAAACTTTACAATAGATTAGAACTGCCTGGAAATTCAGTTTTTCCTTCCAGTAGAAAAATGTGATATAACAATAATAAGATTTATTGGAATAATCAGTGGTGGGAACATTTTGAAGTGTTTCTCTGCCAAACTCTTGAAGTGAATTAGTTTTAATGATACCTAAAGCACACTGACAGATGAGAATTACCTACAAAATGCACTTTTGTTTACAACTTGCTTCTAAAATGGATTTTACTGGCAAAGAACAAATGAAATATCATCTTGCAAAACAACTTAGAGCTTAGATTGCTGTTGTGTTAATGCATGGATGATGCTCAGTTTCTTACTCTCTGTGAACTGGTTAAAGCTCAGTTTCCTCCAAGAATCATGAGAAGAGGGAAAGCCAAGTTTTGGAGTGAGGGCACTGTCTAATCCAGTTAACCTGGAGCTCTTTTGCTCAGAGATCTTCCACAGAGGAGGAGGAGGAGAAGGAAAGACAATTCTGAGGCTTAACAATGGTCAAAACATCCTTTCAGGAAGGAGAACTTTTGGACTCTGAACCTCTTCAAGTTAATCTAAACCTGAAATCTAAGGTCTCTCCCTTACAAATTCCTTACCAGTGCCTACCACTGGATTCTTGGCAGTGGTACTTTCTCTTGTGTGTAGGGAAGGGTGCTCTCCATCCACAGAAGCCAGAAAGCAATCCCAAAATTCTCTCATTAAGACTGTCCTAATTATTTGGCTGGACTGGTTCTTCTGCAGCATTCTCCAGGATAACCAGGAAAATCCAGGCAGCAATTTCCTACTCTCTATTTCACTTGAAACTAGCTTAGTCTCTCACAGATTGAACTTGTACAGAAGGGAGCACTCTGTTTTTCCACAACTCTGCATGATCTAATTCCAAATTCCTATCTGTTCAGATAGAAAAGTTCTCAAAGACCAGTGAGATGTGTTGTTCTTTTTTTTTCTCCAAACAGCCTGAATGAATCTTCTACTGTTTCTTTCACTTCTTGACAATTTATACCTGTATTTTAAAAACTGTCTCTGTGATGACTAATAACTTAGCATAAAAATTTATTATTATTGGTATCCCTCTCCCTTTTGCAATTTTTGGTCAATTGAATCTTAAGGCCTACTCTGTACCATAATTTTCATGCTTGAAATCAATCTACAAAATCATACATGCAATTCAGTACTTATAAAGGACTGACAATTCTGCTGTAATATCAGTCAGGTGAAAATTCCTGAGCATTTTGGATAGTTATGGTCTTTCTCGAAGTGCAGGCTGAGTAGATTTTTTCCTTTCTCTTTTCTATTTATTTTTTTTTTCCTGTTTTGAAGGCAAGTATGATAGGACATTATCCAAGCAGGTAGCACAACAGAAATTATCATGGCTCCAGCTACTTGAGGTGTCAATTGCAAATGAACCTTTTTATTATTAATTCTCTATGCAGTTCATCACTGCCCTCCAGCCTATCTTAACTTGTTTATCCTTACCTTTTCCTACTATATTTCTACATGGGAACTGGACTATTAAATCTGCAGTCTTAATATGTGTTTGGTGCTGGGTTGTTCGAGAAATCTCCCTTCTGTCTGTCATCTGATAAATACTTTCTGTTTTTCTGGGGAGTTATACTTTGCTTGTGTTGTTTCTCACACACTTGCACGCCCTATGGCATCTGTCTTTTCTAATTCCCAATGGAGCTGAATCTGAGAAAAACTTTGAGTCGGGTACTAAAGTTCTGTTTGTATTAATAAGGATAAAACACACAGATGGTGGTTGAGCCTACAGGAGTGGTACGTTATTGTTGTTGGCAGCCTTGCATATCTGCAAGTCAGGTGGTCTCTTTTCTGTCTCACTCTCTCAGAGGTTTTTTTCTGTGACCTCTTTCAAGTAAGTTGCCTTTGTAGTGCTTTGTCTGTAAAATAAGTGGGAATATTTACCTGCTCATTGTAGGAGGTGAGTGTGGGAAGGGACGAGTAGAAATACATGGTCAAATAAGCTTGGCTACTAATGCGGTAATATCTGGAAATCACAGTCAAGCCTGAAACCTCATGCTGTGTTATACAAACATTCAGTGGGAGACGGTAAGAAGCTTGAAGTCAAACTAGGGAAAACAAAAATGGAGACCATAAAGCGGCAGGAAGATTTGATGCTGTTGCTTTAGGAGGTGTTACTGAGTGGGAAAATGTTATTTAACCCTTAAGATTATTAGTAGACAATGGTATAATGAAAGGGATGGGGTTTTTTCCCCAAAATAATTTGATTTGAAATATATAGGATAAAAATGACTTTTTTTGAAAATAATCTATATTTTCTCTTTCAATAGTAACATGATGCACCATGAAATTTTCATTCCTCTCCAAGTAAAAGTTGCTAAAGCCCTAATCATTATTTCTTATCTGAATTAACATATTTCTGTATGGAAATACTTGCAAGTTATTACTGAGTAGTTAGAACAGTAGTTAGAATAGGCTGAGCCTTTGCCTGGTTTTCTGATGAGTTCTGTAGTTGTGTTGTTATAGTAATTATAGGCTGTCTTAATTCAGAATTTGCTATCTGCCAATATGTCCCATTTAATTAAAAAATAAGCAAATAATGACTAATGAGCTCATGACTGCATGAGTTTAGAGACATTGAAACTTCTCCATTGGGAAGATATTATATTCTCAACATATGGACTGAGCTTTGGATTTTGTGATACTGAAAACAGACTATCTCAAAGGTTAAAGAAGTGTGAATATTAAGATGTTTGAGGCTGATTTCAAATGATGTACTCAACATGCAAAAAGGTCTATGTTTTGTCAGTCACCTAAGGCACAGGTGATAATGCCACTACAGGTGTCTCTCTCCCAGCAGAGCTTATCATTCATCTTAGCAAATTCAGTAGAACTGCTGAGGAAAATGCATCCTACTTTTACCTAGGCGGGAGTTCAGAAACCGCTTCCATAAATTAGTGTCTAAAGGGTCGAGCTACAGTTTTGCTGCCTGCAGCACGCGCTTTGGATACTGTGATAGACACACTAGAAATATCACATGAACTCATGAAAGGTCTGTTAGTGTGTCTGATGTTGAAAGATAGAAGATCCTCATTATACTATGTAAATTTCAGCATCTTAATGTTTCCTGACCTGCTTTGTTATGTAATGCTCTTCAATATGCTGCTGTCTTCCCATGCCACAGACACAGCTGGAGGAGGAAGGGAGTGTTGGAGTGTCATCCCTTTGTGGGGCAAGGCTTGGGCAGGACAATGCTGTGGTTAGCAGAGCTCACAATGTTGCCCATGTCCCACAGCTGAGTCAGAGCTGTGGATAGACTAAGCTGACTTGGAGCCTGAGGCTTTGCAGTGAGAGTGGAATCTAAGTGTGGGAAAATATTTCTTCTCCCAGCTTTGCATTTGTGGCCTGTTGGAGGGTGGAGGGGTGTATTAGAAACTTGCATATGGCAGTGTTAAGAAGGAAACCTTCCTTTTTTAACTTTAAAAAAAGCATGACTGCATCATGGAGTGTGTCTTAGCCTTTTCAGTAAGGTTTTAGATTAACTTTTTTCTAAAGAAATGCACAGGCTTCTTTATAGGCACCCTGAGCAGTTTATAAATTTCTGCTGCCCCTAGGTAGCAGGATTTAAGAGGTCTGAAATCACAGGTAGAACATAAGTGAGCAGTTCCTTTGAAACACCTCAAATACTCTACAGTGCTAAAAATAAGGGGATTTGATATATATGGGGTTCTAATATTCTTCTTAGAAACATACAGACCATTAGAGATTTTATAAGGAATATTTTCATGTATTTATTAACCCTGTAGGAACTTGCCTGATACTTCCTGTATTATGGAGACCCCATTAACATAATGTATATGCACAAAAGGCTGTAAAAACAGACATACTGATAGGTTTTTTCTTATTTCAGACAATGTAACTAACCTAAATGAATGATTCTGTGTTGGGCTAGCAAGTTTGATCTATAGGTAAAAATTTTGAAAATTGATGTGCTGTTGCTGGAGACAGCATTTGCTTTGTGACATGATAGAAATATGTCAAAATGAGAAATACTCTATATAGAAAAAAAAATTAGTATCTAGGAGAGAAAAATGTAATATATGTCTCTGATTTATTTGCCTGCAGGATGATTACTGGAAATGTCAGCTGGGATGTTTCTTCCACTCATTTCCAGTTAGACTCACCTCAGTTTCCACCAGGGTCAAATCCTGTGATCCCCCCATCACGCCAGCAATAGAAACAGATTCTGCCCCCACAAGTTGTGATGGGATTATTGTGCTCTGCACACCAGTGTCGACCAAGGCATCATATTTTTGTGGTTCTGATGTGCCAGGCCAATGAATCCACACAGTCCAAAAGACATGGTTTTCCCTGGTCTCTACCTGGCTAGAGGCAGGGCCCCTCTAGTCCTGGTTATTCTTCCTTCCCTGGGCTTACATTTCAGAGGTTCCTTCAAGGGGATTGGACATGTCATCTTCCATCATGTCTGGCAGCTCAGCTATTGGCAACTGGAGCTACTTCCTCTGTGGTGGAACTTCCTCTCTGAGTCTTGCTCTTCTTCAATTCACACACTTGTGCTGCCAGAGCAACAGTGGGTTTTCCATCCCACCTCCTCGTGTTTTCCCCACAATCACACAAGAAGAACCACAGCTCACCTCATGGGGTGTACCTTCTCTCTGTAGCTGGGAGACATCTACGTCTGGTAACAGAACCTCTGACCTGTACTGCTGAGATTTGGAGAAGGCCCTCTTTAATCTCCTTCATGAGTTCCTGGTGATTCTTCTCCACCTTACCCTCTACTTTCTGCAGACCTGTTTCCACAGCTGCAGTTCTTGCATGTATTGGGCCATGCACGGCCTCTGCGTGTGCTCAGAGCTTCTTTGCCAATATCATGCATGGTCTCAACCTTGTCATCCTTCATCACTGCTAAAGCAGAAGTGTATTCTTGTGGCTCAAATTGTATGAGTTTTCCCCACATCACTGCTGTAATTCTTACCCTGTCTGGACTCCTCAGTCCTGGATCATCTGTGTAGGAAACCTCTACCACCTCTAGCTCGCTGAAGCTTTGGATCCCTTGTTCTAGGGTCTTCCACTGGGTTTGCTGCATATAGAAGTCGTCTTGGCACAAGTATCTTCTCCTCACACTTCTCAAGAGCCGTGTCCAGAGAGTGAGAGGTTCAGGCCCCCTTACTATCACTTGGTCGATAGCCGATAGACAAGGATCCCAAATGCCTCACTTCAGCACCATCCAGCATTACATCATCACCTGCAGTGTCCCAAATACGGACCATCCAACTTAATACAGATCCATCGGATCATCAGGTGTAGTCCTTTCTTAGGCTAGGAAGGTCCTTCATGGACATGGACTCAAGAATAATTTCTGGTGCTGAGTCAGTTGCTGGCTTTGAGGATCCTTCACCCGCATCATCATCATCTTTCACTGGGTGATCAGCTTTGAGTTTCTTTTGTCTTCTTGAGTTTTTTGTCTTCTCGTGACAGGAGCAACTGCCTTAGGCTCGCTGCCATGTTTGGCTGCAGTCTGAGTGACTGGGGTGTCTGCTGTTTGATTTACCTGCCCCTCTGCCTTTATCTGCTGCCATAAGGTATCTAGCATTGTGCGATAAGCATATGCCAAGGCCCAGCATATTGCACTGGCCTTTTTCTCCTTAGAGTCATCATTGCATTTCTCTTTCAGGTATTTCCCCACCTCAGCTGGGTTCTGAATTTGTTCGGGGAGAAATTCCAAGCTATTGGGTTAGAGAATTCCTTCAGAGTTTGGACCACATCCTCCCATTCCCCTCACCACTCAGGTTTTTCCACATCTGTGTTAGGTGTCTCATCAGCCCCAATGGAAATCTCAGCTCTGATTCTAGACAAGCTGCAGACCATATAGCAGAAGCTTACCAGATAAAATACCAGGAAGGTGGTCTCTTTAACAACCAGAGGAAAGTGCACATTCTCAAAAGGTGACATGCCAGATTTAAAGGGGAATAAGGAGATGAAAGGCNTAAAGGGGAATAGGGAGATGAAAGGCTGGGAAACCCTACCCCCTACTCCTCTGACAAAGTGGGTGCAAATACTAATAAACCCCCAAAACAGGCTCCTGGAACTGGGACGGAGACTAGGAAGGGAAAACAACAGATTGTACGGATTTTGAACAACCCCCAGTACCTCTTTGAACTTTCTATAAATCATTATCAC
>VZRQ01001994.1:0-22959 GCA_013397975.1 Machaerirhynchus nigripectus
TGTCAGTGAGGGGAGTGCCAGTTTCGATTGCGGTGATGGCTGCCAGAGAGCCCTTTTTGGGGACGGGCAGAGAACAACATACAGCAATTCCAATGTTTTGAAACAGTTAAAGTTATAGGGAAAAGGGTGGAAACCGTGGAGTGGAAGTCCCTGGAAAGCTTTTTAGAGTGTCAATGTGGACTCTGTAGCTTCTCATCTTCCTTAATAAGAGGTCTGGGTTGGTTTTTTGGTAGCTTTTTTCTGTTTAGGTCACAGCCAAAGAAAGGCTCTTGCACGCGGTGGTGTGATGAACAGTGAAGATGCATCCACCTTATATTTTATTTGTGATTGCCTTCATCGATTCCCTGGCACTGGGGGTTGGGAGAGTTTTCATTCTATGCCCTTAGCTGAGGTTGGATTTCCTCCTTGGCACAGAGTTGTGCTCCCTGTTAATTTGTGGACAGCATAGTTTGGCGCAGAAATCAAACAGCCAGCTACAGGTCTGAGACACTTGTCTGCAGCGAAGGACTAAAGGCCATTCCCTGCTACCAGCAGGAGGTCCCAGGAGGCAGAGAGGCTCCTCTGCCTCCTGAGGCTCTCAGAACTAAACCAGGGAAGGAGTGGATCCACTCGGTACATGAAGGTTTTCCGGTCACATCACCTGATCTTCTTTGCTCTGGCGTAGCTGACCTTCGCTTCTGGCCAGCCTGCTTTGCTGCATGGGTACTTTGCCGTGTTGAGGCTGTTGTGTTGTTTTAGCTCCTAAGGAAGAGGAACTCAGTGTGCCCAGCACAGGTGGGGGCTCCCCTGCGGTGCTTGTCCCGCGCTGGAGGCAGGGTGGCAGTGCCCTCGCTCCAGACCTTGCAGCCAGTCCCGTGCAGCCTTGCTCCAAGGGCGCTGCTGCCTCCCACTGCCGAACGCACACGTGGGTACAAACGTGCTGCCCTCTGCTTTGTTACACAAAAGGTCTTGAGACCGGCCGATGGGTACAAGGATTTATTTGCAGTATTATACTTAGTGTGCTTAGTACGTAAGTGCTCAGAATTTACTTGTGGACAAAATGAGTGGAAAAGGGGAACTGTAGGGGGAAACTGCAGCTTCTCGAGTGTGCTTCCACCACACCTTTTAACGCAGCAGTGGTTGTCACCTCCTGCAACATCTACTGCAACGTAAGCACACTTGGGGGACGGTGCAGCTGTGGGGTGTGGAGGAGAGGCACCACTGGGTGAGAACCTGCAATGATGCATCCTCCCTGCTGGGCCAGCAGCTGTGGAGGGGCAGCGGGAAGCAGGGGGATAGGGGCACAATTCCCCAATACCATGTGGTGCGTAAGTCGTGGCCTTGCAGGAGTGGACAGGCAGCACAGGAGAGAATGGGGAGTGGAGGCCAGAACAAGGGGTACCAGTGTGGGTCTCAGCACACTGCAGGGTGGGAGAGCTGGGAAGGGAAAAAGATGTATAGCAGAAGTTAGGAGAGGTTAGGAGTGAGGGAAAGAACAGGACAGGGAATGATGGTCAAAAGCACGAAATGCTAGTCATGCCAGAGATGAAGAGGAATGACAGGTGGGACTGAGGAGAGCAGAGGACCACAGTAATCACAAGCAGCTAGAAGTGAGGTTCTGGTAGTTTCCTGCCTCCACCATCCACTGCCTGTAGTGCAGGAGGAAGCTGGCCACCAGCTCTGGGGCTCTCCTGCCCTTCCCAGACATCAAACACTTCACCCCAGGCTGCCCTCAGCTTCACAAGCACTCCAGCCACTACCAGGCTGGCAGCACTGCCACCAGGGCACCCTCCCCTTTCTGATGCTACTCCTTTTACAGACCAGCCCCGGAAGGCTGTGTCAGGGTCTTCGCACATCCTTCTTAACCCCACTACTGCCCACAAACTCATAGGCTCAGTATCTCCTGCTGGCTGTTGCCTCCTCTTTCACAAAGATCAGTATTTGCCCCTGCTGAGACCCACCCAGGCCTTCTCCTCTCCCAAATGCCAGTGCTGCTCATCATTGCAGCATGGAAGGACAGATACTTGTGTCCACATTAGCTACATATGTTGTAATACTTCCAGCAGCAAGTGAAAATTGTCTTACTTTGGTCATTTGGCCTTGCCCCTTGGTGAGGCAAACCATGCTACGCACCTCCGGCAGCCGGATGGGATGGTTCCCAGCAGAAGTGAGGACGGTGTGCTTTCTGATGCACTTGTGCTGCCCACCTGCCATTCACCCTCCTTTGCAGAGCTCCAGGAAATGCAGTTCACAACCAAGTACCAAATAAAGGGAAGACAAGGATTTACATTTTATATAAGCGTTTATTTACAACTTGTTTAACAACTGTACACTCTTCTATCACCTTGGAAGCATTAGTGTATTTGACTGGGAAAAATATTAAACTTTTTGATTCCAATTATCATTAATGAGGTTTTTTTTTGTCTATATACAGGTATGTATATTAATATTGCTACCATAACAATCTGGTAGTTACACAATTTGTAGATGAACTGAAATGGGAAATTAATGTTTTGACACTCTTCTTTTACAGAAAATATATCACTGGCAACTTCACAAACAGTTACTACTTTGATAATTGATCAACATTTAATTCAGGACTGTCAAACAAGCTGCTATTAAGAAGGTAAGAGAGTTTTCTATGCAGCACAAATGAAGTTAGTATATCAGAGACATGCTGGAGATCAGCTCTGAGTTGAGAGCTCACAACCACTTCATGACAGAGATGCCAGGCTAATCTAACTAAAGTAGCCAGCTCCTTCCTGAAAGTTACTGGCTCCACCTGGCATCTCTCTGTTGCATTAGTAAACTCAAACAACTTTTGTCAAGCTAAACACACTTACATACAAATGTCATCAAGGCTCAAGAACAACTGATACTTAGTCTCTAATCTGCACAGATCACTTGGAGAAATGAGGTACTGCTCGGCATCACTTTGGGACACCCGTGGAGGCAGGTGCACAAAAAAAGCAATCCCCTCCTGCCCAGCACAGTGCCCTGATTTCAGGGATCCTGCACCCAGCCTGGCTTGGGGCAGGGTGTGGTCCCAGCCGGAGCAGCACTTGCAAATGAAAAACATACCATGCCTGTAACACCCAACTAAAAGAAGTTTTACTAGTAACGCTTGCCCTGACACATAACAAGGGATCAACGGCTAGGACCTGGAAAGACACAAATCCTTCAGCCCTCTGCTGGACTCAGTCTGATGAAATGCTGCTGCCTCTGCTGCAGGAGTAGCTGACTCATTATCATCAAGCCCCAGATCCTGGCTGCAGGTCACGTCAGACTTCACTGTGCCTGGCCCTGGTGGACCAGGAAAGACATATCCCCATCTGAAGCCTTTACGGACAGCTGTCAGCCAGAGCACCTGGTAGCCCCAGTACCTGACACAGTATCCAGAAGGGACAACACCACAGTTCTCACTGGGATCTGAATTTTATCCTTCACTCTGCTGCCTGGCCTGCTTGAGGCCCATTTCTGCCTGCCCATCCCTTTGCCAGGGAGCGCAGACCACCCCGCTCTGGTGGGGCACACGTGTCCTTTCTCCATGTCATTCTGCACAAGGCCACGGACACCATGGGATCAGGATCCCTGAGGACTGGACACAAGCGGGTGTCTCTGCGCACGAGGCGTGGCTCTGTCAGAGCCCACCGGCCGGGCCAGGGACGAGGCAGGCACTGTGTGTGTGACCAGAAGAGACTGCAGAGACAAGTGGACACAATGCTCCTTCAGCACGGGGGTGCCCCCACGGCAAACAGGGCTGGAGGTTCTGCTACTGCCTAAATAAACAAAATTCCTGGAGGCAGCAGAGTTCATATCAATATTTATGCTGGATTAAGATCCAGGTGAGCAAGAATGGGGTTTCTCTAAAACTGGATTTAAATCAAACCGCTTAAGGTACTCAGCATTCAGACTTCTCAGTTCTTCCAGCAAGCCCTATGGCTAGAAAGCCCGTTTCCCTGTTTGTTACGTACTAACTCCTATACAATAAACCTCTTAACTTACAACACTACAGCACTCCCTCGTCTTCTGAATCTTGCCAGTACTGGATGTCCAATACAAAACAAAGATACAGTAGTACAAATGTGCAGATATTTAGGAATATTAAATAAGCAGCTTTTTAAATTAATATAGGCAGTACAAAGCATTTTGAGTTACACTGTCTACATATGTCAAATCTTATAGCTAAACTTCAAAATACAAAGAAACAGCCAAGCTAGTGCAATTGGAAATTAAATAGCTAAGACTGTGACAGGAGAAAGAAAAAAAGAAAGGAAAAAAAACAGTACAGGTGAAAGATAAACGATCCAAATTATAAACTGGCAAGGACAGTCTGCATAATACTGAAAGTGTAGATGACTTCCAAAATTATCTCCATTCATGGTCTTTCCTCAGATTGTTTTAACAATTGTACACACATTGAAAAAAAAAAAGTTTCTGAAAGAAACCAACAACACAGCTCAAATGTAGAGAGAAAAATACAACAGCCACAAACTACTGTGTATATACATATTAAGGAAGCAGGCAGTGCCTGTGAACAAAATACCACCCGGTAGTTTGCCTGGCTCGGAGATTATCAGATGAAACTTGCTTGGTTTTCTAAGGAAGATGGGATCGCCAAGCAGCAATTCATTAGTCATTTCTCCTGGTAAAATACCTCCTTCGCTTTACTTTATTTGTTTAAAGATTCAAAGTGGATCCTTTAAGGGTTCAGGTGCTTTGAAATTTTAACAGTAACCAAAAGGCCTTTTTTAGAAACACATTAAGACTAGATTTTTATAGTTCGGTGTATGAAAATGTTGCAGGAAGTCTGTGTTAATACTGTTAATCAGAATTAAATAAAGTGGACAGGCAGAAGTAAGATGGAGAGCTGACAGTGCTCTGTCAATTTGCAGAACGCCTCCTGTTGAGTTGTGAATACTGGATTTCCTCTCTTCTAGCCTCATAGGAGACATTTTGTGAAGAGAAAGAGTTAAGTGGAAGTGGGAAATGGGAAAACCACTTCCCAGGATGGTAAGCTTCTCTGCAAGTAGATCCCCCTTTGAAATCAGATGGCCATGAGTCTTAAGTGTAGAACTGGTTAAGTTTTGGTTATGCAGTCTGGACAGAAAAGCAAGTCATGCACTGAACAGTCCCTGTTATAATAATGCTGCAGGTCATGCAACCACATCACTGCAAATAAAAGAATAAAGAAGAAAGTTAAAAAGCAGATAACATATTACTGTTGAAAAAAACCCCAACAAAACAGAGAACAGAACAGGTCTTTTTCAAAGCAGTTTAGTAAGGCCACCTCTACTTAAGAGTTGTGCAAATTCACAGGGAAAATACCGTTGCCAAGTAACTCCTCAAATTCAAAGGAAGGTTACAGGCCAATAATTGGCAAAAGCAACAAAATAACCTCAGTCAATGTCTCAATTTAGCTCTAATTAACCTGTACACAGTTTTGAGTAAAGTTCTTCAGGGCACCATTCTTAACTAATAAAGCTATGGGAAGTAAGTTTACACAGCAATGAGCAAGTCTCAGGCATTCCTGCTGTCTGTGAGTACAACTGTTAAAGAACCAAAACAAGATAAAGTGAAAGGTGCCCACCCAATACTGCATGTGTTTACAGGCTAAAAGACAACCAAGAGTCACAACGACTATCTTGAGCTCTGAGCACCACTGCAGGCATTTAAATTTCATCAGAGCTCATCCTGTGCATGAGGCTCAGTATCACTGCCCCACTGCACTGGCAAGTTCTATCCATTGCATGCAAATATAGGTTTGAATTGCCAGAAAATGATACGAGTTGTTAAAGTAAGCTGAGTAGAGTCACTGAGCAGTAGGGAGAGCACTCCACAATGCTGCAGAAGGGAATCTAAGTTTGGAACAGAATTGGAGAGGTTGGCACAGTTCTCCATCCTCACTGATGCACCCTCTTTCCTGGCCAGCGTAACTGGAATGGAATGCTTTAGTGGCACAGCTACAGTGCTTCCACTTCCCCCAGGTAAGACAGATGTCCCTCCGCAGCACTGACACAGCACTAAATGTGCATTTTTGTTTTCATACTGCGAAGAGCAAATTGGCTTCACCAGACTGAAATTAGAGCTTGTTTCCCCACTTCCTTCTCCCTTGTATTGCACTGGTCAAAAATTATTCTAAGAATGCTTCTTGGGACAATCCAGGTTAAACAGATAAAAAAAGAGTATTTATGCTACAAGTCCTGTAGCTTGTGTATCCCTCTCTTTTTCCTTCTCATTCATCCACCCAGAATACTAACCACAGTTGAAAAACAAACAGAAACATAGAGATACATATCAAATGGAATAAAAAATTTAACACATTCAACATATTCAAAGATCTTGAGGGTGTGTATTTTGAGCAATCATTGTCTTTTAAGCTTGCTTGGCACTGCTTGGTGCATAAAGTTACACAGTTCAGGATTAATATGAAGATCATTGTAGTTACTCTATAAAAACTTAAAAGTTCAAGCTACATAAGCATGTACCTATTCTATTGTGCATAAATGAATATAATCTACTCCTTTAGTCTCACCTGGCTATTATTTAGTTCAAATTTACTATTTAGTAGCACTTCAAGTGTCTTTCAAGTGTATATTGCACATACACAGAAGTGACACTGTAGGCTTCTCTTTGAGTCAACAGTACTTTTGAGAGGTCTTGTAAACTCAGGACACTGTATTATCTTTCAAGGATGTAAAAATTCATCTGGTAGTGCCCTTTCCTGACTAGAAATTCTTATAATGTTCTAGTTGTCTGTCAGTTTCTCTACTTTAAAGCCACCTGTTGAGGCAGCAACACATAGAAGACAACAGAGATGCAAGATGTGAGGGTAAATTCATTCAGCATAACCTGTCACTGCATCTGCAGTATCTGTAGAAAGAGACAGTTTATGCAGCAGACAATGTGTCTAGGAAGGAGTGACAAAGAGAATACAATGCAGACCATAAATTTTAAAAATTGTGGCCTTATAATGCAATGCTTATAATTATTCCAAGACTTTACTGACACTGCTAAACAAAGGCTTTAAAATCTCTATCAAAACCACTGATGCCTCCAGGAAATAAGTTTACTCTCCAGCTTACTCATCTTTTGTGGCTGTGAACAACAATCTCTGCTTTATAATATTTTAAGTTATATAACTGATGTTATATTCAAATCCAAAACAAAAGTCTGATGGGTCTCATTACAACTATTTTATAACCCCATAAATACTACACCGTGTTATACCCCATACATGGGGATTTTCTCTTAAAATTCCATCCACTTTTATGATCAGGCTAACAACATGAGCATGCTAACAGTAACAATCAGACTTTATGTTAGTTCTCTCTTAAGTTAGGTATAGTCATTAGGGATTCAAATTCCATTTCCAGAATAAACTATACCTATGGAAATACTTGTTTTTGCAATGTTTCAGATTTGTGCCATGCTACAGTAGTTAACAGGTCTTCAAAGTGCTGACAAATGTCTGTTTTTGTAATGATTAAAACAACTACCCTCCTCTTTCCGAAATGTGATATTCTAACCTCATCTGATAGCAAAGGACATCTCTAATACAAAACAATTAATAAAGTCAGCACCAGAAAGGAAAGGCTGCCCAACTGACCTGTATTTCCCTCTACTAGCAGTATTTTTCATGTTGTACGGATCAGTCTTTGAGACCCTTAGCAGCAAGAAATTTTTATCTGACAAACGGAATCTGCTTTCAGTCTCGAAGTGACACTACATGCAAAGGGAACTGAAGAATATGCAATATGCCAAATGACTTTACGTGCACAGCAAACAGCAGCAGAGCAAACTCCTAATTTGCCACCAGAGCCAACTAATGCAGAAATATACCTCAGGATAGTCCTGCACTACCTTGGCAAGGCCCAAAGGTGAACGTAGAATCTGGACCACGGTGAAGCTGACAGTAACACCATACCCAGCAGATAAGGACTTTGATTACAGCAGTCAGCACAAGTTCCTAATGATCCAATGACTACAATCTGACACCAGGACAATTTGTCTGGGAAGCTGTCTTGGTTATACTGCCTGGGAAGCTGTCTTGGTTACACTGCCAGATGCTATTTTAATGCCCCATGGGACAATATGATGTGTCAAGTTTCCTAGAGCCCCCCAGTCGACATTCATTCATTGCCTAATTCAATGAGCTGATGCATTTTAAAAATGAACTTTACATCTCAATATTTTAATGAATCCACAAAAATAAAGTCAAAGAAAAACACAGGATGAAGCTAGCTAAGTCCTCAGCATCTCCAAATGGTACAATGGAGCTGGCAGCAGAGTCAAAATCTCCAGGGTTTCACTGTACCAGATGCAAGAAGCCTGAGGCTGCGGTGGCTGATAATGACAGCTTCTGCCTTATACACAGGTAAAACCTCTAACACTTACTCAATTAAAATTAAAATTCAATTAAAAAGATGAAAACCCAGCTCAATAAGCTCAGGTTCTTCTTCATTCATTTTAAAATGAACACCAAAATGCAAAATGGTGAAAGATATACTGCTCTCCTGATTTTTGTACTGACTAGTTGCTTGCATCTGTCTCGTCCATTTTCAAACCAAAGAAATCACACGTTATTTTTAGTTATAGCCTGCAGGAGCACTGACAAACTTCTACTTTTCTGGACTTCCAGAGGGAAGACAGATCACAGGAGTAGGGCAATCCAATCAGCCATGCCAGAATATATTGATTCCTTAAGAGTGACAAACTGGAGGCATGGCTAGGATCCTACCTAGAATCTGACATTTGCTCCAGAAAACCTCACCATTTGAAATATATCCTGATAAATCCTTTTACCTATTTACTTATGCAATACCAGATGAGGAAGATGCCTGCAAAATTTGCTAAAATTAGGAGATACTGAAGTTTATAAATACAATCTTACTACAACACACGGAGTCTACATTCTACACGGAGTCTACATTAGTCTACCTAAAACACATGTGCAAAAACCCATTTGAAGTCAGTATTGCATAGCTGACTGAGTGCAAAAATACCTCCCTCATCAATCCTTGCAAAAAGTCAAAATGTTGGGCAAGAATAAAAAAATCTTTATACAATAAGCAAAATTGAAATATTGTTTTACTTCGTAAGAAAAAGCCACATTCAGGATAGTCTTCCTCCAAATCACTAACAAGAAAATCAAGTGGTGACATTAAAATACCTTCCAGCTACCAAATTTACAGAAAATGTCAACACATCAGGACAATTAAACCCACTAAAAATCATTCAGGAAGCTGTTAAGTGTATAATCTCATATGCTAGAGAAGACAGGCAAAGCAAAAGCTAGTAGCACATGTCAAAATACCAAGGACTTTAAAATTGCCAAAAACTTCTACATTTTCTTGACAGCTTACACATACCACTTACTATCTGAGATCATAATAAAGCAGTAATAGGAATATTCACTCTTAATTCTTTCATACACATATAAAAATGCCAGTGCTTCTTACAGAACAGAGACACGGAAAACTTGCAGAAGCATTACTGCTAACAGGAGTGACACTTGAACAGGACAAGATTCCCATTTTATTATTTCCAAACAAAATGAAAGGCATCTTATAGCCATTATATATTTATTTCATTTTGCAATACATAAAGGTGTATATTCCAGATATGTATTTAACGTCGCACTATGGGTGGAACACAAACCTTTAAATCAGATTACTTCAGCTTTCACAGCACTTAGAAAATACATGTTATGATCCAAGTGGTTATGTGTTGCTATCAAGAAAACACGGAACTTGAATATTTTTTTTCGGTAATGATCAGATATGCTAAAAATTTAACTCTCCACACACGTAAAAGAACTGGAGTGCACATACATCCTTTTAGGTCAGAAACTAAGCTTCAGCTCTGAACAATGAAAATATGTATCCATTTACCTGTTATCTTTTATTGGCATTAATTAAAATCTGTCAGAAAGATTATTCTGGGCAGATCCTCAGCACAGTGCCCAGAAAAGTACTCTATGAACTCCTCAGCTGTTTTACCTCTGCGCGGGAGAACCTCTTCTCTTTAAGCTCAGTTGTAGGGGTTTTATTCTGAAGTGTATCAGGACAGGACACAGCACTGGCTTAATAATTACCCCTACAGTTTTGATGTAAATAGTTTTTATTGCCTCAGGGAAAAAAAAGTATTTCCAAAAGCTTCTCGGAACTATCTAATATACTGAGAGAATTCTGTTTCACAGGTTGGGGTTTTTGCTTATATTCTTTTAATACTCAAGGTAAGACAAATGGAGAACATTCACTGGTAGCTCCCCTATATATGTGTTTATTCCCTGGAGTCACAGTCTGAACTCCTCCTTTTCTTAAGACACACTGCTTACAAAGCTACATAATAAGCAAGGGAAATAATGAAGCTGAACCCTTTGAATAAAGAAGCTGTTCTTGTGAAAGACAAGGTTTAATGATCTTCACCACTTGCATTCATCCACACAGAAAGATTAATAATGGATGTATGCAGCAAATTAAAGAAGTAAAGCACTGAAGAACAAAGAATCGATCTCCTCTTAATCACTGATAGAACAGAGAACAAATGACTTACTGGCAACGGACAGTAACCGCGTGTATTTCTGTAGGAGTGCAGTACATTTTTAGGTTTTTATGTTCAACACGAATTCTGGGAAATACCAGAATTTCTGCAAGTTTGCAAATTCTCGAAGACAAAATGATTGTTCACTTGCCTAACAATTACTTCGAGCAACAGCAAAGCTCAGATTTGAGTCTTGTGTTGCTCTTTGATGCTATATAACGATGCTATCTATCTTTGAAGAGAACTACAGAAAACACTTCAGTGTCTTACGGGGAAAAGGAAAGACAGAACCACAAAGCAGAAGAGAAAAGCGAACAACCACCAAGAAGCAAAAGAAGCCACAAGAGACTGGAAAATAAAAGCATAAGACGAGGCTTCTAACCAGCATCTGTTCATCTCTTAACTCTCAGGGGCATTAGCTTGTCATCAAAACTTTGGAGGCAAAACAGTAAAACAAATACTAACATAATAAAAGCAATTACTTTTATTCTAGTGTGCTGATTGTGTTCAAGTTCTTTTAGACCTGAGCCTAATTAACAGCAATAAGTAATTAAATTACTAGACAAAATTAAGAGATAAAACTTCCCATTAAGGTTCCATCCCTTTCTTTCACAAAGAACCCTTGGCAGTTTAGTAACAGAAGAAGTCAGCTAGATTAGAATTAAAATAAAAATGGAGCTTTAGGTATTCTTAGGTTCTTGCTCTGGGTGATAAAGAATGCTGTAACCTCAAACAGGAACATCAAATTCCCTCAGAGGAGTGGTCTTGCTCCTGTTTACATATAGCACGTGGTAAAGAGTTCTTCAAGTTACGAAAATAGATTGCACAACAAGATCAGTAAAAGATATCCCACACAAATTGTAATCATCAAGATAATTACATATAGCATATTGTATACAGAGCATTTTGTATCTCAGTAAGAGACAGAAGATTCAGTGTATCACCTCACTGAGCTACAGAAATTATCCACAACTCCCTTTGCATTGTTACCTTTCTGCACACAAGAAACTTGCAATGTCTGATCTAATTTCTGCAAGCATGGCCCATACCAGTCATACACTGCATAAGTACAGAAAATTTTTAGAAAACCATTTTTTTCCAAATGTGAAGAATACAAGACAAAACTATATGTAGAATTCAGCATCTGTTTTCTGGGAGGGGGTGGTAACTGGAACGGAAAATATTTTTCAGACACTGAAGGCATTTCTTAGCCCAGATTAAAACATGATGTACTCAAGGATAAAACAATAGTACCTAAAAATGTCATTCACCTGTTTATTGCCCTTTAATCTAGATGTGCTTGTTTTAATTACCTTTTGCTTATTCTACCCAAGTTTTGAATTAAATCACACACTCAGATGATTGATAAATGCTAGTCTGTCTTTCTCTAAAGGGATTTATACAACGATGTCTCCACTTAGGAAGGCATTACAATCAGGTGAAAGAATAAATTTATGAACCAACTGCATGTGCATTAGGGTCCAAACAGTCTCTAAATAAAAATCGTTTAAAACTGAATCACAACAAGAAGTATGGATATGAAACTTCCAGCCAATATTCAGGTTCTCTGTGTCCATCAGTTCTTTGACAAAAATGATAGGGAATGCATAGAACTGGTCAGGGAAAAAGCACAACTTTGTAGGAACAGAACCTAAATAGGAGGAGCCTCCATCCACTAATCAACGTGAAGGTGTTACAACAATTAATCAGCTATACACTAAAAAGGCAGTACAACAAATCACAGCCAGTTTCCAACAAAGTCAGCAATAAACTCACCTGAAGGCACTGGTACCATTAGTAAGGCAACTGATACAATTATACCCTGAATCAAAATATTAAAACAAGTCTTTTGGTAGGGGATGACAACTGGAATATATTAACAATATTAATTGGGGCCTTGATCCATTATGTATTGGTCATCCATAATTATAAAATTTTAAAACAAAGGTCCTTTTAAATTGGATGATAGAGTAGCATATTAGCACATTCTAAATAATTCTCCCCCTTTTTAGAATATGTATTTAAGCATACACTTGACAAAGAAGAGTGGAATAAACCATTTGAAAATATTCATCTCTACCAGCAAAAGAGGTAACACCAGTTGATAAAGAAAAACCTGGGAAAAAATCATCCTGCTTCCCTAAATGTCAAGAATAAGAGCAAACTTTGCACTTAGGAGATTAAGAAAAAAAAACCCCTAATTTTTCTTTTTTGCATTAGTGAGTTTTTTAGTATGAAATATATTTCACAATAATACTATAATCCAGCTTTGCATTTCTGTAATGAGATTTCAGCGTTTTTCTGAAGCAACAGGTTGTGAGATGAAATAAAAAGCTAATTCCCTTTGAACAAAAACAGTCCTAAAAAGCATAACAACACTTATAGGCACAAAAGTACCAACTGTGGTAAGAAATCTACATTGTCATATGGTCCTCATGAGGTTTTTCATAATAGACCAGGCTTCATACAAATAAGACTGTTATTATACAGCACTCCTCTAGATGTTTTCAAAATTTTGGCACATTCAGTAAATGCAGAGAGAAATGAACTCCAAAAAATATAAGCAAAGGGCATTACAGAACAATAAGGAAGCATAATAAAACCCTTTCCTGAACTGTAAAATAATAGCAGTAACAAGGGAGAAAGAGAAAGGATGCTGGTTTATTTTCCTTGAATGTTGTCACTTGCAATAGAAGTGGCCTGGATCACAGGGCAGTTTTCTTTCTAAGGGCAAGGCTTCTCTACCTTGCAGTTGCTGGCTGGACATGACCAGGGTAAGATCTCCTTGTGCTCGTGGCTTGCCTTTGTCTAGCCAGGAAGGACTGTCCTGAGCCTGTACTAGCCAGTCTGTCTTCTGCTGCTTTTTTATGCAGAGTCATCCCCTACAGACAAAGAAATTCTCAGTGAATACCAATACAGAACACCAAACAATTTTATTCATATACATTTTGTTCATTATTTCCATCTTCACACTGACTAAACTATCTTGAATTCCATACACAAAGCATCATATTTGCAAGGACAAAGGTAAGATATTCTTCCTAATACTTTGTGTGGAACTCTTCCCCTTCCCTACAGTCATTCTCCAGGTTTAGAGTAACCACCTAAGAACTCAAAATACGTTTCTCATGGCAATTAGATAATTCTTTTCAAAAGGGCTCCCCCCAGTTCCCAGCTCCTTTCAGCATGTTGAGCTAGAAAAGCGCTTTTCTTCTGGAAAAAGTTTAGGTATTGTTATCCTCTGTGGAAACACCAGCTCATATGTCAAAGGCACATCTTGGAGACAGTATGTTCTCATCAGGCATAAAGGCAAGGAGAAATTAAGAAAGCTGTGGTGGGTTGTGCAGTTGTGTATAAAAGCAGAGGCTAATTAAAAAATGATACAGACAAAGCTATCAGTGACCATCTTGGTGTTCATGATAGGTCTGAACTGTAGGTCTTACCTCAGGCTTGTCTTCTACTTGTTAGTGGGACTAATGTTATAAAATTGGCCAAGGACACTGGTCACTTGAAAATACCTTCAATATGTAAACAATTCAAACACTCTGCTTGAGTTTAGACTTGCTATTCATGAACACAAGGATGTAGAACAGCAAGAAGGAAACTCTTCCAAAGGAACACAGAGAGGAGGAATTTGAATTCTATGATGGAGCAGAGTTAAAGTTACAGATGTCAAGGAGTCTTTCTATATGAAGAGAAGTTTCATTACATTGCAACCAGTCTGCCACATGGAAGTCTTGAACACCTGTGATGTGGGTGACAACTCTCCTGGCACACAGGCCCAGCAAAAGCTGTATGGCTGCACAGATCACATCTTCTATTCAAACTTGTTCTTTGAATAATTTAAGTGAGAGTCTTGCTGCTGCCCTCACTCTTCGTATGGGGCTAAATTTGCACCCAAGTTGAAGGGATCGTTTCTCAGAGCACTTAAGCTGAATTGCAAGTAAACTGCAAGTAAAATTGCAAGTAAACGGAATTGCTTTGATTGTGCCCCTTCATTAGAAACAACTTGAAGACTGGAGAGTGGTTAATCAAAGTAAATTTGAGCACTGTAAATTGTGTAACTGAAGGGCTGAGATTACAAAATAGTCATCTGAGCCATTTCTGATTTTCAAGCTTGAAAATTACAAACGTTTTTTTAATTTTCCCCAAGGTTATTACAAGAACATACTCTTACATAGAGATAACTTAAAATTACTAAAAAGTATTTGTTTCTGTGTTTGTGTGCTGGAAAATGCTTTTCAAAAAAAACTACTGTAAATGAATGAATGCTGTTATAAACATGCCAGAAACAAGTAATATTAACAGTCTTTCCTTTTATTTTTCAGGTTTCAGTTAAAAGGTTTGGGAGATTCTTACCATATTGTACCAGGCACTAACGATAAATTTCTCCTCCATTTCTCTTTGACTTTTTGTTTTCTCATATTCTTTCTATAAAACATAAAAACCCCATATATTTAAAGCCAAAGTATAATAGAAGTATTAGTCTCTAACTAAAAAACAATGAGCTTTTACCACAAAACACAAGGATTACTACCTCCAGGGAATGAAACATTCTGTCCCGCTCCTGCAACTGATTTTTCAGTGCCTGAATCTCAGGAGCAGCACCCTGGTTCTGTTTAGGATCTAATGTGCGGATGACCTGTAAGAGAAAACCAGTTTGCTTTTATTAAATCCTGCAAAAGCAATCTTGTTAAGGAATTAAAACCTTTTAAGTCAGGTTAAGAAATTTTAAAAAGTGACTTAAAATATCTCTACCTCTCTCATCAAGCATGACATATTAAGAGCATCTGTACAGGGCCATCTTTTACAGGACTGTGAAGCAAAACTACTGACAAGAAAAAGTGATACCTAAAAGTGATATCTCAAAGGTTCAGTAACCCAGACTCACATTTGCAGCTCCTAACCCAGGCTACATTACCGTGGGCCCACAGTGATAGAAACATCTTCTATAGGGTTTCTCTCTTTATAGTTATGGTTTTCCTGCCTGCCAATTTCTCCTGCTTGAGAAAGGACTGCTTCTGTCTTTATGGATATTTGCCATGATTCACCTACCTGGGGCACCAGGTGCTGTAATTTCTAGGTAGCTCATTAAGCCAAGAAGCACTCTGTGACACATGCATAATCATTATGCTACTAAAAAGATGAAGGGACACCTGGTACATTTGTATGTGTCATCCAGGAGTGCCAGCAAACAAAGCTAAACCAAAAACAAATCCAGCAAAATGCCTGAATCATTCAGCCTTTAATTGAAAATGGCTTGAAACCTTTTAACAGCCTCTGGCTATACAGAAATGAGACTTCTCATCTTTTGTCTTTCTACCTATTTCAGAGTTGTGTCCGGATGCTGAAATAAAACAATGCTTTAAATTTTAGTGAGATATTTTTACTGTATGGTAAACATACAAATCCTGTGAGGAGTGACTGAGGGAGCCAGGAGTGTTCAGCCTGGAGAAAATATGTCTCTGGGAGCCCCTGTCACTCTCTACTTGAAAGGAGGTTGTAGCCAGGTGGGGGTTGTGGCCTCTTCTCCCAGACAACCAGTGACAGGATGAGACAACATAGTCTCAAGCTGTGCCAGGCAAGGTTTAGGTTTGATTGCTAAGCATAGCAATGGGTTGCCTCGGGAGGTGGTGTAGTCACCACCCCTGGAGGTGTTCAAGGAACTGGATGTGGCACTTAGTGCCATGGTCTAGTTAACAGAGTTGCGATCAGTCAAAAGCTGGACTCAATGATCTCAGAGATCTCTTCCAACCTAAATGATTGTATGATTCTATTTTATTCTATAAAAGCATGTTATTTTTCTAAGAAAATACTCATTAGACCTGAATACACTTTCCATAGAGGAAGACTATAATGATTCTGCTGGTCTTCACAAAAAACCCTGCACCAAAACCCATCAATAACAACCACGAGAAAAAACCAAAACCACAAACCTAACACAAATAAAACTCAAAATTAAAATCGATAAAAAGATTACAAGAAGCTAACCTAACTATTTAATGCTCCTGTCATATAAAATACCCTATGGTAACACAGTATATAAAATATACAAATCTTAGTGAAAACGAAAAAGCTGTCTTTCAGTGGAACATACTTTTAAGACACAACAACCAGTATAAGGGGGGCGGGGGTGCAGAGGGACAGAGGAGAAATTTGTTTAGACTTCATGAAGACATCTCACAGCGTAAAGGAAGAAAGCATAAAGTTTTGCCAAATTAGGAACCTACTTACAGATTCCATTGTAATGATATGTATCCAAAGACACTGATATGCTTTTAGGAAACTCAAAATAGTAAAGTATAGTAAGAGAAGAAATGGGACTATGATTAAGACCACAATATAGCCGTTTCAAAGCTAGTAGTATACCCATATCCTCAGTACTTAAATATCAGTCACCTTCTCAACAGAAGCATATATTAAGCAAGAGAGGCAAAGAGAATGCTGAATATCATCAGAGAAATGCAACAGCTACTGAAGGTGATCCAGTCAAAAAGATCACTTTACTGAGAAAAAACATCAATAAAAGAGTCTTAAAAATGGGGTAATCTTCTGCAGAATTAATCCATATTAAATTCTGAAACGGTAAGATGATAATCTACAGGCCTTCCTTCTCTTTTACTTGTTAGTGTGTATACAGATACATCCTTCATTTTTATTCCCACAGAGTGGACACATAATACAATCTCTGTCAGAGAGGGATCATTAACATGGAACACATCTACTTACACTTTTGGCCTTTTCCAAATACTTTTTGTATCGTTCTTCCATTTGCTTCATTTCCTCCTCCTTTTTCCGTAAAGCTTCTTGTAATTCCTCAATTTTAAGTGCTTTATGCCAGGAGATGCACACATTGGAAAATAACATCATTATATTACGCATATTTTCATGTTTTACAGGAGACATTTAAGACACAGCTAAAACATATTTCAGTTAAGAAAAGCTGACATGAGAAACCTGATGTAGCAGGTATCACAGATTTAATTACTCTACAGCTCAGAAACACATTAAAAATAAATACTCCTATAAAAATCTCATTAAATTGATTTTTTGGGACATAATTTTGCTTTTTAAAATTATGACAAATAAAGAACAACTAAATCATAATGCAATCATGTAACTGAACACATTTAGAAAATTAGTTTTCTAAAGACTTAGAGCTACCATAATATCTTGGCCTGTAATACAGAAAAATACGATTTTTCTTATTTTATATAAGAGGAATAATTCCTAACAGGCACAACTCCTGCTTAACTCTGCTAAACTGTAACATGAATATACTAAATGTAATTTCCCCCTCAAATTTTCTTAAGAATCAATCGAGATCAGTAGGACAATTTAATTGCACAGATTTTTCCTGTGTTGGTGTAAGTAATAGTATGTCAAGCTGCTATTACTTCTACATCTTCTATACAACTTCTCAGATCCCTGAAAACAAAACTATACTTTTTCTGTTTTTTCCTCCATCTCACTATGAATAAAATAATTTTACCACAAACAAGAAAAGCTGTGATTGGTTACAATCTTTTGCCTTGTTCTATAACAACTAGTCTTCTAAAAAAACCAGACTACCTCCTTCATTACTTCTCTGGAAAAAATGTGCTAAAAACCAACCAGATGCTGGGTTCTGCATAACCTCTGAGCAACATGATACATATCTTACATTGTCTTGGACCAGTAACCGTAAGTTTGCTTAAATGGCAACACATTTTTGGAAACAAATTGAAGGAACATACATTGGAAGTAAAACTGAGCCAGTGACAGCAGCAAGGATCTTCTAAATTAGGGTCTTACAAGACATGACAGTTCTGCACAGCTGAGATTCAACAGCAGGTATGGCAGTGAGCTGGTATTTCTATGGCCAACGTCATTGGGGTTTGGGACTAGATGATCCTTAAGGTTCATTCTAATCTCTTAGCATTCTATGATTCTATGATTTGTTACTACAGTGGCTTCTAAAATGTGATCCCATGCATTTCAAGTGTTAAAAGCATCTTTTTGGTCACCATAGTTTCCAGAGAAATTAACAACGTACATGTCACTTCCACTAAAAATGTACATTTTGCTTACCTGACACCTCCTTTAGGTATTATAATTAAAGATGTTGCACATGGAATAATTTACAAAGAAAAGAAATGGACTGCACAGGTAACTCACAACTGTTGTTGCATCTTGGTTCCAAATCTTCAATAATAGCCCGTTTCTTCTGTAGCTCATTGTTAGCTTCATGGAGCTTCTCACTGTTACAAACCACAAAAGCACAAATTATTTTCCCAATAGTATTACTGTTCTTGAAATGAGCACTAATCAGCACAGAAAATCCTCAGAGAGAGATTATTTCTAAGGGCATGACTGATTTTTTTCTGTGGGACATTAGGACAAGTGACAGTATCACTGTAGAAATATTTGTTAGGTAAGATGAAAAACATCATTCTGTATAGAGAACTGCAACAGCAAACAGTTTCTTTGTCAGTAACTGTACTTAATTAAGAACTTAAGAGTTAATTGTACAATGAAGGCCTAAAATGAATACTCATAACTGATATTACATTGAGAAAGAATGGCTAAACCCACAGGCAACAGAAACTTCTTTTTGCAAGCCAGTCAAAAAGCAAATACTCTTTTAGGGAAATAAAAGATGTGCAAAAATAGCACAATAAAATGACAGAACTTCCTAAAGGATTACCTTCTATGTCATAATGTATATTAAAGAGTAAACAAATTGATTTTGCTTATATTAACATGCTTTCCTCTGAAAAAAAACATTATGTAGTCCTCTTGAGCAAAGATTTGCACAATGTTAAGCAAAGTTTTCTACCCAACACAAAATGATGGTTCCCTCATCGCTCTTATTTCCACAACGGTTTTCTACAGGAAAAAAATAGAATCTGAACAGCAGATTCCCAAATATTCCTGTGTTAACTACTGTCTCTTAGCTGCATATTTTCCAGATCCATGATTAATGACTGTCTGCCTTCCTTGCCATATAGAAAACACATCATTTCAAACTGCAAACAAAATAGGCAAACAAAAATACTTACAGATGTTCTTCCAGTTTCTTTTTCAGAAGAACTGACTAAAATAGAAAGTTAAATGTTTTAATATATTGCGAAGCTTTAACATGTTTTAAAAATTAACTGTAAAACATGCAATTTTGACATTCTAACCAAAATCCAACTTTACTTCAGCTTTAGATCACAACTGTAAAACCTCTGTGGTAGCAACCTTTCTCTTCACAGCTGTGTGACTTTAGTAAAATTAGAACCCTTTAGAACTTTACAAATATTTTCCCAGGAACTAGATCAATAAAAGCAAGATCCATAAATGACAGAATTCTATGGCAGTTGTTTTAATTTGTTCAGTACTTTGAATTGTAAAGTGCAGCAAAATTTGCAGGAAGAGCTCTCCTATCAATATTCCATTGCAACTTGCATGAAGACACATAGCAAATTAGTTAAAGTAAATTCCCATCCCCACAGAAACTAGAAGGAGTAGAGTACTTCTAACTGGAATGTAGCAAAAATGTTACCTTTCTTGTGTTTCTTATCTTTACTGATTACAGACACATAAAAATCACCATACAACTTACAGTGTTCCACTTTCTGGTTAAATCACATTTAGATAAGCTCTTTGAATAAAAACTTTGAAGTAATTTTAAACTCACTTCGTACAGAGTGAGTATCTTCCAAAAAGAAAAAAAACCAAACCCAATAAATGTCTATGAACTGAAAGTAGTGTTAAGTAAATAGAAAGCCATACTCACAATAGCCTTGAGCAGAAGCCCATGCCAAGAAACAGAGATGACATTAGTATAAAGCAAAACAGCAGCCAACAGAAGAAACTATTTAGAAAGTCATGAACAGAAAAAGTTAAAGCTATGTATTTTTCACGCATGTGCAATTTTTTCCTCTGTTCTCATGAGCAATTTCATCCTGTAACATTTTCTAAAACATGTCACTAAACCCAAAAATAAAAAAATAATAAAGAAGCACATTTACAAATAATTGTGTTTAAACCAGAATTCCAAAGGAGAGCAACTGCTATTTTGGAAAAGTAATTTTAAAATAAAAATCATACAGCTAACAAAATGGAGGAAAATAGGCAGTCTGTTAGGCTACAATCAGAATTAAGAGATTTTTGTGTTTTTGTGGTGTGATGCTGAATTGTGTTATTGCCACACTGATTGAATACAAAGCAAATGTAGAATATTTAAATCTGCAACTGCCTTTTTGGGTTGTATTTATCCAGTATTAATCACATGGGAGGTTTAGCATGTGATGGTCCAAAACACCATCAAAATATAAGATAAAATCATCAACAAAATTACTTCATCGTTTTTTCTCCAATTTTCGGTTTGGTAAAAAAGGTTTAGACACCTTGCTAACAGAAAAAATTACTGTTTGCACTCAAAAAGCATTTTAGTTTGGTTATACTTCAAAATACTGTCTTTGATCATATTCCTGGGGCGTGTTTTTTCATTATTTTAAAAGAGATTTTCCTATCACATGACAAGAAAGTGGGGAGAGCCATAAAAAAAAGTCAACATGGCTCTACTGACATCACAGTCAGAAATTTGCAGCATCTAAGGATCTGCAGGTTTTGACCACTTTTTTCTTTTCCAGTCCTCTGAACAACTGCAGCAACACCACCTTTTGTGTAACAAAAAATACTTGTATGTGTCTTTATCAGTCACAAATCATTTGAACTGTCCCCATCACTTATATCCAATCATTTAGGGGACTACCAGCTGGCTGGGACAAGAAAGGGAAAAAGCTGGAAGCAGTGCCCATTTCCCTAAGGTAAGAAAATCAAAACTGAACTCGGCTTTGCTTTTGCAATCCTTGTATTGCACTTGGGTTTATCTTGAAACAGACACAACTACTACTCAACGCTGATTCCACTGGTGTATTATTCACCTAGTACCTGCTCTGTTGAGGGAGTAACCCCTCTCACATCTAGATAGATCATGTTCTCACAAGCAAGAAACTAATTGTGATAAACAGCACAAACAATTAAAAGAAGCAGAACTGAGTTTACCCATATTAATTTACCCAAGACACATGACTAGGAAAAAGACTAAAACACTTGATGTTCCATTTTAGGCACCCAAAGATCCTGTACATACTTGTCAGATAAATTCAAACAAATCACTCTAAAAATGGGCAAACATTACTTCTGGGATTTCTGCAGAATCAGTAGGCTTTAAAGACTCATATACAAATCTAAAACGTAATTAGTATAATTGTTGTTCTCTCATAGGAAAATGACTCTCCTAGAAACTACAGAAATGAAAGTCCTTTTGCTTGAAGTTTCTTTCACGCTTAAACAAGCCAAAGGAACCAGTCTTTCCCCTTTTTCAGGGCAAAATTTGGTTTTGTTTTACATGTTAAGGTTATAGGCAGAATGGCTAGGCTCTGGCCTGAGGTTAACCTAACTTAGCAGGGTATGGGAGACTATGGATCATCACTTCAGAAGACTGCTGGATGAGATCGGCAACGCTGTGAGGTGATGAAAGTTACAAAACAGCACCATGATGGATGGTCAGATTTCAAGGATGCTGACAGTAATGACAGAATGGTTTGGGTTGGAAGGGACCTTTAAAGGTCACATAGTCCAACCCCTTAAAACAAACAGGGACATCTTCAACTAGGTCAGGTTGCTCAGAGCCCTGTCCAACCTGGCCTTGAATATTCCATGGATGGGGCATCCACAGCTTCCCTGGGCAACCTGTTGTAGTGTCTCACCAAACAAAGTCGGTGAACTTCATCAGTAACTGATGAGGTAACAGAGTTCTGGGGACCTTTTAGGGAGGTGTTGTATCAGTAACAGCATATAAGGCCAAGACTGCATGTGACACTATGAAAAACATTAGGTGTGGGATTTATTTAACAAGTGGGGCAGAAGTAACTAAAGGCAAGGTGTTTATATAGGAAAGGATTAGGGCAGAGAACAGCAGAACAAAGATGATAAAAGACAGTGGTAAGACATGCAAATGATGTAGTTGAAGCTGTTCACGTAACTGTTGAGTAGCCCCGCACGACTACTGCATTCTGGAAGACAATAAATCAAACGTATTCTGAGCACACCAGACACATCTGAGCTGATTCTGTAGTCCGAAAGACGAGGGTGAGGAGGCCTTTCCCTGGCTAGCAAGGTAACACCCAGGAGGGACTAATCAATAACCCCAGCAGAATGTGTCAGTGCTCATTACAGGCCCAAAGGCACACAGCTGCTCTCCACTGCACTTCAGTATAAAATCAGAACTGCTTGCCCATGTGGAACTTGGCACACAGCATGTATCACTGCAGGGACACTTGCCTGGGTTAGAACAGTACTTCAATGTCTTTTTGGGCACATCTAAAAATAATTTCATCTTTAAAACCAAACAAAACTTAAAAGAAAAAAAAAAAAAAAAAAAAAAAAAAAAAAAAAAAA
>VZRQ01001994.1:22969-56987 GCA_013397975.1 Machaerirhynchus nigripectus
AAAAAAACAAAAAACAAAAGAACCTCCAACAAAAAGCAAACCTGAGCTCTCATCATACATTTCTGGACTGAATTAAAATGGAGTGTCAATTTTCTGGATTGAGCACAATTACATAAGTATGTAAAAATATGAATTTCTGTGCATTGTTGTAGAAAAATAGCAACAAACAGAGGAAATGAGCTGAAAATTATGTATTGGTGAACTGTATGCTGTGGCCCTCCTACTGCTTTTTTGTATGTTTCTGAAGAATCACTCTTTTTGTATGGATATCCTACAGATAAATCAGATGGTCTCAGCACAACTTTGATCTACTTAACCAGCTGCGTTTAACTTATGAGGTTGGCTCTGCTTTGTCAGGGAGATTGCATGAAGACCATGTCAGAGGTTCTTGCATCCTCAACACTTCCCTGAGTCCACACTCACTCTTTTGCTTCCTTAAAAGTAAATGAAATCCTACACATCGAACTCAGCAAAACAGATTATGGGATCATTGCCTGTAAGTCACCACTGCTATGGTCAGACTTACACAGAAGCCATGAGTGCAGACACAGCCTAAATTACTGCCCCAATCAGTGCCTCAAAAGAGACACAACTAAGATTGCAGTAAATAAATGTGAAAATAGTTAGACAGGGATCATTTACAATACTCAATATCTGAGAATAAGTCTTTCATGTTCTTGTTCACCCTGAAAAGATTTTGGCCAATAATCAAGGCAAGAAAAAACATCTCAGAATAGACTTATTTTAACGTGCATTCTAAGTTACTCAGGAAAATAATCTTGTTGGAAATCAGCTAGGTGTTTTGCATTCATATAGTTTATTCTGAAAATTGAAAGTATAAACTAAATTTAACACACTCTTAAATGAACATAACCAGCTAGTAAAAACCTTTCACTGTTTTATATAAATTAGTTAAAACAAACCCACAAAAATAGAAAGCAACACATTACAATTTGTTGCCAATTAGCAACATAATACACTGAGATTGTGAGCATACACTATGCATGTACAGTCCAACAAATCACCGCTTTCAAGAAGATTCTAGAGGTTGTTTTTTGAAATACAGGAGACAATAAACAATTTTTGAGTGGAAGACTGAAAGTTGTTTTCCACACTAACTCAGCTACAATGTGCATTCATACATTTAAAATAAAGTTAACTCTGTATACAGAAACAGAAAATGCTGCACTATGATGAGGGCCTAATTATTTGACCTTTTTTTTTTTTTGTTTTGGTCTGCCTGGCTTTTTTCATTCTGAGATATATTTACATGAACAATTACAGACCTTCCAGTGGCTAGAAAGGCCTTAACTTTCATTAAGAAAACTAAACCAAAACCAACTTCAGATGCTTTATTCATGGAGAATGAACATTTCCTCAATTACCTGAAAAACTCCCTATTCTAATTAAATAATTTTAATGCTGAGTTTTCTATTGCAAAAGACACAATTATTCAAATAAAACATATTTGACACCTTCTCTACATAGGATGGTTTTCTAATCTAGACAATTGTCTTACATCCTAGTTAGAGAAACACAATTTATTAAAAAGACCATACAAGTAATACGTCAAACTACTAAAAATCTCAGTTTGTATATTTATTTTACTTTTTCTTTTTTTTACAAAAAGGTGAAAGTTTCAAAAATGGTAACTACTCGAATGTAAGTTTGATGTACATTTCTACTTACATCTTCAGCTTTTGAACCTTGATCCTGCAAAGATTTTTGTAGTTCTTCAACCTGGGACTGTACTTCCAGAAGTCTCTGATTTACCAATCTAGGAAAGAGACAATACTTGTTTTTCAGAAAAAAAAGAAACTGCAAGAGGAAGTCTCAGATTTTTAGTGTCCAGTGTTTCCATGTCATCTACACAAAAAATGCAATACTGTAAATTACTCATAAAAAATTTACAGCAGTAGTCAGAGTTTACAGCAGTTCCAGAGATTTACAGCAGTTTCTGATGTTCATCCAGAACATTCTCATGTTCCTCAAGGACAACATGAATGCATGAAGAAATCATTTCAATATACATGAAAGAACACCTTGTAACAGTCAGTTTTACTGTGTGAGAGCTACTAGCTTACGCTTTTACACTGTTACAGAACCCTATAAAGCTGTAGGCTGGAAGGGATGTCCACAGGTAGATCCAACCTCCTCCTTAAAGCAGGTGCACTTACAGCAGATTGCTGACAACTACATCCAGTACCAGGTTTGGACACTTTTAAGGAAGAGTGGTCTAACTGTCTCTTCAGGCTTCTCTTCTGGAGCTCAGACCCATACTCGGCATTTTCTCTGTTGCCTCTTGTCCTTCCACTAGAAATCTCTTGAGAACAGTCCAAATCTGTCTTCTTGCTACCTTCCCATGAGGTAGATGCAGGTCACAGTATAATCTCCTCTATGCCACCTTTTCTTTGGCCTAGACAAACCCAGTTCTCAGTTTTATCCCATCTATCACACCTTCCAGTGTCTCTCACCTTAGCAGTATTCTGCTGCGCTTCTATATATCCACATCTCTCTGGTACTGGGGAATCCAAAATTACATGCTCTGTCCAGATGTGTATCATAAGAGGCGAACAACCATTTTCCCAGACTGACTGCCTGCACATCAGTGAGAACAGTCCTGATCACAGTCAACTGCAAGGTCCCCAGATAACACATCCTCCTTTGCCACCCACTAGGACCCCAGGGGTTTTCCATCAGAGTTGCTCCACAGCCAGGTACAGGGCTCCCATCAGTTCATTTCTCTGGTCTGTTGAGCTCCTCTAAATACCAGCTTTCCCTTTCAGGATTTCCCAAAGTGGTACTATTCTCAAACTTGCTGAGAGTGTAGTCCCTCTCATCAGTGAAGTTATTAATAAAAGTGATGAACAGCTGGTCCTGGTACTGATGACTGAGGAACTGGTTGCCAGTTGGGTTTCATTTCACTGACAGTACTACTTTAGGCTCAGCTGTCCAATCACCGTCCAATCAATTTTTTTGCACACTTTACTCTCCACTTACTTAGTTTAGATCTAAACATTCTGAACATTAAGGATACCATGGAACACTTTATCAAAGGCTTTGCTAAAGCTAAGCTAAGTACCATCCTCTGTTTCACCCTTCTTCACACATGCAGTCATCTCGTTGTCAAGACAACTGGATTAGCTGGGCATGATTTGCTCTGGATAAATTCATGTAGACATTTCCCAATTACTTTCCTGTCCCTCATGTGGCTGCAAATAAGATTCCAGATGGACTTGCTTTGTGAAATTTCCAGAAAGCAAGCTGTGGCTGACCGGTCTTTGTAGTTCCTCATGCTCTTTTTCTTGCCCTTCTTGAAGGTGACTGCAGTATTTACCTTTTTTCAGGCTTCAAGCACCTTCCCCAGTTGAAGGGGAAGATAGAGGAAGATTAGATAAAGAACAGATTCAAAGCTTAGATAGAAAGCAGCCTCACATCACTATCAGCCAAATATTGTGGCATGCCCATATGCACTCTGGTCCCACAGATGTCTGTATGCTGATTGGCTCAATCCAGCAGGGTCAGCTAGAGCAGGCTACCCAGGAACACGTCCTGTCGGGTTTTAAATATCTACAAGGATAAAGACAACCTCTCTGGGCGACATACTCCAGTATTCAGCAACCCTCACAGTGAAAGAAAAGTATGTTCTTACATTTAGATGAAATATAATGTGTTTCAAGCTCTGCCCATTGCCTCTTGCCCTGTTACTGAGTATTACTGACAAGAGTCTAGCTTCATGTCCTTTAGACACTCCCTCAGACACTTTGATAAGATACACTGGTAAGATCTAACCTAAGCCTTCTCTCTTCCAGACTACATAGCCTCTATCCCTCAGACTTTATTCATACAAGATGCTGCAGCCCTGTAACCACATCCTTGTGGCCTTTCACAGGACTGACTCCATTAAATCCATGTCTTCTTGTCCTGGGATGCCTGTAGGAAAGTCAACTGAAACAGAGGACAAAATTTCTTACCTGTTTTCTGTCTCCAGTTCATTCTTCCGTAAGTTTGCATCATCAAGAAGGCTCTGCAACAAGGCAATCTTCTCATTGTCAGAACCTTCCTGGTTCAATTTTAACATCTTGTTCTCATGCTGAAGGCGAATGAGTTTCTCCCTAAACACAGAGAACACCATTTTGTAAAAAAAGGAATGCCAATATCTATAACAAAGAAAACTGTTTACCATAGGAAGTAAAATAATAGCATAAATATAATCTTTTTAAGAGAGATGGCTGCAACAACAATCATGTCTTCAAACCCCCAAATACAAACCTAATTTAAGGAGTTGTAATTGCAGAATGCAGAACACAAGGAAATTACCTCAGTGCCCCTATCAGATCTCAGAGCACAACTCAACAGATTTATAGGGAGAACACAGAGAATGCAAAATTTAATGCCAAGTGTGAAGAAAGACTGTAATCTCAGCTGTCACTGAACTACTGCATAAACCTGAGCAAGTCACTTCCATCCTAGGTCTGTTTACACAGAATCACAGAATCGTTTGGATTGAAAAGACTCTTAAGATCATCAAGATCCAACATAAACCCAGCACTGCCAAGTCCACCCAGAATCAAGTCCCTTAAGCACCACATCCACACATCTTTTAAATACTACCAGTATTTAAAACTGGTATGGGATGACGATTCAATTACTTCCCTAGGTAGCCTGTTGCAACACTTGATAACCCCTTCTGGTGAAGAAATTATTCCTAATATCCTATCTAAACCTCCCCAGCACAGCTTGAGGAAAAGAGACCAATCCCCACTTTGCTACAACCTCCTTTCAGGTAGTTGTAGAGAGAGATAAGGTCACCCCTGAGCCTCCTCTTCTTCAGGATAAACAACCCTCCTGCTCCTCATAGGACTCTCTCTCTACACCTTCCTCCAGCTCCATTGTCCTTCTCTGGACAAGCTCCAGCACCTCAATGTCCCTCTTGTAGTAAGGCAGCACAAAACTGGACAAAGAACTTGAGGTGTGGCTTCACCAAGTACAGGGGGGACAATCCCTGCCCTGGTCCTGCTAGCCACTCTAGTGCTGATACAAGCCAGGAAGTCACTGGCCTTTTTGGCCACCTGAGCACTCAATGGTTTATGTTCAGCTGCTCTCAACCAACACCCCCAAATCCACACCAGAACAACAGGTGCTATCCACAAGGACCTGGACAAACTGAAAACGTGGGGCCATGAAAACCTTATGAGGTTCAACAAGGCCAAGTCCAAGGTCCTGCACTTGGCCTATGGTAACCCCTGGTATCAGTCCAGGCTGCGGGATGAACAGATCAAGAGCAGCCCTGGGGAGAAGGACTTGGTGGTGCTAGTGGGTGAGAGGGTGGACATGACCCAGCCATGAGCACTCACAGCCCAGAAAGCCAAACGTGCCCTGGGCTGCATCCAAAGCAGCGTGGGCAGCAGGGCCAGGGAGGGGATTCTGCCCCTCTGCTCTGCTCTGGTGAGACCCCACCTGGAACACTGCATCCAGCTCTGGGGTCCCAGCACAGGAAGTATGTCAATTAATTGAAGTGAGTCCAGAGGAAGCCACTAAGGTGATCACAGGGATGGAGCACCTCTACCAAGAAAACAGGCTGAGAGAGCTGGGGTTGTAGATCAGACTCCAGGGATACCTTACAGCAGCCTTACAGTATCTGAAAGGAGCCAACAAGGGAGCTGGAGAGGGATTTTTTACAAGAACATGGAGTGACAAGACAAAGGAGAGTGGTGTTAAACTGAAAAAGGGTGGTTTAGATTAGATCTTGAACAGAAATTCTTTACTTGGAGGGTTTGGAGGCAATGGCAAAGGGAGTTGTGGATGCCCCCTATCTGGCAGTGTTCCAGGCTAGCTTGGATGGGGATTTGAGCAACATGGTCTACTGGAAGGTGTCCTTGCCCATGGCAGTGGAGGTGGAACAAGATGATCTTTAAGGTCCCCTGCAACCCAAGCTGCTCTATGATTCTACGATTACTTCCCACTGTGCATCCTTCCAGCCACTCTTCTCCAAGCCCGTAGCACTGTATGGGTTGTTGAGACCCAAAGGCACGAGCCACCACTAGGCCATGTTGAACTTCATACAGTTGTCCTCCACCCACCGATACAGCCTGTTCAGATTCCTCTGCAGAGCCTTCTGACCCTCCAGCAGATCAACACTGTCCTGGGTAACCCAAAATGTTAATGTATTTCATATCTATCTGTGCCCAAAATTGTTACTCTCTTCCTCCAGCTGGAAAACAGAATGGTGGGGCAGGGGCTGGGCGGTACCCTGGCCTCTTTAAGAAGCACTCCAGCAGAGTCACTCTCTGCCTGCTTGGCTTGACTCTTGGCTCTTCCTTGCCTCTACTTGCTACGGTAGCAAATTGAGAAGCTCCATTTCACAATCAAAAACTGTTTCAGAGTGAATTTTGCAACAGTGGTCTGCAGCCATTCCCTCAGTATCCTTCAGTGGATCCCACCCACCCCCATGGACTTGAGGGTGTCTAAGTGGCGAAGCAGGTCATTCATTACCTGTTTCCTCCTCTTTCGTAGAGGCTTTATTCAGCTTCCAGCATATGTCTTCCAGATCAGCAGTCTTACTATCAAAGACTCTGGCAAAGAAGGCTTTAAGTAGATCAGCCTTCTGCTTGTCCTTTACTGGTATGGTTCCCCTTGCATCCAATAAGGGACTGAGATTCTCCTTAACGCTCATTTAATTGTGAATGTATTTGTAGAAACATTTTTTAATTGTCTTTAGCCAGAATAAGATCTAGTTGGGCTTTGGCCCATCTAATTTTCTCCCTGAATAACGGCACAATATCTCTGAGGGGCTTTGCCCCTTCTTCCAAACATGATACAATCTTTTCTATTCTGAGTTCTGGCCAAAGCTCTCTGTACAGCCAAGCCAGTCTTCCTGATGGCTCATCATTTGGCACATGGAGACATCCTGCTCTTGCACCATTAACTATTCCTTCTTGCCCTTCCGGACTCCTTTACCCTTCAGGACTGACTTCCAAGCAACTCTGAAAACCAGACCCCTAAACAGGCCAAGGTCTACCTTACAGAAGTCCAAAGTGGAGGTTCTGCTGGCCTCTCTCCTTAATTCTCTGTGAATCAAAAACTCTTTCATTCAGTATTTGCTGTGCCCAAGATGGCTTCTGATCATCACATCATCCACCAACCGTTTCCTGTTCACAGTGAGTCCACTGAGACACCTTCCCTAGTTGGCTTGCTCAGTAGCTGTTAGGAAGTTATCTTCCACACAGTCCAGGAACCTCCCAGACTGATCCCTTTCTGCTATGTTGCATTTCCAGCAGTCACCCGATAAGTTGAAGTCCTCCACAAGAAGAAGGGCCAGCAATCTCAAGACCTCTCCCAGCTGCTTATAGTATATGGCATCCCAGACGAGTTGTCTGTAACACACTTACCAGAATATCTGCCTTGTGGCCTTCCCCTTGATTCTCACTCAAAAATACTCAACTCTTTTGGTACCATCATCAAGCTCCAGACAGTCAAAACAAGAACCTTTTTCTAATATCCAACGAAAACCCTCCTTGACACAAATTCAGACCATTCCCTTGGGTCCTGTCACTGGTCACAACAGAAGAGAGTGTCCGCCCCTCCTCTTCCTCTCATGAGGAAGGTGGAGACCACCATAAGATCTCTGCTCTGTCTCCACATCTCCAGGCTGAACAGACCAAATGACCTCAGCTACTCCTCATAGGTCCTTCACCATCCTTGTGGCCTTCTGATGGATGCTAAGAGCTTTATGTCCTCATATTGTGGCACCCAAAACTGCACACAGGACTCTCTCCCAGTGCAGAGCAGAACAATCCCCTCCCTTGCCCACCTGGCGATGCTGTGCTTGATGCACCCCAGGACACGGCTGGCACTCCTGGCTGCCAGGGCACTTCTGGCTAATATTCAACTTGCCATTGACCATTGTAAAGGTTAGTAAAACAAAGCACATATTAGCTTACTTTATTTCAGGAGTGATGATTTCTGCTGCTAAACTGTCTGAAGGCTCTTGTCTTCCCAGAGGCATCAATCCTGAGTAAGGAAAAGCACACAATTTACTTTCTTTACTTGACAACAAGTAGGCACTGTTCTAGAAGTTTCAGACTATCGCTAGACAATGTAAAATGACACAAAGTCAGGCTACAGTGAGACAGACAAGCACCATTTCATATGGTGAATCATTACTTCATCCATTCTGAAGAAATAATGTTGCAGTTTATTTTCTGCTTATTATCCTATCTAAGAACTACAAAGGTACACAAGATTACACATAGGGATGAACTATTATACATGAAACATCATGAGAAAATCTCTAAAGAAAATTACGTAACTACACAGAAATCAGATATACATTATAAAAATATCCCACTGGAGAGACTAAAATTTCTGATTGACTGAAATAAGATTTGAAGCTTTTGCTTGCTTACGAAGCTATGGATAGTTGAAGAAGTTTTTCACTACTGATTTTTGAGGAGCTTAAATTTATTCTGTGCTAAACAAAAGCACATTCAACACTCTACAGAAAACTCCTGTAAACTTAAGAAAAGAGGCATTTAATCTCCTTATTTGTCCTTTACCTGTAGTGGTGAGTTGACCCTCCTGAGCTTGTACACATCTAAGCTCTTCAATAGTTTCTTTCAAAGAATCCCTTTCTGTTCTTAATCTCTGAATAATTGGAAAGAAAACGAGTATCAGTCTTGGAGGTAGAAATCCATCTCTAGCAGCCTTCAAAATTTTAAAAAGAATGTAATGCAACTCTAGAGATTACTTTCAAATTAAGGTATTTCAGTCTATTTCATAACAGAATAAATATAAGTTTTATATATTCCACAGGAACAGTGGTTTGGGGTTTTTTTGGGAGAAGGGTTGCTGATCTTACTGGACTAAAAATAGCAGGGTATAAGCTTATAAAATCAAGATATTAGTGACACAAAGTGCTGGTACCATGTAGTAAACAATATCCACTGGGGCCATTCCGCTGTTTTCCTTTTCCTTTCATTGGGGCCAATTCCAAGGGAAATGGAAGTCAGTTGAGAGACCACAGATTTTTGCCTCACCATGAAGCCAAGATTCAGCCAGGAGTGAAATCACGAGCACGTAAGTAGAGTCAACATAACAAACAAACTGCTTTTAACTTCATTTTGTTAGTCTTTCACCAGTGGAAGTGCAAGCAGCATTTCCATATCCCATTCCTCCTGTGTGTCAGCTGGCCCTGTCATTCACCAGCATCTTGGCTACAAAAGAAAACTAGTTGCTTAAGACTCGGCCCAAAGACAACTGAAGAACAGGACTGGATTGCCTTGGGATCCAGACAGGTGTGCTATTCAGTAGCATCAGGCAAATACTCTTTCAATTTGACACAAGCACCCTTCTGGTAAAAAAACGAGAATCTACAAATAGCATCAGGTTTTTGTCCAGAAGGTTGCCAAGAGTCAAAAAAAAAAAGAAAGAATAAAGATCCAAGTTGTACTTTGCTTCAAAATCAGACAGGTTCAGTATTACTAAATGGTCCAGGACAGACCTTGACTCTGTGTAGGGATGGAGTTGTGTTGGCTGATAGCATTTCATTTTACTAACAGTTGATTGCCAAATGCCAGAGTATTTTAGTGACTAGAAAAAGCTCTAAGGCTTCACTGGTACAAAAAAAACTCAATAATTATCTTACTACTTATCATGTAACAGACCACAGAGGTAAAATTCCAAGCTACTTTGATGAAGATACCAAACATTACCATGCTTTGCCAGAACATAAAGAAAAGGGTAAAATCAGTTTCAGTGACTATTTCCAAAATATAACTGACAAGATACCACTACCTAGCTTGTAACCTGTGGTGGGCTACATTACTGGCCACAGACAACAGAAAGAGTAGGTAATACAGACAGTGAATCACTGAATTCATGTGATGAAAGACTTCTAGCTGTAACTTACTTCTCACAGGTGCATATCCATTCAAAAGAATGTACTTAAAAACAATATCCAGCTCAAAAAAATGTTATTTGCCAGGGGGTAAAACAGAAAACTACATGACAATGGCCTGCAATTCAGATCCTTTGTGCAAGATGAAATGGTCCACTGAGCCATGGATAAGCCACAGAAACAATTTTACCATTGTTCAACATAAAAGAATTGGAAAAAAAAACCAATTTAAAAATAAAAAGCAGGAAAGAAAGCCAAAGCACAATACCAATACAGTTATTATGAGCATTCCAGCCTGATTTGAAGGGCAGATGGAAGTGATGTGAAGGTCAAGTGTCCACCGCAGCTTGAAAATTTAATAAAAAATGGAAATCAATGACCTATGAACATAAAATAACTGAAAATTTTCAGTTCAGATGATATTTAAGTGCTGGGCTAGGAAATCTTGGAAATAACTGGACATGAAATATGACTGTTGAGGAAAAAGTCTATAGAGTTTCTGACAGCTGGATCAACGGACTTTAATTAAAACATGCCTAAGAAACTGCTAGCTTCAGTTGCTGAGCTTGGTTTTAGGTAGTTTGAGGCACCTGCATATATATTCCTGAGAAACAAGCTGAAACTAACTGTTGAGAAATGACAGTGTGCAAGAGAAGTCTGAAGGATCAGTCCTGGCAAGAGAGAACAGAGCAATTAATTGCAGAATCACTAGCAGCAAATGACACAAGAGGATGGGGATAGACTGGTATCTACGCTGTGCGTTCCACATTGGCAGTACAAGATAGGTCAACAAGGAACTGTCATAAAAGCTGAGATTGCCGCAAAGGACATTTCCCTCTGTACAACTACTAAGCCTCTTGCTACTTTAGTGATGACTCCACAAAGAGAAGCATGCTAATGGTACCTCAAAGAATGCCTTAGGAGAAAAAAAATCAACAGGAATTTAGTTCTAGGATGATACTGCAGAAACCCTGTTGTAAGTAGCCTTTCAGAATACGTAACAATTACCCTGGGTGTTTATTAACCTTTTCATGGTAAATGGTCAGGAAACAACTTCAGATGCCAAATATGAAGGCTTTTCCTCTTAGAAAAGGGTTGCATATGTTTTTGTACAGTCACTTTATTCCATGCTGTACAATTTTTAGGTTTAAAAAGTATCTTGTACACAAACATTAGAAAATTTTAGATGAAAAAAGACTTCCTAATTTAAAAAGATTTCTAACTGTAATTACCGTATCTCTGTGTTATAAAGGATACAAAGTTGCTATTGTTACTAACAAAAAAATAACACCTTGGCACTTACATCTTTTTCTTTTTGAAGGCTGTCTACTTTTTCTTTCAGTCGTTTGCATTCATAATCTAATTTATCAGCTTTCTTGGATTCTTCAGATAACCTGTTTTGTAGTTCAACTGCCTGTGAGAACAAGAATCAATAATGTGTCTGCAAATGTTAAAATACACAAGACAAAGTAGCCAATTACAATGCACCACAAGTCATGTCGTAAAACAAGTGAAATAAGTTACTTATAGGACATACTAAAAAATGCTTTCATCAGTTGTTCTGTGTTTCAGCAAAATAAAAAGCATTCAAATATTAGGCCTTAGTGTAAGCAAAAGATAGAAAAAATGAGAAGTATTTTCAGTACATCTATAACAAGAATTTAAGCTCAAGCAAGGTTTACAGAAAAAAAGCTATGTAGTTCTAGGAATCAAAAAGCTTGGGAAGAGCAGAAAAATCTTTCTGCATTCTGAAAAGCCTAGTTAAAAGAAAAAACTCTGAAGAAAGCCAATTATCTACACCTTTTGTTAACTTTATTTCATAAGCCTCACTCAGAATTCAACTACTAGTTTATGCAGCCAAGTAACATTCCCTAACCTTGAGATTTCCTAATAATTTTTAAGACACTAACATAGAGATTCAGCATCAGGCTCCAAACAGTTTTCTTTATTTTGGAAACTGCTAACAAAGCCACATGTATGCTTTCAACTACAGATCAGTAAAGAGCTCTTAAAATTAAGTGATCAGAAATCTGAAAGCTGAGCACAACAGAAGGTAAATCAGTGAAGTCTTGCCTTTTCAAAACTCTCAGCCTTTACTAGCAAAGATTCATTCCCAGAACACTAGTAAAGCTCATAATGCAGAGAGCATGGAAGCAAATAAACTAAATAAAGACTGACCCGCAAACACAAAAGCTGAACGAAGACACAGCTTAAGACCTACGGCTTCTTCAGAAGCAATTTATAAGAAGGCTTTTTCATGGCTTTTAGATTACACAGGAAGTGATTAAAACAGTAGCCATACCTACATTAAGACTGCCCAGCGGTTCTAACTGCCTTTTATTTTCAATGTGTACAACTGTAGCAAAATATCTACAAGGCCTAAAATATGCATGGTCTTAAGTCTTAGAGAAGGACTTTGCTGCTGTTGCTCTTAAATGAAAGGCTGCAAAATCAGCACAGGCCTATACTTGCTGAGATTAAAGAAATGAAAGTGTTAGATATGAAAATATTTCATTTTTCAGATGTGATGTCATCACTGGGGCTATCAGAATATCTGCAGGTATAAAAAACAAAACTGCAGGTCTTCACCAGTGATTGTGCCACCACTTGCAAAACATGGGAATTTCACGTCAAATGGAAACAAATGTGTTCATGTTTGTAATCAATCATGCTACGGTAATGGTATGTAGAAAAACACCATAGGAAATAAATTTGTCCTGGAACTAGGACTTGTAAGTGTATCAAAAAACATACAGTTTCATGGTAATGCAGAAGATTTTAAAAAAAATGAACTGCCATCACATTTACTAAGCATTACCTGCGTGTGGAATGAGTAAAGCAGGAATCTTGCAACAAAGAAAAGCAAGACATACTGTTAGCTATGTATCAGAATGCACAGGCACAAAGGGGCTGAATTAAAATTACCAAAAAAATTACCCTGCAATCTTCACATTTCAATTCTTTATGCCGAAACAGTTTCTTAGAAAAGGCTTATGCTTCCTCTCAGAAGAGTGAAAACAAAACACCACCACTCAACCTCACCTCACAGAGACGGCTCTGTGCAGTGAAGATGCAATTTCCTTGCAGATTACTATAGGACCTTGAATCAACCACTTTTATCTGCATAGCACAATGCTTCTAAGCCAAACAAATAACGGTCTGATGGCATCCTCATGAGTGAGGTTGGATCCTTCAAACACCAGACAAGACATATTCCACTACAGGAGCACACCAGTGCTCAGCAGAGACATAACATCACAATCCTTTTATCTGGTTTACTTCTGATAGCACAATTTAGGATTCCCAGAAAAATAATTTTGTGGCTTATGAGTCACAGGCAGGTCTCAAAAGGAGCCTGGTCTTGCAGACACTGAAGACAAACACACTGAATGTTCATTTTGAGACACCGTAGTTAGGTGAAGAAAACACATCTGCCACAGGACACCTGAGGCTTATTCCAGTCTCAGCCAGTGAACAGTTTTGCACCAAACAACAGCATCTCATACAGGAAATCCTACCCATAAAATACAGACAATAATGAAGAAAAGGAGTACTTCATCAGCACAAATGTTTGGCATTGGCCCTTCCAAAACCTTTTTGGTTGGTGAAATACAAAGAATCAAATGCAGATATTGAGGTTACACAACAGCATCACATGCTCAGCTGTTTAACGGAGTGACATATCGGGTTGCCAGTAAACCTGATATTACTTATGTGTGGAAGGCTGTTCCTTTCTACATTTACTTTTCTTTTTGTCCCCTTGGACAATTTTTCTTGTCCAAGTTCTTTTTTCTGGTAAAATAATTTGTCTGTATTTAAAGTTAGCCTACATAGGCTGAAACTAGTAGTTTTAAACACTGAGATGGCCAAGTGCAGGGAAAAAAAATCTATCAAGTCTTAGGGAGACACATTGCTCCTGGGCTGGCAATATTGTCAGTGCTTTTTTCTGTACTTTATTCTACTGTAAACTGATGTACAGTGACCCCTGTGCTGTGATCATTTGATCAGGCAGAAATCCAGAGCAGGCACTACTATTTTAATGAACCATGCCCTGTCTGGCCCTCTAACAAGAATACCAGAATGATACCATGTTCCTGTAGTACAGAAGCAGAGAGAAGATTAAGCACATCTTCCACCTTTACAGAAACAGGATCACATGGCACTTGGATAAACAGGAGGATAAATAGGTGCCTTTCACTCCACAGAGTGTCCTGGTGACACACTTTGTACTCCACTAGGTGCATATAAACAACAGGGATGACATGTGTCCTTCTCTCTTCTTAAGTGGAAAAGTTCAGACATATCAGACAAACCAGAACCTTAAAAAAGGGGGTATTTAACCACAGGAATAACTTACCTCAGCTGTGGTGTGTGTTCCTCACTGCTGGAAAAATCTAGTGAAAAGTGGATACTTTTTCTGGAAGGATAGCCTCTAATTCAAGCCCCGCTACTGAATATGAATTTGGAATCATTTTAGAGGAAAAAAACCCACTTAAAATATTTTTGAGTTTTTAAATGCAGGAAATACTGCTTAACAAAGTAACACAAACTTGTAGCAATAACAAGAATTGCAGGAAAGGAGGACAAAGGTAGCGCCTACAGAACATGGAAGTTTTCTAAACAGGAGTTGTTTTTTTTCATAGCTTTTTTTACTTTGAGGTATTAGCCATGTTATGAAGACAAAGCGTTGAACTATACAGAGCACTACTGCATTGATGATGCCCATCCTCACCTGTCTTTTGTATGTTTCCAGCTGACTGCGTGCTGCATTGGCCTTCCTTAGTTCTTCTTCCAGGCTCACGGTATTTTGCATGTACATTGTATTCTTCTCTTCTAAAAGCTTCACTTGCCGCCGCAAATCACCCAGATCCTCCAATTTCTTTTTGTATGACTCTACCTGGCTTTCTAACTTGGCTACTTTATCAGAAGAATGCCTGAAGGGACAGATTTGTATCAAATTTGAACTCTGAAAAGTAACAAAACTAACAGAATTTAAAATGCTTCCTCACTGTTTTTTCTTAATGCAGAAGACATTCTGAGACATCACAGGGAGAACAATAAAGCAATCATATCCTCCTATTACTGATGTTTTCACTTTTTTATGGTCTGTTTTCTTCCAGTAACTATCTGTCAACTCTAAGAGCTGCTGCTGACGGTTTTTTTAGATCCTATCCCTCTTCCTAACACTACTTTCTGATCTGCTTCCAATCTTAAAATAATAGTTAAAACAACCTCACTCCCACCCATTTCCTTTCAATTCTAAATTATCTTCTCTCCTAAATTTTTCAAGGGTAAAGAAGTTTCTGCCCTTCAATTAGTTTTAATTATAGCCAGGAATAAAATCATAAAGATCCATCTCCTAGGCAAATTGTACTCGATGACACAGAAGTATCATAATAGTTTTGGAACTTGACTCCTTCTAAAATAACAAGGAAAAAAGAAAAAGAAACACCAGGCTTCATTCACAGCTTTTCAGAGTGTTATCGATCCACTTGTTGCCAAGACAGCAATGGACCTCACCTCCTCCAATGACCTCTTCTACTATTACTGTCCCCAGTTTCATTTCAAAATCAACCAATTTACGGACCCAATTTCCTGTGAAATCCAGGTAATCTCCCACTGAACTCATGGGTTGGTTTATGGGACACTGAGGCAAGCCAACTCTGCTTAATCCTCAGTGAGGTGCACGGCCTCTCTCTCGGGGAAAGGAATTTTTGAACCCATGCCACCCACACAGTTTATGCAGCGTGATGTGTTCATTCCTTATATTAATGACAGAAGGGATGAAGACAGATAGCTTTGGTAGAAGGCTGCTGGTGAGTCAGGAATGGTAGTATTAAATAAGCCTTGCTGGAGAGAATGGGTAACTGTTCTGAATAACCCATGGCAGCAAGATGCCAATACTGAACGATTATGCTCCATAGTAAAAGTGGCTGTCCCACCCTATAAACCCCTAGAATCATCAAATTATTACAGCTTTCATTGCTAAAATCCAGTGGCAATGAGAGCTGCAACAGACGTTATTAAAATTACACGAGAAACCAAAAGCACCACCCAAAGTCCCAACAATGCAAACCCAGGAAAGGAAACGGCCTAGTTTTCTGATGAGAACAGATGCCCAAGACATGACGAAAGTGAATACTGCATACTCAAAGAGACCAGTGAGTGCCCTGTTATAACCATAAATTGGCATAGAATTACTAAGTTTACTAATAGTTACTGATAAGGTACACAATAAGCACCTATTTTACTCAAGAACTGTGTACCTAAACTGGAGGATCCAAAGAATCTTGGCACTGAAAGTATTTAACATTTAAATTACTTTAACAAAAAAAAAATGTAGATTAAGCACAAATTATATAGACTGAAAGGTAGTCATTAAAAAGGGTTAATGGAACAAAATTTACCTGAGTACATCTATCTCATCCTTCAAAGACTGAGCCTCCTCTGCCAGTGTAGTAAGCTCTTCTGTTTGTTGTCTCAGTTCTGCAATTTCCTTTTCTAGCTCTTCACAGCGTATTCGATAGTCATCTTTGGCAGCTTCTAATCTGTAGGAATGAAAAAAAAGCCCAGAAAATAATCTCTCATCCTGAGCCACAGTTACTTTTCCTCATCATCATCCCCTCTAAGAACACACAAAATGGCCTCCTGCTGCAGTGAAGGAAAACAACAGTCCAATGTGCTTATTCAAAATATAAAAGCAGATTGACTTTACTGATGCTCCCAATTTAATACCAGTCTATTTGAAAATTCACAAGGTAACGTATGTTCTCATAAAGACAAAACCTGATGTTTTCTTCTATAACAGTAGTTTTTCACAATGGAAGCTTAATCAGAAACTTTCATCTTTTTTCATCTTGGGACATGCAGAATTTGAACATGACATCTTTATTCTAAAATCTTGTTCAGCTGTCCAACTCATCTACCTCCAGCGATATTGATCTGATTGTTAGCTGTTATAAATGCCATAGACCTCTCATTGAAGTGGCTTTATTTATTTACTCATAAAGAACTTTTGCATGCCCCATATGTCTGGAGAACCAGGTTATCTAGCTAGCAAGTAAAGAACTCTGACCAAAGTTGCAGAACTGGTTGCATACAGTATACATAGGCAAAGCTCCATTAATCTGGTAGTGAACAAAGGGAATAAGCAATAGAAACTTTGTCATAGTATTTTGAACAAATGGAAGAGGATACAACTTGGAACACAGAGTCCGACTGTGATTTTGCTCTGAAATTAATAGAAAAATCAATCCAGGATAGGAGATAAGGACATGAGGAAAAAAAAAAGTCAAGCAGTCCAAACAGAATCTACAAGAATGGAGACAAGAGAAAACCTTTAAGCCACCTAAACCAGGAACAACGAAGATTTGGATCATGACAGACCGGAACAGTCAAAGGACAAAGAGGCAAGACTAGGAGGACAACTGGTGTACCACACTGGGCACCAGTTAAGCTGTACAGATGTCCTGCTTGATCAGGAAGAGCTGGAAGCAACACATACAAACTGTCATTAGAAGCCACATGATATGAAGACGACCAGGTAAAGGCGACCAGGAATGAGTCTCACATACGAAAACAGTTTAGAATGACCTTCAGAACCTGAAACTACAGTAACAGGCAGTGCAGATACTGAACACGAGGACAGAATCTGTTCAAACAGTAACTGATACCAGACTCTGATAGGAATCACTGCAGAGCATGGAGATGATCAGAAGAGATAAAAGGGGACATTATCACCATTTTATTCCTTTACATGATAGATGTACAAAAAGAAGAAAGCCAGGCACTAGCTGTTGTGAAACAGAAACAGTGAATGTTTTTCAAGAAACTGATGGGAGATGATATATCAGAATAAGTAGGAAAGGAGGCTTAGGAAAGGGAATTGGAAAAATGGCAAAAGAGACAAAAAAAAGAAAAGTAACATGTCGTATATTGTAGGAATTGGAAAAGGGCAATGAGAAGAAAACAGCAAAAGGAAAACTGGCAGTGTAAAGAAAGAAATACCATAATTGCACTCACAAAGGAGAAGGAAAGTATGGCAAACAGAATGAAAAGGTGATGGCGAAGTGAACCAGCTTTCTTCAGGAGAACAGGCTTATGCAACCTGCAACCAACAGTCAAGAGGACCAGGAAGGATATTTAAAGAGGAACTGTATTTTCACACATTGGGGAAATGTAAATGAAGTGCAAAGCTCATACATGGATATTTCCATCTTTCATCATCTATGAAATTTGTTTTCAAATTCTGAGAAGGACATATTTTGCTTTGTATATAATGCCACCAGCAGTACAGCCTGTAGCAAACTTTCATCAAGTAATTACTACACCTTAAAAATCCAATCAGAATAATTTGCATAAAGGAAAGCATGCTACTTTTCGTTCTTACTGACTTTTTAAAACATTGGTGAAACGACTGCACACAAACCAAAGTAACTCACAGTAGAGTGACAAATTGTCCTTTTTTAAATGCTGGACCTTGTAAAGAGAGAAATTACAACATATACATCACTTTAAAAACTGTACTACTGTGGTTATACACCATCCATTACACTAATTCATATTTGTCAGCAGAACCAGAAGTATCTAAGTCACCTTTGTTGCCAGCTACAAACAAACAACCTAACCAAGTGTAGCTTTTCTACCTGAATGTTTCCTCTTGGAGCTGTTCTAATTGTGTCTGCAGCTGCAGGTGTCTACGACCTGCAGGACTGTTGGGATCTTCAATAGAATCTGATTGGTTTAAACGTTCCATCAAAATCTGGTTCTCTGCAAGCAGGCTGCTCTTCTCCTCTTGGAGGGCTGCAACCTGTTGTAAAAAAAGTATGAATAGAAATAACTAACCTACTCAGGTACAGACAGCAGTACCTTTTCATTTCGTAATGAAGTATCAACAGAGCCCACGAACAGAAACATGCAGGCTTCACTAATTACATTCACAAGAACACACTATCATTTAATAGGTATTCAATTGCCATGTGCTGTAACCACCTATTGCAACATTAGGGGCAGAGTTACCATTCAGGAAACATAATTATTCTTTGATGTATTTCGAACAAGCATTTAAAGAAGTCTTTGTTACGGCAGAAGATAACTTCGTTTTAACAAAATCTGCACACTTTCCCTAAAAACAAATAAAACTAGCTATCCACAATACGGGCCATCTGCAAGTAAGCCTGAAACAGGAACACAGTCCCGAAGATGCCTCAGTTTCCACTAACACTGTGAAAACAGGGAGTAGTGCAAAGAACCCAAAGTGCTCCAAGACCTGAACCATGGGTTCCATATATTAACCACAACAAACAGATCAGCTTTATTAATTCCAACAGTTACTGAACTGCAAGAAGCCTGAATTAATACTACAAAGTAGGGTTGCAATGGCAATGCCTTTCAGGGCTCCCACTTCACACTCCTCATGTCTTCCAGACTTACTTACAGTAAGACTTAGTCTAAACCCATACATATTTAATGGTCTACAGCAACTTCTGACTGGGATTTAACTGTTACCTGGAACTGTCACAGCAGCAGAACTTGAATTAGTTCTCTATGGCAAGAGTTTTACCACACAGCTCAAACCCTTCCTAACCAAATGAAAGAAAGTTCTGCTAGTATGATTCATCTTAATACTGGCAACATGGCAACAGGATAAGAAAACAATGGCTTTCCTTCTGCTAGCACAATTGAAAACAAAATAATTACTGTGTCATTTCCACACCCCTTCTAAAATTTTATTTCCATACTCTACTACGTATTTTCAGCCATCTAAAAGCTAGCACATCTTTTTCTCGCTTCAAAATTGATATGGACTCTATAGCAAACTTACCTGCATATCTAACTCATGACATCTCTGGGCAATTTCTTCTTTTGTTGCAAGTGCTTCATTTAACTCTTCTGTAGTTTTCTTCAGCTACCATAAACAACAAACATTTACAATTTCATCACTCTCTGTGATCCATTTAAAAATATTCTGAACTACATATCTGTAGAATTATTTTTACATTTAGGTAATACATTGATTTTTTTTTTAAACTGAGCAATCATGCTCTTACAAAGAAAAAAAGAAGCAGATGTGAACACTGGTTAGTTTGTGTATTAGTAAAAAGTAATCATACCTAAAAGTAATATTTGCTCTTATATTAGAATTATCGCATCTATTCTATAAATTGGGTCAAAAACTCCTGAAGAACTTGGGTCTGAAGAACTCATCAAATCTCTACACTGCAAGAAACTGTCAATACCACTTTTCTTTACAGATGCAAAGAGTGCATAATTTCAATTTTCAATCTACATTAGAAATACAGAAGGGACTGGAAGGTGGAATACCAGGAATGGACAATTAGGGTAAAATCTCTCTAGTGACTGGAAGCTACTTTTAGTGCACAACAGGAATAAAACTAATATGTGACAGAGAAGCCTACCGTTCTGAAAAAGGGCATTGAACCTTACAAGCAGTAGGAAATATTCAAGTACTTCCCTTCAAAGGCTTCATGTTTAAGGATATGTATCTCACTGGTTTGCAGATGAATGCAGTTAAGATAACATAAAAAACATAGCTACAAGAAAACTGGTCTGATAAAAGAGATGCATGCATGTTATATATACAGATATAGATATAGAGGTACTATTATATATGATGAAGTTTAAATGGGCTTTCTCAAACAGCACCATCATATCTTGCATTTGCAAGTTTATTTCTCATGGGCCGGTTTACACACAAAAATTAATTTCATCTGCAAGAATGTACATATTTCTCTAGAGAAAGCATGATGGAGGAATACAGTGAGCACCACTAGTCTTCTTCTCAATTAGAAAAAAATCTGAGGAACCAGGACAGCATTAGCATGAGCATAAGGTAGTAAAACAAAAATCAGGTTTGTGTATTCTTTAAGTAAATCAGACCGGAAAGGATTATATTTGAAAACTTCTCTACCATATTGCAGCACTTCCAGGATTCCCATAGAAGTGGGGTTTTTGTAAAAATTGACTTTGGAAATAGGAACTCACACAGAAATACTTACTCTAATAGTATACATTTTTTATCTTTCTTTCTTTCTCCACACCTAAAGATTTGTACAAACCTGCAGTTTTGCTTTATTATGTCATACAGCTAGACTAGTTTTCCAAACCAACTTTTTTATGTCCTTTAAATATACAAAAGGAGCAAACTCAATTTATAAAGCTAAAGGACTTGAAATACTGAAATTTAGTTTTCCACTTCCTATTTTACTTTTCCACAAAACCCTTTAATGATTAAAGAAAAAAAAAATAGAATTCTTAATATGGAAAAAAGACTGGCCACTGACATGCTGTAATTGAAGGAAAAGAAATATCTAGTCTTAGATACCTGCCGATCAAGGTCAACGTAAGCATCATTTCCAACAGAGACTGGAGACTCTTTACTCATCAGCTGCAATTAGATTACACTGGATTAGAAAAAGCAAAGATTTTTACTTTTATATTAAAACCTAAGTTTCAATGAAATACTGAGCTGATTTTTACTTTTGGGAGCTTTAATCTGAATTCATTTGAAAGTTTTTAACTTCATTTTACATATGACATGTTCAGAAACAAGAACAAAAAAAATCTTCATAATTTGTATTATTTAGAGTGCTATAAAAGAAACCTTACATCTTCTCTTTTTCTTTTGACAATGCACATTCTTTATCTATGATGAAGCCTACAGAACATCCCACTAAATTTTTTACTGCAGTGGCATTGGAATGATAGTAGATATCAACACACCATGCAAGACCTATCTTTAATTGTTCTCCGCTAGTGAGTGTTTTTTTCATATTTCCTTTACCTGGATGTTAGCATCAATTTGTTTATGTATTTGCTGCACTAAACTCCAGGACATATCTATGTCAACTACGAGTGTAAAACAAAGGCGATAAAAATTCTGCTCTGGAGTTGTCTGTAATTTTCAAACTTAAAAAGAAATTCAGTAGAGTGCATTCCTGAAATGAGTAGTACAATTCCTTGTGTACTATTTTACTGCAGGAATAGCTGATAGTAGTTTTGGCCTAGAATACTAAAAAAAACCAAACCAAACCAAAAAACAACCCCAATCAAACCCTCAACACAAAAACCCAAATCAAATCCTACGAAATTGACTGATATACTGATCACAAGAAAGAAAAAAGCTGATAAGTAAGTTTTCTTATAGTAACCTAATGATCAGCTGCACAGGTCGGTAGAAGTGAAATCAAGTGTAGCACAAGTTGTAGCCCAGCGACCTCCTCCCACACAGCTCAAGCAAACATACTAAGGTAATGTTCTTACGAAAAGTTGTAAGACACCAACAGGAACAGTCTTGCAAATGAGAAATACACTGTAACTAATTCAAAAGCCATAATTGCGGAACGAATGGCAATGATGGTTTCTGTCCAAAACACAAAATATTCTGACGCAATCCACGAAAGTTACAATTAAAAAGGCCCTATCCTAACCAAAATCAGGACAAGATTTCTTCCCTAGAATCTCCTGTCTAGCCTGGTAACTCTCTCCAGAAACAGTACGTCCTTATTCCTTCTATAAATCAGTGCTTTTGCATTGTTTTCCTTGACAAGGGTTTTGAGATTCACTGCACAGACCCTTCACTTCTCAATCCTGTCTGTTTATATCACCGTGTACAAGTGAAAAATGTTTGACATTTACATCATTCAAATATATACACTTACTTTTCTCTCACTTTCCCCATTTCCTTAACTGGGATTTAGATGCATAGTTTAGATTGATCTATCTCTCCTCAGCAGTCCTCCTCAGACCTTGACAGTATTTGCTAAATTTCTTCCATTTTGTCTACATCTTTACAATGACAAACTACTCCAAGATGAAGCATTACATCACGCCCACATTCTCTGCAACAATAATTAGAAAGTCCCTAGCCTCAGAGCTGTCCCCTGAAAAATGAAGTCTTGTCTTTTTCATTACCATATATAATGGCATTACAAACTTGTCTTCAATTTAGGACCCTGTTTTCTAAGCCAATTATCATTTAAGCAAAACCTCCCAACTCCTCCCACTCTGTGATGTTCATACATGCTTCAAATACTGCATTTCACCAGCTTTTCCAGATGGCTAACAGGGATATCCCATATTAACCAAATACTGAACTCCTCCCACTATTTTATATTCTATAATGCTGTTCACAAACACACTTTGGACACATGTACTCAAACACAAAGTAAGTTCCACCTGCTAAGCCAGCATTTTCCAACAGGCAGGTCCCATGCTGCATGCAGCATGCAAGGGCGTACTACATGTCCCTAACAGCCACCACCCCTTTCTGGCTCTAACACAACTTCCTCTTTGAAAAACCAGCTCAATAGGCCTGTCCGAGACATACAGCAAAAGGAATACAAGTGACCACACAACCCACTAGAGGCCACTGTGGTTTCATTGCTTTCTGTGACTTGCCATAAGACAGGCCAAGAATATAATCCCTATTTTCTTCAACGAGTTTTGCCATCTCTCCCAAAACATCCTTTCCTTAAGAACCCTTTGGAGAAATGTCCAGAAAAGAGGACATTATCTAGAGTAGGATTAGCTGGTGGAGATACATAGTCTGGGTGTACTATGAATGCTAAACTGCACATGTGAATTTCACTCCGTGGGGTACATAAAGAATATAATGGGGAAGTGTGAATAAGGCACCAAGGGTGAGAGCCACAGGTACATGTGTAGATGTATCTCACATGACTCAATGCAACAGAAAACACCTTGCAATTGGATGATCTGTGGTATGGTGGGAAAGCTAAAGACAAAACTTAAGGGATTGTTTTGTGTCCAGTATCACAAGCTGACAAAGAACGAGATTGCCAGATAACTCAGAAGGAACGAATACAGGAATCCAACTTCTGATCATCAGTTAACAATAAAACAATTTTAAGACGTGGGATGCAAACGTAGAGTTATCACAGCAAAGGAGTGTTTCCATCTCTTCCCTACACATCTCCCCACATACTGTAAAGGGCAATATGCAAGAAAATGTCATGACCATGCTCTGCTTCTGGATTGATTGATTGTACACAGCTTCTCCGCACCTAGAAGCAAAAACTTTACCGTAAATAGCACAGCCAGTAGAGCACAAGTCCACTCACCTACCCAAACTTCTCTTCAGTCAGATTTTTTTACCATTTCATGAAAGCTTTTACTGAATGTTATGTTTTCAGATTCCATACAGATAGGTATGTTAACTTGAAACACACACTACACCTTCCATTCACCTAAAATTGTAAGATAAGAGGCTTGTCTAGTTTCCCCTAATCTTGACTTTGTTTCTGGTCAATCAACATTTTTTGGTATTACTGAAATTTAGAGTTGCAAAATTCTCATTTAATCAGTTACCTGCTCAATGGTACATCATCTCTTTCTACACTATTTATTACAGATCTTACAACACTAGTAGGTTGTTAATAATTTTTAAAGCAAATTTCCATACTGTTTTCTGCTATATATCTGCTTTACTTAAAAGCTCACATTCAGAAAAAAATCATGAAATACTGATGTAGTTTCAGTGCTTCACATGCAACCTGCAAGCGTGATATTAGAATATCTGGTCTTGAGCAGTGTGGATCAATAGTTATACTTTTGAGTTTAGAGGAGCAAACTTTATTTCATTTGTATTTCAAAGGAGTCAAGAGAACAATAAGGAGAAGGAAGTGGCCTTCTCATTTTCCCTTCACATCTGTAAGTTTTCTTCAAGACCAGACTACAAGGGGAATAAAAGTCTACCTTCACTAGTTTGCAGCACTGGAACTAGCTTTCATTTCCAAACTCATAATTTAGCTTAAGTATAGTACTATCACGTATCTTCACACACAAATTTAATGCAGGGCGATGTGCAGAGATTATGAAAAGGGAACATTAAAAATGTGCTTGCAAATACAAGCAATTGCATTGGGCCTCTACAGGAGAAAGAAAATCTTGCTCAAGAGCTTCCCACAGTGAAATAAACTAGCAACTAGTGTTTACAGCCTTGTTCTTTTTCTGGTTTTTTCTGCATAGAGGTCAGTCTGGATTTTAAATGGTGCAATAACCTGGATAACATGACAATTCTTACAATTATTTGTGTAGTGTTACGAGAAGAAGTTGTCATTCCCCGTTAATCCGTTACATCTACATTTTTTCATGTTCATAGGTTCGATATGATACCTTACATAATACCTGCAGGTCTGCTAATCCTATATTATTAAAACCTTCACTTTTTAACTGCTTTCACTGTAAAATGTGAACAATCTGTGTTGTCATGGATACAAAAAGATTAGGGAAGGGGTAAAACTATCACAAAATCTGCATGCATGAATAACCTGAATTATGAAAGCTTTTTTCCCCCCCATACATAATTTTGCAAACACAGCTGCTCTATTTAGTTGATTATTTTGAAGTCCAAAACATCTGCTTTATCAGAAATGCTTCTTTTACAGTTGATAATATTGTATAAGCTCACTTAAGTGCCCACAAAGCAATGTCAAAATCTAGCTTCTGTCCTCACGTTCTTTTTCTTTCTTAGAACATCTTTATGTTAGTTTTTAAGAGTGAAGGCTATGCTTGACACTGTATATCCTTTAAAGCAGCTGGACTTTCTTCTTCCTCTAGTTGATACCCAGTCTACCTCCAGTCTATCTGTTGATAGACCCAGTAAAATACTTCTATATTATTTCCTAACTATTCAAAAAATAATTTTACTTCAGACGAGATAAACCTTTAAACAACCAGGACAAAATAAAGGCGGGAAAAACTCCACAAAACCAAACAGTGGAAGCAACACAGTTGGTCTTACCCCAGACAGTAAGCACCTTTTCTTAGGTACCCAAGGCAAATTTTGACACTATCCCTGACACTATTCTGACTCTCAACTTGACCTGCACAGAGAGCTGCTAAGTGATCAAGTTTAGAGATGTTCTAAACAGCAAAGGCAAACAACTTGTTTACCTCAGCTACCACTTCCATCAACAATGAACTTGGCTACTCCAGGAAGAGACTTGGGAAAATGACAAAAGGGGGAAAAGGGGGAGAAAGGGAAAGAAAGAGAAATACATAATGGCCAAAATAATTTCTGTAAGAAAATACTTTGGGCCTTTAAAAAATCTGAAAATTATGAAATAAAAAAACCCTGTTATATTACACATATTAATATATTCAATCTTGTATCTTGTGCACAACTTGCATTTTGATACCTACAACTGCAGATTAGGATCTAAGAATCTAAGTGGTGACAATACACCAGATCTATTTGACTACACTGCAAAAGCACTGTTTCATTTATAAAACCTTCATGGAGCACAAGCATATTTTAAAACATTTAAATAGGTGAAGAAAAAAATGATGATGAACCACAAGTTAATAAAAAACTAGATAACTGAATAAAATTTAGAATATAAAATGCTGCTTCTTCCATTTAAAAATCAGCTTCTTCAGGCAAAAATTAGAGAAGGCTTGTTCTACTGTGCCTCATGAAATACTTTAATGAGTAAGATGATTTATGATACCTGAAGAAGCATCAAAAATTTTGTATGTGCTCAGCTGAAACAGAAAAATCAATTACATAATACATCAGTAAAGCTTAGAGAGGTCTTCTGACACACCTAATTTTGAAGAGTACCTGCAATGTCAAATGCTTTGAAATGTTTGAATTAGGTGACATACCAACTTTTCAAATATGCATGTATAGCTAATTTCCTACATAGTGCTTTTTCTAGGTCACTTGCATTCTAAGAGCTGCTATGAGTCTAAGAAACAGAAAATCCTTACAAAATCCCATGAAGTTTCACCCCTTTAATGACTCTCCCCATGTCAATCTGTGCCGGCTATGATCTAACTCCCAGAATAACCTTCTCCATAATTTTGCCAGGCACCGAAGTGAGACAGGCCTGTAACTGACAGCGTCTTCCTTCTTTCTCATCTTGAAAACTGGAGTAATATTTGCCAGCTTCCAACTGACTGGGACCTCTACAAACTCCAAGCCAATTAAAAAACAATGTAGAAAGGCCTTGCTCTTAAAGTGTGTTGAAGTCTGAGACAATTTCTCACCTCTTCATTAAGCCCTTATGATCCTCCTCATTTGGTTCTGAAATTACTTCAATTTCTAAGCAGCTTGGAAAGTAGCATTAAAATCACTCAGAACTGTGCCAGTAGGTGATTAGTAAGCTTTTTGATTCAATAAATTTCAAAAATCTGTTCCAAAAGAACAGACCCTTACCCTGTGATTTCTTCCTACTTCTACTCATCGTCTCAGAGAAAGGGCACAAACACTGAACAAGTTCAAAGTTTACTCATCAAATGCTGAAAATAAGTCTAGCTATTTTATCAAATGAAGGAGACTTTAATAAAAATCAAATAGATTTTCAGCACAAACAAGGAATATAAAAAAAGGTTTTCTATTTCAAGGTGGTGCAGAATACAGGGATGCTGAAATTTGGGTTAAATAAAAAACACTAGAAAAATCCACCAAAACAGTGAGGAAAAATTCACTACTGTTTATTGCAGTTACAAAACTTACAAAAAAGTAAAATACCCCAAAAATCCAGCAAACTGGTGCTTGGCAGCACTGACTGGAAGATGATTTAGATAATGATTCTTTTGATGCTCATTTCAAAAGTCCTCTCTGGTATGTTACAGACAGCAGTCCACACAGAGACTGAATGTATGACTGCATGGATACAGCACTGGCCAAAGTGATGACTGGGGACAGATTGCCTTGTAGGATCACTGATGTCTCTTTCTCTATTCAGACATTACAGAGATGAGACACTGTTCTAAAGCTCAATATGGAATTTAGTTTCCCTTGTTCAGGTTCAGAAGAAATGAGATTACTAGTGGTTTCCTGCTTTCCCCAGTGGCCTGCCCTGCAGTAAACATCTATAGACTGACACGCATTTCTCTTACAGGCTCGCTGGACTTCTTAAAAGTCACACGGGGGCTTCAGTGGCTAACACTGTGGTTTTGATTTACCACAGAAGAGGAGTTCTACAAAATGCACTGCAATATACTCACTGACTTGTAAAAATGTACCAGCCTATTGTATTACTCACATATGCTCATATTACATATCATTACCCTGTTCACAACACCACAACTGTCAAAAGAATAGTTACCCAATTTTCTTTCTTTTCACTTGTCTACTAAATTTTAAAAAAAAATTAACAGTTCATGGAGTTTTGCAGTCTCAAGGTACAAATTTTGACAAAATTCTACAGTAACTGGTTATCCATATAAAATCAATCTAGTGCACTTCAGGATTCACAGGGTGGAAAGGAAAAGGAAAGGGAACCCAGTATCAAAAATATCTAGAAGTTTCAGTCTTCTAGATTTAAAGAAAAGTGGGACATTCAACCAGAGCTCCTTGACATAAAGCAAGATTTTTCTAAGGAAAAATAGAAGAAATTTTTTACTGTAAGAAGGCAAAATCTATCCCCCTTATTTTCTTTACTTCCAACTAAGTTTTTCCTAAGGGGGAAAAAGAATACTACTGTAAAATACTGGAAGGCTGAACTTTCACACACTGTGGGCATCCCAGCATACCTCCTGAATGGCTGTCATGACAACATGTTGAACTGATTCTTCCATCATCATTATGGTCTGGATGTACTCTGAAAATAAAAGCATTCTGAAATGTCAATGTTGAAACTCAAATCATAGAAGGTAAGATCAGAAGCTGCATCCTTCCTACAAAAAGACTAGGTGCCATTGGTGACACTGAAATGCATAATCACCAGTCAGGTTCCACCCCAACAAATTCAACAAGATTTTACCACAAGTCTGCTTAGACATAAATCCAGGCTATTTGAACTCTACAACAATTTAAAAAGTATATTATTACCTTTTTTACCTTGCCCTGGCATCTCACACTTCTGAAATAATTAATTTTATCCTTTTCTCACTTTGTTCCCAAACTATTCAGGCTCTTCAAGTACACAATCCATGCACAGGTTGTCCTTTCCTGTAGGCGTAACAATAACAGACTGCCTTCCTACAGCATCCTCATCTCAAAGCATTTTCATGTTCATTCTGGTGTCTGTTCTTATTTCTGTACTACCTCAAAAATTAAGTCCTCTCTACTTTTTAAGTCCTCAGCTATGTGTACGTGTGAGCTACACAATAGGTACCTTGTAAGATGATACAGTAAGTCAGAAGAACAAATTATGGTATCTAGACTAAGTCAGGGAGCAAATTACTTCCCCAGTATCATACAGTTTCCAGTCAAACATCTCCTTTATTCTTTTAGTGATGTGATTAAGAGAAAGAAGCTGGGAAAAAGTCACCTTCAAGTGGTTAATTTGCTCATGCTGAATCTCACTCAAAGTACATAAAATTAGACTGTTCCAGTATTTCAAACGTGCATTTTTAATGTCCAGACTGAAAGAGTAAAGGGGACACAAGAATAAGATATACTTCTCACTTGAAGATGACAAATAGTCACCAAAAGGAAGGTAATTTTATATAAAACTGAGATGACAGAAGGCTTAATAAACCAGAGTTATTTATGTACTTGTGAAAGAACATTACCTCTATTTTATTTAATAGAATAGCCGGACTGCTTGCTGGTTAAGAGAATAAAAGCATTTCAGAAGTGATTTAGTCACCTATGAAAACTGGAAAGGGGAAACTAGCTGTAAAAGTTAAGATGCGCCAAGCAAGAAGAAGACAAAAGGCCTGAAATCCTGTCAGCCATCAAACCCCAAATGAGCTAAATCTGGAAGAGGCACATATTTGATGCAAATGTAATGTAAACACAGGTAAAAAAAATCTTGTGTTCCCACACATCTATTTTTCCCACACATGACTACGTTTCCTGTTTTAAGTATTTCGAATAAATGTTTGCATTTGCCGTTACCTTCATCTGGCTTGAATTAAGTGTAACTTAAGGTAACTGGGTAACAATAAAGAACCTGCACCCAAGGCAAGTTTAGAACATGAGACTGGCACACTTTAAAAAACATCTCCATTGTTCATTACATCCTCTACAGCATCTTGAAGAAAGATGAATGGCTCTCTATTGTACTTGTGCAGGTCAGAATTACAGTCAGTGCCATGAGGGTAGAGAGGCAGGAGTTTCTTTCAGGGATTGCTGAAGTGGGATTCAATCATCAGGCAAATGGCCTGAAGTGACTTTTTGGATGCCCTTATAGTATCGTACTCCATCTTCAGCTGTTGCCCAGAAGGGCATGGTTGCCAGTATAACTCTTTCCTATTTGCCAACCCCATAGAAATAAACGTCTTAGAAACTACAGTACCCCAGACCAAACCAGACATATCTTCAGACCAAGAACCAGTCATGCTGATGGCTTTTGGCCATGTAGTAAGATGATGCCTGGAATGCATTTCTAAAATCAAGAGTCATGCTGAATAATGCAATGATTACATTTTTCCATTCTTAAGTATCCCGATCTGCCCCACAAGTGGTTAAAAGGTGTGCCCAAGAATGTTTTTCCTTGTAGACTGATTTTTAGCTCAACAAACCAAAATCAAAAACACATGTGTTGGAAGTAAATTCAATTCCAGTCTGAGTCTCCAAAAATAATGAAGCTTAAAACAAAACAACAGTTACTATCTGTAGGACAAAATAATGTCATCATTAAAAAAAAAACAAACTGTTTCTGACAGAAACCCAAGAAATATAATTTTTCTCCTCAGCAGTTGAACAATAACCAAGAAAACATGTTTCCAAAATCTATTACCTTGCTTCTGTTCACAATTCACAGCACATCCCAAAATAAGCTGAAGCATTCTCCCAAGCTCTGCAGCATCAGCATGCTCTCCAATCAGGTTAACATCAGGAAGGGTGAAGTCATTTATCTGTTGTCCTAGAATCTGCATAAAGACCAAGTACATACATGGATGTATCAATGCACATATACATACCCATCTATTTCATATGAAGATGATTCAGAATCAACAAGAGCAATTCACTCTTACTTTACCATAGTTTTGAATACACCTTCAAAACAAACTAAATTGCCTAACACCTGACATCCCACTATTAAATCATACAGTTTGATACAAATAATATTTGGGAAAAGATGAACATGACTGCCTGAACTCACAAGCAACTACCAAATAAACACTTAGCGAGATTGTTTTTCTTCAGATAAGAAAGCTAACAAAAGCAGGCCTCCACATGGCTAAATAACTTTTTTTAAAGCATTCCATTAAAAAATCCAACTAAAACCACCTCCTGTAGCTTAAGATATTACACACAAATCTGACATTTCTTACAATTACAAAGCCAGAAAATTAAATATTTCACCTACACAATACATATTTCTAGCACTGACAGATGACAAATACAAGACAGTAAAAAACTCGTATCACTAGATCTCACACTTTTAGCAAATTTAAGGATATCTGGCAAGTCTTAACAGCTAAGAAAGCTGTTCCATGGAAGATAATCTGAGGTAGTAGTACAATGATATGTAATTAAACAGCCCACATGCAGAAAGAAAGAAAAAAACGCTGCAAAACAAAAGCCCATGTGACTCACAATTAGTGTTATCTGATTTATCATTAAAGATCATTAAGGATTAATGATTGTCAGTAGAAGGAACTAGACAATTCTGCTAAATTGCTCTTTACTGAACAGAGGGTTGAAAATATGAATATGGAATTCGGAATTAAACACATCTGTGACACATTAATTGCAGATAGAAGAAACTGTAACTTCTTAAACAGGGTGCAATAAGGAAACAATGACTGTAGAGGGAATCAGTCATGTGTTTGCTGCATGCTCTTTTTTGTGCAATAACCAAGAAAAACAGAAATCGGGTCAAGGCATTTACAAAAAACATAGCGTATATGAAGAACACAATAAAACCAAGCCATTCTAAAGTTTAGTAGGGTTGGGCTTCATGGAAGTGCTGTGGTTTTGTTCTGATTTTATATGGTGTTTTGTGTTGTAGGTGATTTTTCAGGTGATTTTTAAGCAGTTTTCTCAAAGAAGTAACTTCAACACTTCTAAAAATCTCTGTATACTTTAAAGGACCCAGATTCACTCTCTTTGGAAGAGACTTCTTTTAGGTCTTAAGAATTCTGTGAATGCATCAAGCACAATGGAAACTATTACCATTGTATAGAGACTGCAATAATACAGTAGCATACAGTATTTTTTTGCATTTTGCATGTGATATACATTTATATATTGATCAGTAGTTCCTGAATTTCTTTCAAATATAATGCTAGGTTTATGTTAACAACACTACAGTGACGTCATAGTTAGTGACAGTAAAACTTTCGTTGAGGAAAGCTGAAGGGAAGAGGCAAACTGGCAGGCACTATGTAGAAGCCAAGGATGTGAAAGTGTGAAGAGAGTTTGAAATAAACAAGAGAAAAAATTTATTTAGAAGACCCAAAACACCAAAAGCTCTGAAAGAAATATGAAAAAGAAGGATAGACTCTACAGTAACTATCCTGAGATGAAAAAGAGCACTTAACACATTTTCAAAAAACAAAAATAAAATACATTTACAAAAAAAATTAGGTTTTCAGTTCCAGAGCAACAGAGTTCTGCAGCAAGATTAACTGAGGCATAACAAAGCATGAAAGCTATAAATAGTCAACTTAGGCTTGTTGTTCTTCCACACTTGAATTGACAAAGACAGCAAATGCAGCATTTCTACTGGAAGATTGTTCTTCTGAACGCAATAGAAATTTCTGAATTTTTGAGGATGAACAACATTAACATTCACATTTTTCAAAGGTTTTTAGCTATATCAGGTAAAATCCACATACATATCTATATTCCAGTAGAGGGGTAGGGAATCACGCTGAAGAAAATACAAGTAGAATTCATTAGCAGAATCCAGATCATCTCTACTATCACCCCCAGCATTGCCTCAGCAGAAAAAAAACCAACCTAACCCAAAATCCAGAGAGATTTATAAATGTGCACTACCTTTACAGAAATTAATCAGCTTGAAGCAGCTCAGAACTTGCCTAATAGTAAAGTTTTCACATCAGAGACTTAATCATACATACTAACCAATCAAAAATAAGCTTGCATCACTCTGTCTTAGCAGTATTAATTTTCCATAACAAAAACCTGATCTGTTTCTTTTTAGTATTTCCAGTTATGACCAGCTTGCTTAATCATCAATTTTCAACATTTATTTACACATGGATACCTAAGCATTTACTCATTATGACCTCCTAAGACAAATTTTTCTTTCTGAAATACTTCTGTTTGTTAACAAATAACTTAATCTCTGAAGTATTTATAAGAAGACAATATTTTGAGACAAGCAATGTTTAGAATATATATATTATAGATTTTGTGCTGCTGCCTGGACAGATCCATTTGTCTCAAACATCACTGAAAGCAATCACCTGAAGATTCACCACTGAAAGAAAAAATACAGTACTCTGTGTCCTATGAAGTAATTAAGTGCTGAGTTTGCTCAAAATAAGAGAGAATGATGAGGGCTGAGTCCAATGACAATCCCTGAGTTAAAGTATTTAATTTAAAATCTCAATGCAGGGAGAGGCTAGAAATGTTCTTACTCTCCTCAAGAGAAAAACAAGGAAAAAAGCAGACTTTGGCTGCAGAGGAGGAGGAGGAAAAAAATCAGACACAGAGACAGTACAGTACATCAGACACAAAATCCATCATCAGAACATAGTAAAGCCATCTACTGTTTACATGGCATAATTTGCATATCAGGTTTCCCTGGAACTCCAGAGTATTCAATAAAGCAGGTGAGAAGTTTTAAGGAAGGCCAAGACTAGGGAATAGGCCGTGAATCATTATATACGCCAAAATGTTTGCAAGAAAATGTCTGTGAACTTAACCTGCAGAATACAATTTATCTTCAACAGGTTAACTAAAATACGTAACTCAAAAGGCAAGCAGATGTAGATTGCTTAAAATGGTTCTTACCTCATGGTTGTAATCCAGTATTCCTTTTAAAATTTTCTTCAGGTTGCTTACCTATTTGACAAGAAGGGGGAAATACATTAAATACAGGAAATAAATTACAGAGAAATGATTGTAAAGTAGATAATCACAGAAGAATCAAACAAGAGAAGGATATAATTACATCTATTTACCCACAGTTAAATTTAGAATCACAAAATTTGTGCAAGAGGCCCTTATGATCAGACTTCCAGATGTGATCACAAATCTTT
>VZRQ01001994.1:57046-69805 GCA_013397975.1 Machaerirhynchus nigripectus
TCACAGAACCCATTCAAATTTATGAAATATATAACATTGTCTTGGATAGGCTTTAAATCAGATCCTACAGCACGAACGTTTTTAGAGTACTTGTTTATTTCAGGATTATCTTCCTATCCAGAGGTTGACACATTCTTTTCCTCCTTTCGTCTCTTCAAGTATCCTAGCAATCTACTTTCTGCAGAGAAACCTCTTCTTTCAAACCAAAACCAGCTACTGCTCGATAGCATCCTTTATTCCCAACCTATATAAGTTTAATTTGTTATTTTTCTCATTAATTATTCCTCTTAGTTCTTTCATTTTTGTTCTTGTCATTCTCCGTCTCTCCTCCCCCCTCCCAGTTTTTACAAATGAATGTCTGTCTTACAGTATCTGGCAAAATTCACATTTCTCAGTGATGATTTCACTGCTATACAAAGGTAGCTTCTGTTCACTTGCACAACCAATGGCACCAGTTAAGTACCTCCTGCTGTACAGAACGTACGTCACATTTCTCTAGTACTGAGTTTTGCACCCTTCCCAGCAAAAATCCATTTGCATCAAGTTTCTGAGAATAAAGAGTGTGCTTAAAAGTATAAAAATGCCCGTGGGTCTCAAAGGTGAAATTTAGACCACAAAAAAGAATCTTTGCTGAAAGTAACTGCTACAGATTACCACTAATTATGGTCCAAGTATTTAAGAAAAGGATTTAAGTAACAGCAGCAGCGCATTGTTTCCTGGGACAGAGGAGCTGCTGACGGAGCTGGGGTTATTTAGCCTGGAGAAAAGGAGCCTCAGGGGTGACCTTATCACTCTTTACAACTGCCTGAAAGGAGGTTGTAGCCAGGTGGGGGTCAGCCTCTTCTCCCAGCTAACAAGAGATACGATAAGAGGAAATGGCTTCAAGCTGTGCCAGGAAGAGTTTAGATTAGGTATCAGGAAACATCTCTTTATCAAAAAGGGTTACCAAGCATTGTAACAGGCTACCCAGGATATGATTGAGCCACCATCCCTGCGGTGTGCAAAGATGTGGTGCGCTGGCACACGACTTACTGGTGGACTTGGCAGTTTATGGTTGGATTCTATGATCTTATGGATCTTTTCCAAACTAAATGACTCTATGACTGAAGTTTAAACAGGATCTGCAAAGACTAAAACCAACAGAAATAGGATTCACAAAGTTCTCTTGCTGGCCGCAGTAGCCACAGCAGCAAACTCTGGAACTACAATGAAGGGAGTGCAAAACCTTTAAAATTCCAACTGCCTTTGAAGCCCACGATAAATTTTATATTCTTGACTGCATTTCAAAAATACCCAGTTAGGAGATTCTGTCCACTGACAGAAGTTATTTACCCTTAACAACCCCACGGTTGTTTGGAAACGTGATACTGAAATCCAGGGACAAACTCAACACTTCAATAGGGTCAACAAACAAAATGAGGCAATGAAAGTAAAATCCAAACTCAAGAAAGGAACAGGCTAAACACACTAAAAGATTTTTGCCAAGAAATCCAAAAGTGGTAATGATCTGATTACCTTACTCCTATTAAGCCACTCCCTTTTGGATACAAGTGCCAGAAGCTGATTCCTTATTAAGACATAGGAACATTCTGACTGTCTCCATAATGACTGAATTTTAAGTCATACAAGAAACAAAAATACATTTGGACCTGAAAATAACATATCAAATACCCCAACAACCTAGAATGAGAACTGAAGCTGCTACATTATAGCAAGTATATGAGAACATTGACTGTCTCTATCATAATAGCAAATAGGGAGGCAGCTTACACCTTCTACACCAAAGCACATACTTTTCCTGTACTATTACACACAACACAGCATGGTTCTGTAAGACCTACAGCTATTTCTTAGCTGTCTGCCCAAGAGCAACCAAGACCACCACTCAAAGGCAAAGCACAATCATAACCAAAGTCTGCAACGGATTTAAGAATTTAAAGAAATTAGGAAATTTTATTTTTATGTTAAATCACCACAAAGAATACTGCACTGATTGGAATATAATTTTCAAACTTGATTAATTAGAATCTTCTGGTTTGTAATTTACCTGAGTCTGCTGCAGAAAGAGCCAGAGAAACGCAAGGGCCATGCTGCAGAATTTAAGTCCAGTTTACCTATGAGAACATTGTGAGGAACCTTGAACTTGAAAATAATCCCAAAAAAAAAGAGAAACCAAATGGAAAGTATCCACCTGTGAAATACTTATTTTCCTCTCTCTTTGTAAGCATTTTGAATTAAAATCCCTTAAACACAAAGAACCACCTTCCACCAGGTAACTTTCATAGAGCTTAGAGCTGAGATACTGGAACAAAACCAATATTAATCAAAATTTGTCATGAAAACTAGCATATAAGGGCAGCATCCTTGAAAGCAAAAAAACTGAAAAAGAAATCTTAGCAGTCCCATTTTATTCCACTGTCAATCAACAGTACCAGTGTAGCTTGTTTTCAAGAATTAACTGTACCATCTTTGTATCTGGAACACAATCAGACAATTGTGAGGCTAAAGCAGCTTCTTTATAGACTTCTTTTAAGACTAAGACTGACTTAAACTTAACAATGATCTTCAGTATTACTCAGATGGCTCTCAATTTTTTTTTTCTAACTTGCTTGCAGTGAATATACTCAGATGGTTTTACTGCCCCTGGCAGAGAGGATCGTAATAGGGAAACCACCACTCATATTTTGTACTTTGAAATTCAACTGAGTAGATCCGGTAACACTTATGAGGTCAAAGCATAAGGAAGGAAGACCTCAAGCAGCCGAATGAAAATGAACAATAGCCCAAGAAAGTGTCAAAGACAACCAATTAGATCAGAATGTTAAGTCACAGCAGATGATGGTTGTTCAGAATTACTTTTCACTTTCTTAAGCACATAGGGAAAACCTAACCGTAGGTAACAAAAACCATTAAATTATGCAATGGCAGAACACAACAGACCGAATTTCCAATATAGATTATGACTATAAAGTACTAAATCATTGTTTGGATGTCAGCCCATGACCACGTGGGATGCCTATTTGTTCGCATCAGCAACCAGGTTCTTACTTTTCCATAAAAATATACACTCTACCCTCTCAACATCCATTCCCTGCAGCCATACTTCTGCTGGAAAAGACATGAAGCTTACTGGTGTAAAAAAAGCAACAACTATGATTTATTCCACCTCAAAAATTTGTTGCAGTTCACAATAGATGGACCATTAAGTATTTCTAGAAAAACCTCCATCCATTTTCAATCTCTTTACCATCCGGCCTTCCTGTTTTACTTTCCCAGTCTCGTATTATGAATGACAGTGTATCTGCTTTGAGCTAATGCATTCACAAAGGTAACTTGAATATTCTCACTCCTCCTTTGAACACCTAAATTTCACTAACACCCACAGCAGAATTGTATGGCTGTTCTCTATGTTAAATTATCATTACCCTCTCAATGAACAGCCATCTTGGCTATAGTATAGCACTACATACTAAGCACACAGTGTTTAGTATGAGACTGATACTTACTACACAGCAGTAACCTGATAAACTGACTGGAATGAAAGCAGAGATGATGTGATCTGCCAACACCATATGACTTAATGGTTGCTTCGTTTTTGTCCTATTTTTCCTTTTATTCTCACTTGTCATATGAAATCTCTAATTAATTACAATTTACTTACTGTTTCCAACCTCAGGTTAAGGGCAGTCTGTCTAGATTTCTCTCTTTACAAATATAGTTGCGTAACAAAGCGTAAGGCCGATGAAGTGGACAATAGAAAATGCCCTTAAGCTTGTGACTGTTGATAAAAAGGGAGCATGGGTTATCTAACTTCTTGTTTTTTCTGCAACATTATGACAGTCAGTCCCCAATTCTGCATTACCCTTATATCACATGTATGACTGAAACCTCGTTTGTGCTGAAGGCTCTGAATAAATTGGCTTTTCTTTTTTTATTTCAGATCTTGAATAACCTCTGGAAGTGTTGCTAGGGCACACTTTCAAGTGGTGTGTGCATTCTTAACCAGTGAGCTTTGGATATCTCATTAAGGTACATTTTTATCCATTTGCAGTTAACAGGTGGGGTGAGGGGTGGGTAGGCATGGGGGTGTGGGTGGGTGTGTGTGCACACACCAAGAAGGGGAGGGAGCACGTGTGTGCATTATTTGCATCACTCTCACAGGCATTAGGCTTCTGATTTAAACTGCGTTTTGCAGCAGCGTGTCTCATCACTGATTATAGATGAAACCTAGAGAAAGACTAGGTTATCCCCCTTCAGACTGTCTTCTACAAAAAAAGAATCCCCAAAAGACTGTATACAGACACTTCCTTGAGTTAAATGACAAGGAAAGAAAAATTAAATGTAGCTCCGAAGACAGAGAGCATTCCCACATTCCACTTAATCTGTTGACTTAGGAGTTAAGGTTATATCAAAAGTGAATTACAATATATAGTTGCGAATTAACTTTTTGACAGAAATTAATGTTGGCTTCCAATACACCTACAATCTCTGCTTCTCACTTGTAGAAGAAACATTCACATGACAGGCTTCCAGCCTTATCAGATAAACACCTTCTAAAAGGCTGCTGAAAGTGCTCCCTTCTCCTCCAAAAGAACCAGAAAGTAGTAGAAAAATGATACTGTACACTGAAAACTAGCTTCAAACTCCACCAGTAAAGTCAGCTTGTACTGTAGAAGAATTCAGAGCTAACTTAACAGTACAACTGTAGAGTCAAAATTAATTCTCAGAAATCAGATTTCTTTACTTAGATTTCAGCATTCATTGGTTACTCCATTTTGCCATACTGTACCAAACACACAGCATTCAAACTGTAGGAGGTGCCCAAAGTTTAGTGGCTCCTGTTATTCAGTAATGGAACTAACAGAGCTTGCTACTAAAAAACATCACTAAAATTGTACTTTAAATTGATGCTGTAGTCTGAATGCCAAAACAAAAAGTTCATAAGAAGAAGTCAGAAATCAAGCTGAACAATGTATTTCCTTCCTTTCCTAAGTTTCCCACACTGAATGGAAGGTGGTGGGGGGCAAAGGTTGACAATTTTATGCTATCCCTCAGACAGCCAACAGTTTATTCTGTAACTGCCAAAACTGACGTGTATGTATCAAATCAGTAACTTTCTTCTTGATTAGGGAATTTCATTCCCGCAAAATTTTGGCAATCAAATTATTTTCTAAGCTGTTTTTCATTTTGAATGAAGGTTTTATGTTCAAGATGTTATTTCCTCAGCCATAAAACACTAGGTCACACACAATTTAAACTTGAACTATATAGAAGTATTTATTGTACATGAGTAAAGAGTTAATGTCTTTGCCTTTTCTTTTTTCTAAACCATCATAAAATAATGATAAGGCAGCAGCGAAAAGTTTTTTTGTTGACTAAGGGAAAACACAAACTACTATGTACACTGATGTATGCTAAGACCACGAAATTTTAACCCTGAAGAAATAAAAACATTTCTCTCCTAAACACAGTAGACAAAGATCTGGCCAGCTCTAAGAACAAGAATGCTTGCTGAATGGTTCCTACTTTGCAAGTTCCCCAAGTTCTAACATTTCCCTTTTTCTCTCCTGTGCAATGCTCAATTTCTCAAGTCTGGCAACTTGCCCTGAAACCAAGAATACAAAAACATCCCTGTGATTTTTTTTAATGGTACAGCAACAGCAAAAACATTGCAGTTATCAGGAAGCAAAAGACTAAAAGAAAAAAACCAAACCCCAACCCAGCCAAAAACCAAACAAAACCAAAAAACCAAACAAATGAAACAAAAAACCCAAACCAAACCCAACAAAAAAACAACAAAAAAACCCCAACAAACAAACAAAACCACCTCAGCCTTATGTTCTTGTTTTTCTCCATACAGGACAACACACAATTTAAAATTAACAATCACATCACTTGTTACCTTCTCCCAAGTAAAAAGTGACAGGGCAAGAAGAAACAGCCTCAAGCTGCGCCAGGTAAGTTTTAGATTAAATATTAGGTAAAAAATTTTCATGGAAAGCGTTGTAGAGCATTGGAACAGACTGTGCAGCAAAATGGTAGAGTCATCATCCATGGAAGTGTTCAAAAAGCGTGAAGATATGGCACCTGGAGACACAATGAGTCCTGGTGAACACAGTGGTGGTGCTACACTGATGGCTAGACTCAATCTTAAAGGTCTTTCCCAACCTTAACAATTCTATGATTCTATCATTTTTTGAGTACTTCTATGAACAGTGGTGAGGTGGGCTGTACAAGGCCTACACTAACCTCTACCAGCCCTCCTAAACACCGTTTCACAAAGCAAAACTTCCTACACATCATATTTTAGCTTCTTTTTATGTATTTCCCCTACTAGACTGGTTCCTTTACGTGGTTGACGAGCTTGTACAAGTGGTGACTGTTATCCCAGATGGCATCAGAGGCAAAGAGTGACCATGTTTAGCAACAAGAAAATAATGCAGTTCATTATCACAATATTTGAGATAATCCAATTATCACTTCTCATGGCACTTCTTAAAGTATGACAGGAAAGCTGTATTCTAGAGTCATACAAGTATGATGCCCACATCTTAAAGCTAGTAATGAATACATTTCTAAAAGGAGGTTATAGTGAGGTGAGGGTCAGTCTCTTCTCCCAATTAGCAAGGGACAGGACAAGAGGAAACAGCCTCAAGTTGCACCAGGGGAAGTTTAGATTGGATATTATGAAAAATTTCTTCACCAAGGCGTTGTCAAGCATTGAAACAGGCTGCCCAGGGAAGCAGCTGATTTACTATTCCTGGAGGTGTTTAGAAGAGGTGTACATGTGGAGCTTAGGGACATGGTTTACTGTGGACTTGATAAGAGTTAACTTGATCTTAAGTCTTTTCCAAGCTGAACAATTCTATGTATAGAAATGCACAGACTGAAGTGTTCCCATGAGCCAGACTATAAATGAAGGATTGGGTGATAGACATTTGGAAAACTAAGACTACTAATAATGTTTACTCACATATAAAGAACAGTTGGCAAGGTATAGTATTACTTTCCTGATTAAAAAACAAGAGTTTAAGTATCACACTTGTGCCTTTTAGTATTCTTCATGAAAAGGGAACTGGTCTATAAAAGTGTATACAAAAAGCTGATTATACATATTTCTTAAAAAAACCAAAAAAAATCGTCTTTAGTTCTTGTTTACATGGATACATGAGATAGAATGACATCAGCAAGAAACTGAAATTTGACCTGATGCTTTTCCAACCTCAGGCACATAAGCAAGCTACTAGATTACTCAGCTTTTTTTTTTTCACACCTGCTTAGCTTTTACATCTGCCAAATTGGTGGGAGACATAAAAATAAAATATTTATTCCTCCAACTCCATATGACAGTTATAGAAGCTGCTGCTCCACTTTTAATCAGCTCAAATGCTATCATAACGAACAGTTCTCAATTTGTTATTCTTCACATTTAACAGCCAAAACTTCAATATTCCTTACAAAAAAAAAAACCCAAAAAATATTTTAGAGAAAAGTAAGACCTTGTACTTGCAATTCCATGCAATTCTTTGAGAAGTTTATTTATATTAAGTGCTCTACATGCAGAAGAAGCCAAAAGAGTTCTAAAGCTTTTTTAGGGATCATGTCTTTAATTCACCAGTCAGTCGATATATCCTCATCAATGTACCCTTGCTTTTGCTGGCAGCCTAGTAGACAAAACATTCTAAAACATTCCAGACTTCGCACAGCTGGCCAGACAGCAAAAACCATGCTGATAGGTTTCCTGGCCAAGTCAAAACATAAACAGCAGCGGTGTGCTCCATCTTTGTCTCAGGCAGCATTCTGTCTGTGTGTCCCTGCAATTCCGAAAGCGATGCAGACAAGCCCGTAAGTACTAAAGCATTTCATAGTTGTAGCCCTTTCCCAGATGCTCAGAATGTGCTTTGGTGGCTGGAACAAAACGGTTTTACAGGAAACAAGAACTAACAGTAAAATCATAACTATTTTTTTCCCCGAATTAGTTAAGCTTAAAATGGAAATTTAGAAAAGCACATAGATCATTCTCTGAACAAAACTAGTCAAAAGCTACACTAACATCTAAATGTGAGACTGTGTTCTTCAGATTCTAAGCAAAATGTTCCTCATTCATAGTTCTTGTAAATTCTTTGTCCTTCAGGTTTGCAGAGAAGTACTACAATGCCAAGTGATATAAATGACCCAGCAAATAGACTGTGGTTAAAAATCCCGCTGAGTAGAAACACAGAAAAAGTACAACTTCCTCCCTTAAAACTCAGTGGTTCTGCAGAGCTGACAAAGTAAAACGAAGCAACACTTTGCCATTTTTCTTTAAATATATTGCTTATTATGCTCTTATTTTTATGCAGCTGCTTCTCAAAAAAGCTGCTTTTTCACACTGTGCATTAAAAAAAAACTCATTCAACATTTGAAAAATGAGAGGTAATTGATGTATAACATTTCTTTTAATATTTTCCTTTTAAATCATTCAAACCTATTTACAAATTCAAAATGTCTTTGCTAAAACTGTGCAGGACAACACAACATTAAAACAAGTAAGTGGAATTAAAATGGTCTAAAATTCAAAATACTGTCTATAAAGCAAGATCCTAATCCAGAAATGTGTGAATATTTAGACACAATATTGTATTAAGAACTGAAATACAGATTTACAGACAAGCAAAGTAAGCCAAATACCTTCAGCCTCCAATTATCTCCTACTTCTGTTTTGATTCTGTTCAGCCAATTTTCATCAAAGTAAGCTGGATCTCTGAAACATAAAAGTGTATTCATTAAAAACAGGTTACAGAAATTGTGAGTACACATTAGTCATTAAGCTCCTGTCCCAGGTCTGAGTTACTTTAAATGACTACCTCTTGTATCTGACACACTGCCTGAATATAGTAGTTCAGAATCTTGTTACTACTCACTTTTCTAAGATCTTGCACTGTTTGACAGCACGACTTCATTGTCTGCCGTTAGCAGATTATGCTTTTTTTGAGGAAGCTTCTTTGTATTTTGAATGCATTTTGCCAGTTCTCCCTCCATACCTCTTAATTTCTCTTCTGGTGCTGCAGCAAAATCTACTCGCATTTCTTAAAAGTGTTAAAAAATATTACTTTTCCACATATTACAGATCCCTACCATTGCACACTGTTTACAACTATTCAATTTCTAAAATAAAAGCCCAAAACTGAACAATACATATGCTGTCTTGATACAGTGAGAAGAGCTAAAAAGTATTACTGAAGTTTTTACGACTGAGAACACACTTCACTATTTCATCTACCAAACACTATCAGCTTTTGCAAATCTCTTTTCATAGTAACCCTACACAAATCTTTTTGTGAACATCCTTCCTCTGAAGTTTTTCTATCCTCTGCACTTTTGACAAGGCAATCAAGAAAAAGAACAGAGAAATCCTACTGCTTGCAGAGTAAACTTCTATTTCTATGAACAACTTCTCCCTCTTCATCTTTCTCCACATATCTTCCACAAGCTGCTTCTTCAAGACACCTCCTGCGACTCTCCTGATGCCAAGCTCAAAGATCACCTAAAAGGCTTAACATTTTCTACTGCTCAGTTCAGTCAAATTTTCCCTTTGTCATACAGAATTTTGAAAATGCCATAATCAGAATTAAGGAGAGAGAAGGTACTACACATAACTGGTTTTAAAGGAGTAGGCAAACACAAGGAAAGGCTCATATTTCATCCAACATATAAAGTTAATACAGCCACAGTGAAAAAAGCAACTGTCTTTTGTTAGCAAAAGGCTCCTAAGAGTCTGTGTTACAGTTTCAGGTGAAGTACCCTATTTTCTGGACTTACACTGCTGCATGTGCCACTGATCACTATTTGATTTACTGCTGTACCCTCTACACATAGAAGGGTTCTGGACTGAACTCTTTTTTTAAGGGCAAGATGCCATGAGATCTTTCAGCAAAACTTCAACAAAACTCTGAATATGCCTGGAGATTCAAATAATATCCACATCATATATACTGTAAACCAGCAATTACCTCAGTACTTTTATTAGAGCACAAACTTTGTAGCCACACTTTGCATCTGATCACACAGTACATGCTGTATTTCATCTTCCTCCCAGTGTCTTCACAATGCATCAAGGTCTGCAAGCTGCATTACAATTACAACATGCAGCAATGGAGGAAGATGACAAACAGCAATGTTTCTCTACTGAGACATATCCATTGCTATTTTTACGCATTTTGTTACAGACTCTGGTGAAGATTACAGCATATTTCCTTTCCTTTGACATGGCATCCGCAAACATATATCTGGAAGAACAGCTTTAATTACTAGTTAAGTTGATGACTCCAAATTACTTCCAGTCAAAAACAGTACAGTTCTAGCACAGATGACAGAATCTTAAATTACAAAACAGAAAAAGCAATGTCTTATCCAGAGTATCATCTGGTTTTGAAATATGTTTTCAAATAGCAAGTAAACCTAAAAATGACATTGATTCAAGTATATACAAGATCCCTGACATATGAAGAAAGTTCACATTCAGCTTTTACATGAAACACATAGCTCTCCCTTCAAAAAGCCTTAATTAAAATGTCTTCATTTGCCTAACTTCCACTCAATCACAACAAAATCATCTGGACAGTAATGAAAAGAATAACAGTTCAAATCCCATTTTAGGTGTGCAGTTCAAAAAGCACCCTAGTGACTCTCAAATGGGTCTTCTGGGAATTGCCAACATACAAGTAAGCTTGCTTAACAACAGACTCAAAATTACAAAGTATTTATGCAGCTGAGAGAGAAAGCAGATATGACCTGTGCTTCCCCATCAAAAAAAACCCAACAGGACTTCCTTAAGGATTGTATCTTGTAATTTTAAGGGTTGCACTTGGCCACGTCTTCAGCTGCTTCAAGGCTGCATGGCATGCAGTGCCATGAATATATCGATCCTTGACATACCATTGTCATGGTAAATAATGGTTCTAAGAAGCAACATGGGTTAGTATAAACAACATCCCACAAGCAAAATTATATTTGAACTGAATGGGTAGCTGATATTGCATATTCAGTTTTCAACAATAACAGCACCAATAAGGGCATCAGCTGAGGAACAATAACAAGATTTCAGTTAGGTCCAACTCACTTCACTTTGGAAGCCTTATTTTCAGCAGAAACCAAGCAGCTTTTCTCAGCTACTATTGTAATAAGAGTAACACAGGACCAGCAACTGTCTTTCACAGTCTTGATGGAAGTCATAGGCTACCTAAATCCTTACATAAGAGATCAGACATACTTAAGGAAGGTCCTTGAGAAATAAATCCAAACTCAAGGTGGTAGTCCTCTTCCACACATCCCATTTGGTTTTTTAATTGTATGTATACAAACCTCATGGAAGCATCCACGGGTCCAGCGGCTGATAAGCAATCCAGTTGAAATCAATACCATGTAACAGTGGTCAAAATAGCACCAACAACTCTTTTTAGAGAACCTTCATACAGGTTACACAATAATTAATAGCACACTCTAAAAACACTTTGCCCGGAATAGAATATGCAGAAAAGAAACAGGTTGGATATCAACGCTAATCAAATCTAGAATGATCATCCTTTCCTTAACATAAATCACCCACCACTATAATTTTTTTCTCTTCAAAAGTCTGATCAAAGTTCATTACTAATATCAACAGGAATACTCTCTCTGTATAACAAATTATTGGAAATCAAACCTGAAATAAAAACTTTTCCACAAGAATTTCTAAACATGCTTTTAAAAAGGGGCTTTCAGATGTTAGGTCATTCACAGCCCTTGCTGCAAACAAGTCTCCCTTCGCTATATTTTTCGGAATCAGGATTCAAACAAATTCAGAGTTCTTTAAGCGCCTTAAGCTATTTCATTTGGAAGCAACAGCATTTTTCTTACAGTGTTTAAAAAAGCACCCCCTAAGCAAATATGAAAATGTGTGGCTGAGAAGGGAGCAGCTAAACTATCAGAAAATTGACTGGAGCATCATCATTACCACGACATGACTTGTGCATGAACTAAGTATTCTGAATTCAGTAAGTTCCTGAGCCTAGATCCAAACTTACACAATCTCTAGCACTGGATAACTTTCAGGTTTAGAAAGCTATTTGTGTATCAGTTGATTGCTGCCTACTATCTGAGTAGTACTGCAGATAACTGGGACTTTTCTTTAGAGCACAAGACACTTCATGCTGTTGTTAATGCTCTATCACTTCATGTGATGTTTTCAGCAGTGCTCATTTATACCATCTCCATCTTATTTTGCATGCAAATTTTCCTTTATTTAAGCAATCATCTCTCCGCATCACAGATGCCAAGAGACAGAAATACTCTTCTGAAGAAAACCAACCCACAGAGCATGTAGTATATCTCATGATTATTACTCATTTTAACAGTGGTACAGTAAGCTGCTTCAAGAAATGAGTTTACAAAAATTTCCCTCCCCCAGTGATACACAAAAGCATGGCTTTTGTGTTTTGCATGTGTCAAAACATACACAGCATGTTGCAACGTATAATGTAACTACTAAATAATTCATTGAGAGGGACACAATGCATAGATGGCAAAAGAAAATACATACCACTTCTTACATTTATCAAGGTCAGTATGACAGAAGTAGAAAGAATCAAAACAAGAGGGACATCTGGTACTGAACAGTCTCCAGAGTGGGATGAAGGGAAAATTTAAAAACATAGTAAAAAATGGGAAATCATGCTATTCTAGGGACATCAGTGGACAATGAAAACATAAGTAATATCAGTGCAAGCCACAAAAAAAAAA
>VZRQ01001994.1:70927-89351 GCA_013397975.1 Machaerirhynchus nigripectus
AAAAAAAAAGAAAAATAATAGGGTTCACTAGTAAACTTCTACGTTCTTTGGAAGAAATGCTATCCTTACTCCCCTATGGAAATAGATCCAGATCACTGTATCACCCCAACAGCTTTAAATTTTCATCAATGCTCTTTTTCATTTGACTTCTTTGTTGACAGTATTTTTTTCATTCATAATGAACTCTTTTTATTTTTTTTTCATGGAATTCTCACTGGATATATTAATCTGCTCTTTCAGCTTTTTAAAATGTTAATTAATTTACTATAGTAAAATCCTGATGCACACAAAAGTTGCCAGAATTCTCCCCTCCCTGCCTTTACCTAATTAATCTCCCATTATTATTAGGCTCAAAAAATGCACACTTATAAAGAACCTTAAACAGGAGGCAGCTATACTGAAAAGCACCCAATTTTCAAGGAACACAAATTACAAAAATAGCAGTTTATCGTTCTCAATAGAATAAAAGTAATGGCATTTAAGTTGTCTTAAGTCTGCAGTCAAAACAATAAATTTGTCCTTTGAAGACTAACTTTTTAAGAGATTTTCACGTCAAAGACACAATTATTCAAGTTTTCACTGCAAATGATACGTCTGCAGCGACCTGGTGCTTTCAGGCTTGTTCTTTGCTATTTAACATCACTGCATGACTTTTCCAAATAACCTTAAGCACGCAGCTGTCTTCCTGTTCTACACGTCTACATCTGCAAAAATTATCTTCTACATGAAGACTACATTGTCTTCCATCTTTATTGGGACAGAGAGGGAACCAGTGCTGCTAATATATATATAAAAAAAAAGGCAAAAAAGCCTGTGCTAGACTTGCTTCATATTGTTGAACACGCCTGGACTCCCAGCTAAGTATTCTTCCTGGCTTTGTCAACATGCTCCTGATCAGTTTTCTAGTCAGCTATACAAATGCTGATCCCTGTACTTGACCTATATTCCAATCTCATGTCCAAGGAAAGAAACAATGTTTGGCTATTCTACAATCCTTGGTTTCCACTTCAAAAATCAATCAGACTAATCTTCTGTTACACTTCTTCTTATCTTATACTACTTATCTTCTGTTTATTCTGTTTTACAAAGAAAAAACAAAAAAGAAGCAATAGTATTTTCTCTCAAAGGTTGTTCATGTTATCATTCCTGTCGTACAGTCCAAGATCAGATTGCTCCTGCTCTTCAAAGTTTATCTCAACAGGAATGCAGTCAAGATTTAGCAATACTGTTACTAAATTTCAGCATGAGAATGTGTCTGTTCATTACATAAGTGTGCAAAACGTTAAATCTGAAGCATAGCTACCATAAAGTAAGACAGCCAAATAATAATTTTGGCATGTTCACATTATTACATAGGACATAAAGAAAGAATTATAAATTGTTCAGGTCATCTTTACATTTACCTGGAAAAAAATGAAGAATTTCTGTGTTCAATGTCAGCATGGCAGTTTTTACAGGAAGTATTTTAAAATCATGCTACAGAAATGTAATATTTGTACTTTATATTTATTTTAAAAATATCAATTAATCAACTGAAAACAGTATCTCAGAACCACATGCTAAAATGTCTTGCTTTATTTGACTACGTTGAGATTTTGCTTTTCCCCTTTTTATTCTTCCTGTGAACTGGCAGGTCCTTCCCTCCAACTGATCAACTGAAAACAGTATCTCAGAACCACATGCTAAAATGTCTTGCTTTATTTGACTACGTTGAGATTTTGCTTTTCCCCTTTTTATTCTTCCTGTGAACTGGCAGGTCCTTCCCTCCAACTGATCAACTGAAAACAGTATCTCAGAACCACATGCTAAAATGTCTTGCTTTATTTGACTACGTTGAGATTTTGCTTTTCCCCTTTTTATTCTTCCTGTGAACTGGCAGGTCCTTCCCTCACTAGGAGGAAGGCTCCTGCTCCTGTGAATCTGCAACTACAGAACAGGCTCAGTGCCCTCAAAGCAGTTACAGCCCTAGGAGCTCTGTCAAACAAATCAACTGTGTTCAGCAAATCTGAGCCACGCAGCAGCACAAGAGGGAAGTGCTAAGCACTAGCACAGGATGGAGGACCCTCATCTTCTGACTGACATCATCCAAGAAGGGCTGTTGCTTGCTCAGGGTTTGAATTCCTGGCACTGTTGAAAGACTGCTGAAGCTTGTCCAGCCCTCACGCTATTACTCCTTCTGCTCTTCCACCTGGGCACAAGCTGTACAGCTAGGGAAACCTGCAAAGTGCCGAGTGTGATTATATGGCTTTGGAAGCTATGGTCAAGGCTCCAGCGGTGTTCTCCCCAGTTGCATCAGTTAGTGAGGAGGAGGTCTGAGCAGGAGACAGATCCTGCAGGTCAACAACCAGCTGTGATCTAGTGCTGGCAAAAAAGTTTTGGTTTCGATAACCATTGAATCCTTTTGAGAATCAAGGACTGCTTGGAAGAGATGGGATCCACCAGACTGTGGTGGGCAGACATATCTTCACTAAAGGGCTGGCCAAGGTGGTAAGAACAGTTTTATACAAGGAAAAACAGAAAAATGAACATTAAGTTACAAAGTAGTGGACTCTGCTGAAAAACTAGGGGTGAGGAATGATGTGACCGAAAGATACCTCATAGACAACAAAACAGGGCTGGGTGAAGTGGGATCATCCCAAGCATATGCACATAAATACAGAAAAGCCTAAAGAAGAACACTCTGGGGAAAGCTTCATTCTTGGGCATCAGAAAGACTGAATGCATATGTGGAGTGCTTGTGCACTAGTGCATGCAGCATGGAGAAAAAGTAGGAAGAAACAGAGTTCTGTATGTAGTTACAAGATCACAGTCTCACTGGGATAATGAATTTGTGGTAGGATGGCTCACATGCCAAGCCTGCTGCCATGAACATGAACAGGCTCTTTAAGAAGAACAAGCTGAGAAGGCAGTGACAGGGAGACGCCCTTCCTGCGAGAGAGCAGTGGGAATGCATGAGCTCTGTCTTAGCATGGATATGAGCCAGCTGAGAGATTACTGGTAAGGATGACTAAGCAGACCAACAGAAGTGACACTGTTATGGATTCCTGCTATAGACTGCCTGATCAGGATAACATCAGTTCTGAAGAATTGATGAAGCATGATGGGGGTAACTGGATAGCAAGGTGGGCTGAAAAATGACTGAAATGCCAGGCTCAAAGGTTTCAGAAGCATGAAATCCAGCTTGAGGCCAGTACACTAGCAGCATGTCTTTAATAGAGACCTAGATGATGGGACAGAGGGCAGTTTTTCATATAATATAAAAATGGAAGGAGTGTTTAATACACCTCATAGTTGTGTTGCCATTTCGGAGAAATCTGACAAGCTGGAAAAACACTGAGAGGAACTTTACACAATTCAGAAAACGTAATTGCAAACAAACCCTATTCATCAGTATATACTGGGGGGCAGCTGGCTGGAAAACAGCTTTGGAGACAAGAAACTAGGTAGAAACCAAGTGGAACGCCCTCCAGCAAGGTGTCCTTGGAGCAAAAAAGGCCAAACACAACCTGGGCTGTGTTGGAAAGATCATTGCCAGCAGGCCAAGGGAGGTACTGCTCAGATCCATTAAAACCGTATCTGAATTGCTGCATCCTGGACTCGCCAGGATGAGAGACACCTGGACATACATGGTAGTTCAGAAAAGGGCGGCAACTAAGATGATTAACAGACTGCAATTTCTGTCAAATGAGGTGAGACTGGGTGCACTGTGTTTGTTTAGCCTCAAGACGAGAAGGCTCAGTAGGATCTTACCAATCCTGTGTATAAATAACCTAATGCTTCTTCTTTATACCCTCACATAATCGCAGGGGTGTCTAGTGAACAGACAAGAGGTAGTGGAAACAAAGTGAAAAGTACTTCCAACTGCAAACAACTAAACTGACAGTTCCACTCAGTTTATCACAGAAGTTTTATTACATTAAACTAATTCTAACACTACTGACTGTAGCTTCAAACAATGATCAGGACCAATTACCTTACCTTGCACTGATTTCAATTTTAAGTGTGAATCTAAGTTTGGTTCTAATTCAGCTTACTTTCCAGTAAGTTCACATTTGAATAAACTCTTCCTAAAACAAAACTTTTTTTTTTATTAAAGGTAGTTATCTGTAAACCACAGAGAAAAAAATCATTAGTCATGTTCCAGTTTAAAGTACCATCTAAGCCACATCCTTATGGAATGCCAGCCAAGTTTGAACTAAAACACACGTAAATATACAAAAAAGTACAGATAAAAATCCTGTGTATTTAATTAAATAAGTAAACAATTACTTACATTTTTTGAAGGACCTGGGCCATCACAACCCCACTCGTTAAATCTTCCACGGTTTGGCATGGTGCCTCAACATTAAACGTCTGAATCTGTGGGAGAAAGGAAAAAGTTATCTTCTTTTCCTTCAATGTCAAGGAATTTTCAAAAGTTTGAAAAAAAATGCTACCAAGTAGCAAATGGAATAAACGTCACACATTTAGTGTACATGTTAGGTTTAAAAAGCCTTATATTTAACAGCCATCTAAGAAATGAACAGATCTTAGTATCCTTCTTTTCTCAATAAACTTTGCTATGAAAAACAATACTATATTCTCCGAAAGGCAAACTTTCCACTGCATTTCCTACTTACTGAAAGCAACCAGTGCATTCAAGTACTTCCATATATTCATATATTCAGTGCATATATACTTCCATATAATCAGTGCATATATTCAAGTACACTGTCTCAATCAACAAAAGTAAGACACTCAGTTTTTAGAAGAAATACTGATCCCACAGAACACTCATCAGCTCCCCACAATAAGAAGATGAAATGTAGACTGACATACATATTCCAAACTTGATTATTCCCTACTATCAGATGGAAGAACACAATGCTGCTAAACCATAATTAGTCTATGCACTACTAGAATTCTTGAGTATCTCAGTCTGCTGTATTAACACAGTGACAGGCACTACAGTCCACAGCAAAGCTCTTTCTCCTTTCTCTCTTGGTGAGAAGAATCAGTACACCTCAGCACCTTCTTTTTAACTGGTCTAAGTTATTTGCTAATTTATTTTAAAGTAACATTATTTTTAAATGATGTGGATGCGTTTGCAAAAATAACTTCGATGGTATTACTTGGAGGGTATCTGCCTACTGCTCTCTGCTATTATCCTCCTCCTAGGGGAAGCCTGGGCTTATTTGTAGAAAGCACTACTCATATGCACAAGGGATAGGACAGTCTACAAGAGCACTTGCAGCTTCAGAGTACATAAATGTTAGATACATCAACCATTTTTTTCTGAACATAATGTACAACCATTCATGCTTTAGTGACATTTGAAAGAGTAACAATGGTCAGTCATTTCCCAATAAATACCCTTTGTAAGTGTGTATTACAGTAAAGGACAATTCATGTAACAGTGTGAAATTTTGAAGGTCCTTCTCTGAGGTCCTTCTCAAAAGGTCAAGTGCACAATAGCCAGATTCTCCTTTTATCTTTGGAATAGGTATAAGCACTCTAGGTCATGTAAGGTACAATAGGTCATGTAAGCACTCTAGCAATGCCATTTAACATTAATTTGGAGTACAGGCACCTAGGTGAATTTTCCTCTTTTTCTTTTATTCTGGAGAAAAAAAATCAAACACTCAATTAGGAAAAAAAAAAGCAATGATATCCATGAAGAGTCAAAAATTGAGCTCTAAGAGCGTGTTGCCTGATCAAGTTCAACTGTGAACAGTCAATGATGTCCATGTTCCAAAAGCCCATGAATAAATTACTGAGTGGCATATAAAACAGACAGAAGTGACCTCTGCACTTCTGATTCATATTTTCTTACAGCATGGTCTAAGCTACTTTAAAAAAAACCCAATAAAACAAACCACAGCTGCTTCTCCAGAAAATCAAGAAGCCATCAAAGATTGCCAGGACACTAGATGCAAATCGGAGTGGGTGGGTGAGGAAAAAAACCCACACATGAAAACACAACATAACAGGATATAACACTGTTTTGCTATTTTGCCAGAAAATTGAATTTGCCAGTAGTTTCTGAATTGTGGCAACACTGTTGAAGGAATACAGAGACGATTCTGAGTCCCCAGCTCAGCAACATATTAAACAAGAAATAACACTTTACAGCTAACAAAAAAAAAAGGGGTGCAATAACACCATGGATGCTCATGCTTGAAGGTGAAGATGCTAAAAAGATAAAATTATCAAGCACAGACAATGAAAACTTTTTCTAATTTTGTATATTCTACCTTGAACTAAAGAAAATTGAAATCACTTTGCTACACAATAGCCAAATCAAAAAATCACTTAAGAACTACTACTATTATGGTTTTTCAGAAATAGACAACACTAAATGTTTTTTTCAATTAAGCAACAACAACATAATTAAGGTCCTCAGAGTGCAAACTGATCAGGGTTTTTTAGATTTATTTTGTAACTAGATACATGAAACACCTCTTTGACTAAATACAAGTGTATGTAGATGATACCACTACACTGATGGTTAAAGAAGGATGACTAAGCCTGTTTCCAGAACACCAAAAAACAAGATGCACATTCTCTGTTGTTTTGTAGATAATTTTATCATCATACTTCCCTAACACTTTACATAGGAAAAAAGGTCAAAAGTGCCATTAAGGTTCAAGTAACCTATTTGAACTATTTCCTCCTCCCATAGACACACATGCAAGACTGCCATTGAGGAAAATGATGTTTTTCATAGTTAGACATCAAAGAACAGAAAGAAAAAGTAACGCGACTTTTATCTTCACACACATTTAAATTTTATAATAAATGTCTTTGTTTCTATATTTCAACTGTCAAATTTATGCTGCAAAACATTTGTATAAATCTTAAAAAATAATGAACTATATCCTTTTCACATCCTTCAGCAAATGGCCTTCAGAGATACAAAAGGTACAAATTTTCTTCAAAAAACCTTACACAAAATAGCTTTTCAAATTTGCATCAAAGTTAAACTCCTATACCATTCTCAGTTCTACAAATATGCTAAACCCCTATAGGAAAGTAAAGCTCATTTTCCAGAAGGGAGAAAATGGCAAGAATGTGGCAATACATACACAAGAGTCCAGCTATGGAGACAAAGGAGCAAATGTGTGTGTGTGCCTCTAAACAGATATTCAGTAACAGCTGTTAAAACAGAGCTCTTCCTGTGCATTGTGATGTATCTCCTTCTGGAAGAGTTCTCTCACTTCCTGCAGGGACTGCTCCTCTGCTCCTACTTCTTGAGTGCTTGCAATGCAGTCCTCATCGTTAGTTCCACAACACTGAAAATTAATTCCTGTTCACTGTTATGATTCTTGGGATTTTTTTCCCCACTTTTTGAACCAGTTTATGGAGACTGTATGTCATGTCTGTGGGCACACATTAATCTCATTAAGTTCTACAAGGCCAAGTGCAGCATCTAGGTTGAGGCAATCCCCCCCATCAACACAGGCTGGGGGATGAACAGATCGAGAGCAGCCCTGTCGAGAAGGAGCTGGGGGTGCTGGTGGGTGAGAGGCTGAACATGAGTCACAAACGTGTATAGCCAGCAGGTTAAGGGAGGTGATTTTCCCCCTCTACTCTTCTCTCATGAGACCCCACCACTCTTAGAATTATGTCCAGCTCTAAAGTCCTTAGTACAAAGAAGACATGGACGTGCTGGAGCAGGTCCTGAGTAGCACCACAAAAATGATGAGGGGACTTTCTTCCTGTGAGGAAAGGCTGGGAGAGTCAGGGTTGTTCAGCCTGTAGAAGAGAAGGCTTCAGGAAGACATCACTGTGGCCTCTAGGTAGTTAAAGGGAAGATGGGGACATAGTTTTCAATAGGCCCTGTACCAACCAGAAAGCAGTAACAATTTTAAATTGAAAGAGCATGGATTCAGACTAGATAAGAATTATTCTATGATGAGGGTGGTGAAACACTGGAACAGGTTGCCCAGAGAAGTGGTAGATGCCCCATCCCTAGTAAGGTTGGGCTAGGCTCCATGCAACCCGATCTAATTGAAGATGTCCCTACCCAAAGCTGGGGGGTTGGACTACTCCACCTTTGAAGGTCCCCTACAACACAAACTATTTTATCTTCCTAACACACAAGAGTCTGGGGAAAATAAAGGGGTAAAGTAAAAAACCCCAGCCACTTGGCTCAATCACTACGTCTAGTAGGCCTTCCCACTTTCTATCAACTATCATGCAATGAAAGAAAAGGGTGCTTTAATTTTACTAAATATTAATCCAGATCTCTGATCCATATGGACATGAACAGTCAATTTTTATACAAACCTTGAAACAAGGATTAACAGGTGACTGTTACAATGCAAAGGATGCTATCAATGGGGACTAAATAATTGCTTCAGGAAGACAATACCTTAGAAAATTTAAGTTACAGCTCCTGATTACATATATGGCATGGGAGGATTTATTAACTACTACAGATAGGATGCAAAAATGTATTTCATGAAAAACACTTTTGATGTAAAGGTCAGTGAACTGGACAAACACTCAGTTGTCAAAGACAGTAGGTGAAAACCAGGATAAAAATGTAATGAGGAATCCACCAGACTATGAAACTTGATGGGGAAAAAAAAGTAAAAACCAAAACAACGCAAACCAATTCCACCTCAAAGACAAAAAAAATTCTCAATGACCTTTCCCTTCTCAACACTAAGGGATAATGAAAGACTTGCTCCTCCCACAGTGATTACATACACAGCTTGGTTTGTATTATTGATGCAGTTAAGTAATAAACCTTTTAAGTATTCTTTTGCAATAATACCTGAAATTGTTATTAGTGGTTCTTAGCAGATAAAAGACTGTGTGACTGGTTACCTTAAGCGCAAACACAACAAACAGTAACATCCAGTTTCCAATTTATCCAAGCATAGCACTCCCCAGTCACTGCTGGGGGACAAACTGGGCCACGCTCCACAGATTCTGACCGACCTGCTTGTTTCTGTCAGGTTTTGCCACTCTCTTTCCCTCTCCTTATCATTACAATTATTAGTACTGTTGTTACTAGCATATTTAGTACTGTGTTATATTAATTTTTACTACTATTTTATATTTATGTTATCTCTAGCCTATTATTATTATTGTTGTTATTTTTTTTTCAATTATTAAAAAATTTTTATGTCAATCTGAAAGAAACTTTTACTTTCCTTTCCCATTCTGCTTCCCACTGGCCGGGAAATCAGGGGGAATGAGCGAGCAGTTGTGTGATCCTTAATTCCCAGCAAGGGTTAAACCATAACACCACCACTTCAGAATTATTTATCCACTATTTTCCTGTATTTTTGGAACTGACTATGCAAGCTTACAGCTAGCTGCCATGTAGAGCCTGGAACAATACCGTGCCATTACAGAAGAAATAAATCACATAGACAAGACAGGGAGAAGTGGCTGTGAAAGGAGACAAGAAAGGAACCAGCCTCACTGGGTTGGATGCAAAGACCACACTGGCAGAGAATAATAAGGTGGGCTGGATACTTCTGTCCTTGCACATTAATCCTGTATTACCTACAAGACCTGCAAGAACCTCACTAAAACAATGTTTACTCAGCTTCAACGCCTGGAGGAAACCAGAATAACAATTCTTTTCACAATGGTGAGATAATAATGTGATACACACAGTTATTCTTCCTCAGATGTAAAATTCTTGTATTGAGACAGATCTTTCAAATTAGAACGGGATTCCCATCCTAAAAGCAGATCCCATGCTTTTGGATAACCTTAAGGTTTCTTCACCCATTTTTCTCCTCACAGTTGGTAGCACTGCTAACGTCTGCCTGCACAGTCATAGCATAAGCTGTTTTTTCTTGCTTTCCAAGACAACAGCACACTGCATGAAACAAACAATGGGGAAACAGATCCTCTAACAAGCAGCAGTTTTATTCCAAGATTTGCATTTGTGAATGTTTCCACTGATTTTTAAGTTGACAGATTTTCATTACTAAAATCTCAAAAGTTACTTTGCAGTCCAGCTGTAATGTCAGGCACTCAATTAGCCCAACAATTAAATTACAAGATTTTAAAATTACTGTCAGGGTGAGGATTCTTCTGGGGAAGGACCTGATCATTAATTTTTATTAATTTCCCTCTCATTTTATATACCTTGTGTTTAACCCCAAATATCTGAACAGGTCAAAGCCATTAAATATCTCAATCAAAATATTTTATTCAAGATGACACTTTTTCAAATACAAAGTATTTCCTTTGCAGAAACACAGTGCAGAAATTAGAAGATACACCTTAACTAAAGCTTACTTTCTAATGCAGTTAAGAGATGAGAGAGCCACAACAGCATAAACCAGTTACTACTGCACTGTCTTGGCACTGCCACTAAATTGCTGCTAACTGAAGTGTTCAAGTATGACAAATTATTAAGATACAATGAACAGAGTCTCAAGTCTGAATGGTTTCTGGTTTAACCATTTCAGAAACGTTAAAGAGAAGACAAGCTAACCTACCAACTCCTGTGGTGAAAATGAACATATTCCTGTTTTCAGTTGAAAACCAGATGAGCCAACAGATGAAAAAGAATTCTAAACAGCATTTGCAAAGAAGATAAAATGCAAATATAATACATAATAGGAAGGCCTAAACCAACACCATAAACCAACAGTTCTTTCCAAGCCTTCATCTATTTCATCATGTTTTATTTAAAAGTAGTATTTATCAGTCAATGCTTTATCTTCTCAAAATACTACTAGTAAAATGGAAAATTGCCAAACCTTAAATCAATGCACCCACGTTTATAGGATACGTGTATTCACATTCCACCAAGCACCAATGAATTTTAGCAATCTTCAAAAGTGCCTTTTAAGCCTAGAAATATCTTCTCATGGGAGAAAAAAAAAAAAACTAAAACACAAACGGTAGGATTTCCAGGAACCAGCAGCTTCCTCTGTTACTCAGAGTGCAAAAAATTCCCAACTCTACTACCCAGAAGTGACAAAATAACAATCTTATAATGATGTCATATTAAACACAGAAATACGATATCTTCTACCTTCAGTACTCTGACTCACAGAAGCCTAGATGATAATCAAGCCCACAGAACTGGGACACATGAAGTTTCACCAGAAGATAATGAAACTTTTCTCTAAAAGTAGGTGTTCAATACAAATAGCAGAACAGTCCTCAATGAACAAAAGAGTGAAATTCTTTTATTCTGAATGAAGATGGCTAGCCTTCCTGAACAACACCAGGTAACTGTGCCCAAATTGATCCATACTAAAATAAAGAACAGGCAGCAAGACATAGCATCTGTGTGAGTGCATAGGGCCAAGTGAAGTCAATTAACTTCTTGGATAGTGGCTAGCCAGAGAAACTTCCCAAATTCATAGGTATTTCTAAGATTACTTAAACAAAAACAACAAACAAAAAAAAGCAAACAGAACAAAAAATAAATAAAAACAAAACAAGAAGTGAAAATACATGATAGTTTTCCCCTTGCAAAATACAGAAGAATAACAACTATTTAAAGCTTGTAACTCCAACCTTTGCAACTACAATTCAGATGAGAAATAGTCTCTATCGACAGGTGAAAGAGCTCTCTTCCCCAAAGGCACAGAAGACGAATCCAAGAACACTAAGTTCTACTGAAATATCATCTGCACAAACTTTCTGATCAGTGTGGAAACACAGGCTTTCACAGGATCACATGAGTAAGATTTAGCAGCTAAAAGATAGGACTAAGAGAAAGCTGGCACTAAGTTTTCACCAGGGTAAGAAATTTCAGACTTAACAGATTCTAGAACTGGTAGCACAGATGTACAGCACACCACTAAAGTTAGCATATCTTGCAGTTCAAGTCTTCTCCTTTTCCTTTTTTATACTTTAACAATTTCCTGAACTTTAGGGAATTCTGTGCAGAACAAAATTTTTCAGAGGCTAACCAAATTCCGTGATTCCTTAATAAAAAGGCAGGAGCCACCATGTAACAGGCAGCCATCTTTTGACACTGTCCATAAAATAAAATCATTAACCCTGCTAGAGTGATCAAGTCATGATGTCTGGTTTTTTTTTTCCTAGCCACAAAAGGGGCAGTACAATTAATAAAACCAAACAAACACAGAAAACACACAAAAAATAAAATACAAAACAGAAAAAAACACACATAAATTCTGTTCCAGTTAGTTACAGTTATTTCTACCTATTCCTACACTGAAGTGAAACTATGGATACCTTGCTGCCATGGCAAACAAATTCACTCAAAGATTTATCTTACGTAATCCTGAAATGTAGAAAGGGTGTAACTCATTTAATAATTTGCAACACTGCAATGAATAAATTACAGATGCTCATTTTCCTGATCTATTGTGCCCAAAATATAAATCGTGTGGGGTTAAATACGCATTTGTTGCTTAAGTATCCTAACTTAGCTACCTTGAGAGACTTAGCTTCAAATGGGAGTTCCACAGAGGACACAAAGCACTACACTTCCAGCATGACACACTTTTGCAAAGAAGCTTGCAGCTAAATAGCATGAAAGAGCCCTAGGAATTCCAGGGCTGAAGCACATTATCATCACTTACAATGCATCTTCTTGTGCAATACTTGCTCCACTACCTGCACCACTTCAAAAACATTTCCTATGTGCGCCCTTTGAAAAGCTCCCATCCCTTTGCGGCCCCAGCTAGTCCACTGAAACACAACTCCAGCTTTGTATTCATTCAGAAGCTTCTGCCTGCCACAGGCAGGAGTGGAGTGGTGGCTGGACTCCCCTGCCCTTAACCTTAGGGAGCTTTTCCCTTCACCGAAACCCGTCTCTTTTTCATGCTGTCTCTTTGTTCTCCGCCCTGAATGAGCAGTACTAAGGAACTTACAGAAATGACTTAAGTCACGTATGGCAAAGGCAGGCAGAAAAACAATACAAGCATACTCTGCAGGGCAGGAAACCACTACCGGTAGTTAAGGGAAAGAGTTAATCCCTCTCCCTTTCCTGCGTGGCAGGACCTGACAGGCTGTTGGCAACAAAAGCCACAAGGACACTACTACTCTCCTTCCCTCACTTCCAAACATGCATTCCTGCCTTAACCTTGTGCTAGTGTTGGTTGCCATGTGGCAAATAACCTCGCTGTTGTTTGGGGGTTTTTTTAATTAATCAATAGAACTTGCAAATTAAATTGATTAAACAAACCCAGACTTAGGCTCTGAAGTTGGGGGCACTTAACAAACCAAATTTAGGCAACGACCTTTTGAAACGACCACACTGAAGAGTCAGCCAAGAAATCAGAGAGCAGCAAGCGCAATTGTGTAGCAGGGGAGAGAGGAGAGGCCCACGGCTCAACTGGAATGTCTGCAATTGCTCTGCAAAAGTCAAACACATTGCAGGAAAGATTTCTAAGGAAGAACAGAATGACAGAATATTATCTTCAAGTTTACAAGCCCCAGAATGTCACAACTAAGACAGACAATTGTGCAAAATTCAGTTTGATTTCATCTCTTTGAAACATCTGTGTTTAAGTATTTCAGAGAAGATAGAAACAGGTTTCTCTCCACACCTCCCACTTCGAGATTAACAAGCTAACAGAAAAGTTGTTTCCTTTACACTCTCTAAGGTTCACAGTTCCTAGCAGCAAAGTCTGTTTCTTCTCCAAGCAACATCTCGCAACCCCTCACCAAAAAATGAGGGGGCAGAATTGGGAACTGAAATTGAGCACATACTAAACCATATCTAAATGTTTTTTTTCTTCAGAGAACTGCTATAAATGTCCACTGTATAGAACAGCTCTTCAGAAAGGAGAAAATAGAAAAAAAACCCAGAATTTGGGACAAGGCCCCAAAGAATGAAAATCTAACAGTGTCGAAGTGCACACACGATGAATAATGTCTGCACCTCCAAATTCTGCATTCAGTCTTCCTTTCTCAGGTTGACTTAAAAGATGGGAGGGATGGCAAGGAATATATACAAGCTGTACCCTATTACCTTTAATTATCGTACTCCTATGTTATCAGCCTTCTATAACTTGCTCTTCAATATAATCCTGAAGAGAAGTTCCTGTTTCTGCCTGACCTTTCAGCAACATGTCAAAAAGTCCCTATTACCTAATAACGGTGCTAAACACCCCAGCTCCTTCAAATATGGTGAATGTTACACTCAGAATATCACAGTCAGAGACAACTTGTCGTTGTTGTACTTGGGATGGCAAGAAATGACATAGGCTCGATCCAGGAAGGAAGGGAATCATTTATAAATATACAGACTGATTTTTATATACTAGTTTGCTTGAATGGCATAAGGTCACTGGTCGCCGACCGTCCACCTCTCAGAATGATTGGGTAAATCCCACAACACCCATTTCAAAACATTTCTCCAGTCAGTACCACAACAAAACAGCATAACAACTTGCACCTGCAAGATAAAGGATTAGCTTACAAAAACCTCTGTTTCAGCCAGCGTCCGTGTGAAAGTCCTTCCTTTCCCAAGGATGCTGGCAGAGAGCTGGAAAATCTCTCAGTGACCGACTTTCAGCATCCACAACAACTATTCCTATAAGAGCTGGAGTAACAAATTCTATACTGTCTTAGTGAGAGGTCATAAAATATAAGAAAAGGTTGCTCAGCCTACTGGTCTTTCACATTAGTTACTGGGGCTGCGATCTGCCAGGTTCCTCAAGCCATATTCCACGACTGCTGACAAGCTCAAGTTTTCTTTCCCTCTGAACAGCAACATATTGTATTCAAACAGAACAGTTTTCTTGATTCACTGTCGTCATCATCAGCACAACCAACCACTCCTGAAATATGTTTTTTTTCAAGAGGTAAGACATGCTGATGCAATTATATTATCAGAAGAAAATGAAACTCTACCACTTTGTGGTCAGTGGCCAAGGATTGGAAGAAGAAACAAACAGGCATAGCAAGTTGCCTGCAATCTTGGCAGCTACAAGAAACCAGAAGAGTACTTAAAAACAGAAATGTACAAGGATCGAGAACAGCATGATCTTAAAAAAAACATATACTGGACAGTAGGGAAAAACAGCCTCCCCAATAAATTCCAGCCATTTCTGTTTGAAAAGAGTGCCTACCAAGCATTTGCAAGCAGCCTTCTTGAGGAATCAAAATCTGTTTCAGCAGTTGGTCACATGGTCTCTATATTTCACAATACCACAAACAAACCCTTACAGTTGGGGATAGACCACGACATAGAAGACAGAGATGCACTGTACTGAGGAGATTTTTCAGCCAAAAAGGGAGAAAGGTCAAAGGACTCATACCACATAAATGACCAAAGTGCTTGTGAAATCGAGGATACTGAAACAGGAGCCTTGCACTGTTTAGAAAGTTCTCACTTATCACTTAAGTTTTAACAGAAACTTTATTTGGCCTTGAGGATTGGAGAAGAAGGAAAGCAGGCAAGATGCAGCTTAGTGGAGGCAGCACATACTAAAATGAGAGGTATTTATCACAATGAAAAAAAGTTAATGACATCTCCACATCAACTTACTACTTACAACCACTTAGCAGCAACCTCTTTGAGGAATCCTCCTGTTCAAGCAATTTTTTCAGTATCATATCTTAGTTCAGTGCTAAAAAAGAAAACTTCTCAGGTTACATAGCAAAAGCCTATAGCCATCACAATGATTTCAGACATATTAAAGTGTAACTGGCACAGGCTCGTTTGACAGCTCTTCATGTTTTATGAAATGCCTCAGCTATGTATCTAAGTTGAGAGCGCTCCTGACACTACACGCACACACAAAAAACAACCCAAACTAAACACCAAAAACCCATTTATTCGTATGTGAACCAGTCTTAACTTTTAAACAGAAAAAGATGTTGTCAATCTCATTAGATACACTGAAACAACTTTAGTATCGTTGCAGGTATATCTCACAGCCACATTTTTCTAAACTGCCTTGGCTGAAGTGCATCTTTGATAACAATTCCACAGTGCATAGGATAGTCTCAGAAGAGGTTTGTGGGAGATTTTTGGTAGAGCAATAGTTCTGTGATTACAATAGGTTGCAAATACTGCTGAACTGCAAATATCAACTTTGAGAAGCTGGTACTTGGCCTCCAGTCCTTCGTTCAGTTTTGCTCAAGTGGCCACTACTGTGGTGTCTCAAAATAACATCATGGTCACCTGCTAAAGTGGTAGGAAGTCAAACCTCAACCAGCTGTTTAAAATCCTGAACAAAAATTATTTAGCAACCCATTTGATGACACTGTCAAGAGCGGTGAAAATAAACAATTACACCCCAAGCTAAAGCCTAGCAACAAAAATGGGTATTGGCAAAATATTAAAAAATAAACCAAAACATATTCAGAGGTAAGCTGCTTGCTCCAGCTTAAACACAGCAGAACAGAAATCACAGGCATGCAAGCTAAAAAGCATAAGCAATACTCTCCTTCATTAAAATCATGAGCTGGCAGAGGGAGGAGCACTTTCTTCTCACCCTATATCCATCTGAGCAAACATTCAGTTTAGGCCAAACAGGTTCTCAGACTTGCAGAAAGCCTTATCTATTCAAAACACAGACAAACCAGTTTACTTCTGTATGAATGTTAAGCAAGCAACCTGGGAGGTTAAACCAGTTCTAATGAGCAGCCAGCTTCTCTGGTATAATGGGAAATGACTGGCCTTCCCAGATGCACATAAACTGTTATTAAGACAGCTCTACCCTCCTATCTAAATGAACGGTTTCCCAAGAGTCATTATGGGACTTGAGGGAAAGCCAAGCAAAAAAAGCATCTTCTTTATAGACAGCAAGTTTCACTGAGGAACAAAAAACTTCATTGCCTCTTCTACAAGTTTCATGTATCCTGGAATAAACAGAAGTCACCTTTCTTCATTTTTTATACTGAGTCTGTTTCAAAGCCACATTCATGCATAAATGATGAAACTGTAAAAATAACCCATAACTTCATACATTCATCTCAGAATGAAGCTGACCCATTGAAATGCTGTTTAAGAGGATTTACTATTTCTTCTAACCAAAAAAGATGCAGCAAATTCTCTCCTTGGCTCAGTATCTGAGGGGGTGAAAAGGTGAGAAGTGTAAAGGTACCTGTGTGGACCACTACTACAGACAGGACCAAGCTCCACTGGACAGGTACAGCTTCAGGACTGCAGATTATAAAAACTGAGCCTCTCATTGAGCTTTTCTTTGCCAGTATTAACACACATTGACTTCCTCATATTGGGACTTTTCATTCCCCATACCTAAAGGAGAAAGCATGGAAAGCTAAAAGCAAGATAAGTGGCCAATCATAACAAAGATGGAAAAGGTGGCAGGAAGGTGAAGGAAAGAGAAACTAGGTGACTTATTTCAGACCTACATGTAGCACTTCCCCGAATACCTCTTCCCCAGTATCATCACCTTCTATACTTTCCAGGCCAATTGCTCACCTCTAACAATAAATTCATTTCCCTTCCTTATCCTTTTTGACTTTCATTGAGAAATCGAACCTTCTGGTTATTCCCCAGAAACCTACTCATCACCATCAGAGCTCCAGTCAGCTCCAGCCTCTCATAGAAAAGATGTCGGAAAACTTCTGTCTCTATTCACAATCAGCTGTACTGCAGAGTCTCATATTCTAGGCATTTACTTGGCAATTTTGCATATAGAGAGGGGAAAAAAAACCCAAACCAGTCCCAAACCAAAATCCAGTGGTTTGACACAACTGACCAATAATTCAGCTACTACAGAAACGCAAGTTCCATGTCTGTGTTACAGTCATTGCTCAGACTACAGAGTAGCGGTAAACCCAGGTTTAACGTCCACTACATTTTGGCTGCTCTTCGAGTGACAGCATAACCTAAAGACATTTCTGGAACAAACTGCAAATATTAAAGTGGTATAAATTAGTTGTTATCATAAGATCATAGCACCATAGAATGATTTGGGCTGGAAGAGAACCTTGAAGATCATATGGTTCCAACCCCCCTGCCATGAGCAGGGACACCTTCAGCTAGACCACGCTGCTCAGAGCCCCATCCAACCTTGCTCTGAACATCTCCCGGGATAAAAATATCACCTCTTATGTTCATAGTGTAAAATCCTCGACCTCATCGGTGAATTCTGTCTCTCGAGACTCAAGCACTGCTTAAAAACATACAAAAACAAACAGGCGGAAACGCAAGTTTCTGGTCAGAAAGGCGGCCTTGCTGGTTAGAGAGCAGCGGGCGGGGGCGAACAGCGGGGCACTGACATATCGACGGCATAGCAGGACAAGGATCAGAGCCACGGCCTGCAGCTCGCCCGCCCGGCCCGGGCGCACCTGGGGGCGCTCCCGCGCCGGTCCCCCGGCCCTTTGTTCCCCCGCTGCAGGGGCAGCGCTGAGGCGGAGCACGGCCCTGCCCGGCCACCCCGAGAGCGCCAAGATAAGACATAAACAAGGCAGGGCCGGGCCGCCCGGACTCCGCCGACCCCGGCCCGGGCGCGGTACGGGCCGCGGGGCCTCTATCGCCGGGGCGGAGGCGCGGCGGGGC
>VZRQ01001994.1:92593-102762 GCA_013397975.1 Machaerirhynchus nigripectus
GTTGTTTTTGGGGTTTTTTTGTTTTGGTTTGGTTTTTTTTCGTTTCCTTTAGTAAATGTGCCTTTTGGATTTTCTCCTGCTGATTTTTAAAATTTAGGGAGATACTTAGTACTAGGGATTGTTGTGTGTTGCTTATTCAAGTAAGACTATGTTCACAAATATGAAAACCTAATAAATCCTGTGTCCTCAGAAACACTTTTTCTAAGTACACCATCAATCATTTCCATTATTTCTGTTTTATAATGTTATATTTGCCTACACCACTTTTTCAAAGTCCAGCTTCAGTACACTGAGGAACATGGCTAAAATGTATTACCTCAGGATCTAGCTGATTTCGGATTTAGGCTGTTAAACTCATAGGGTATTCAACACTTTCACTGTTCATCATGTGTAGTTCATGCCTGCTGTTGTTAACTGTTTCTGAATGCAGTCTGGGCATGTCTTTGAACTCCTAAAGAAAGAAAGCAGAAATAACTGTAGGATCCAGTTTGCTGAGTCAAATCCATTTACAAAGTCCCACTGTCAACCACAGAGAGGGGCCATGACCTGCTACTACCCTGAAGCAGGAAGTAATTAGATAGCTTCTGATGAGACAGGTCTCAATTTTTGCCCTACATGTAAGAATTTGTCTTTATTTTGGGAATTTTTGCCTGTTTTTCTCTTAAATGAAATATGCTAAATTTATGCCCTCAGTATTTTAATATAAGCTAATATATGTTCAGAATACAGGTGGATTACAGAAGAAATATGCTCTGTTTTAGTATGCTTCAATTCTTATAAGTTGGTTTATGTTATCTAAAGCAGGCCAATCTTATTAGAAACTTTTTAATACAAATGAAACCAATTTTTTTGTTTGTTTCTCCTACTGTGGAAGAAAATGTTGAGGGGTTAAAGCCTTCTTGTTCTTAAGAGAGTGTGACCTGTGGTATTTGACTAGTTGGAGATAAATTAGCTTATCCAGCCTTTTTAAAGGGCAGGGGTAATGCTTTTGCTAATAAAAGGCAACTGGCAAAAGGAATCACAGGTTCTGGCTTGCACACTGGCCCACCATCACTGTCCTAACTTCATAATTTTTTCAAGAACTGTTGGTGGCTGCCAGTACTGCATCAAGAGGAAACCACTCAAAATGAAACTGAAATAAATGAAAACCCAAAACCCCATTTTCTCATCCAGTTCACTCACAGCCCATCACATAAAAGACACATTGTTATCCAAATTATCTTTCAGATGTTAAGCAAATTGTACCATGCTCACCAAGTCAATACAGTAAGGTTAATAACCTGTATCTCACAGCAGTATTGCTTGTGTGTTACCTCACTGTTTACTTCTCAGACATCAAGAGAGCCTCTTATTTCTTTTTCACTATGCTTGCACATTCCTTCGGTAGTGGGTCCTAAAAATCTCTGTGGTTTTGAGAGTGTATTATCATATGGTACTTTGCTGATAAACTCAGAAAAGTTCAAATACTTCAGAAAACTATGGAGAAAATTCTGACTTTGAATAGCTGACAGCTGTTTAACATACCATGGTAAAGACTGGATTGTTTTTCATGTCTTTATGAGTCATGGCATAGGATATTGTTGTAGCTGTGCTTTAAGTTGAACATTGAAAGTCTTAATAATACTTTTCCGATCTGAAAAATTAAGAAATAATATATCCACATTACTGTATGTCTTCATTCCCTCACATTTCACTGTGACCTGTATGAATTTCCAAGAATAAAAGTCCTTGTACTTGCGGTATTGCTCATTATAGTTCTCCTGTCTTTGCTTAAATCTGCATGCATTGTTCATACAAATTTCCACAGAGGGAAAAATACAACCTTTAAAAGGTCTGTAGATTCTTATTTGAAATGTAAAAAAAATTAGTGTTACTTTCTGTCAGTGATCACTCTGAGAAAAACTGATAATAAGCAAGGTGATTGTCTGTTCAGATGGTTAATCACTGACAGATTTACAAATAAAACTGTATGATTTTACAGACAGTAAATTGCATTCCTTTCTATTGCCAAACCTTTTGTGGACAGTTTAGCCTGTGGTTGTTTGCACTCTCTAGCTATCAAGAATCTTTGTGGAGATAAACCTAATCCCAGTCTACTGGGATGCAATGTCGACCTGTAACTTAGCTAGCCCAAATGGAATGGAGGAGTAACTCCTTGTCTTTTTCCCCCTTTCTGTATTGTTTTACTTGAAGTAAGTGCCAGTACTCTGAAGGTAAGATGAAATAAAGCTGGAATTTAAGATTTGGGCTTTGTTGTTGTTGTTGTTTTTAATGTAGGAAAAAGGCCCAGCATTTTTGTCAGTTTTTTAAACTTTGCAATTGATATTTTTAACACTCTGAAGCTAATTGTATAAATTCCAGTTTTGATCTGAGTATTGTTAGCTGTGGCTTGGTTTTCATCCCTTCACTGGAACACAGGATGGAGTTATGCTTGCATTTAAGAAAGCTATCCTTGTGAAATGGCTAAAAAGAGAAAAAGTCTTAAGTATAACCAGAAATCATTTATCAGAATTTAATCTCTTTTCAAGTACTGCCTTTTTTTCACCTGAAGTAATTTACATTTGGTACTTTTCTCAGAGCTAGTGTAGACAGGAATTAATTTATTTTATTAAAGAATAGAAACAGAGCAACAAAAAACAATTAAAACCTTCTTTGGAATTATAAAATGAAACAAAGTAACATAAATCTACAGAAAAGAAAGAAAAACCTTGAAGTAATTTAATGTGTGAAAAGCCTGTGGTGTAGAACCCAGATCTGAAAACGATTGTATGAGGAAAAGGTTGATGAAATACTCATTTATTTTTTCATAATCAGACAAATGTAATGGATCAGTGGAAGGAATTTAGCATGATCCACACTAACTTGCTCTTGAATTGCATCAAATTATTAACAGTGACTATTTTAGGAGTGATTAGATATATGTGATAAAGTCTGGTTCTGGAAGTCTTCTCTGAAGGCTCTGACGTACTGGTCTTTATCAAGGCTGGTTGTCTCTGAAGACTGAGTCTTCATTACATTATTTAAATCTCCTATAGCTTGCTTCGTAGTTGTACCAGCTGAAAGAGCAATGCTTGCTAAACACATGCACTGTGAGGCGAGATCTCTTAGAAGCTATTTTAGTACTGTTATCTAGCCTATCATACATTCAAACCACTGCAGATGACTCTTTGGCTGTTGTGGTTGCACTTGAAGAAATATGAACTGCAAGCTCCCAGTTCTACGTACTTTGTTTGAAAACATTCAAGACAACCTTGAAATCAGAAAATTCCTTCCTCCTTCAGTCAGACACTTTTTCTATCAATTCATTTCAACATTTTCCTTGTAGACATTGCTTTTTTTAACATGCTATCTCAGAGATAAGAGGAGGAGGAGGAGGAGATTGTTACTGTCTCTACTGAGGCTTGAATTCAGAGAAAGTATGTATTTGTTCTTTTGAAGTGATACCCTCCTGTTTTGTAGTACCTAGTCTACACAAGTCTTGTCAGCTCTTCTGTGCTGTGATCTCAGAAAAGTTCCGGAAGTAATGAGAAAAATGTACACAGCACTTGTTGGCTGTTCAGAAACAGCGAGTAAATTAAAATATGAACAACATGAACATTAAGCATTTATAGTTTGTCTTGTCTAGAATTCAGTGGTAGAAGCAGCTGGGAGTGAGACTGAGGCGAAGATTCCACTCCTCCTCTATATAATCTTTGCAGTATTGATACGTAAGTGAAGACAAAGTGTCTCAGGGTCTTTTATGCAGAGAGAAAGACTGTGCAACAATTTCTCTTGGGCACTACGCTTGTGTCAAAAAGGTTATTGGGGAAGTCATATATGTTACAAAATGAAGGGCTGAAGTAGATACACGTAACTGGCATTATGTGCAAAAAGGTAGAGAAGGTGAGGATTTGTGTATTTCATTTTCATGTTCTGGTGCTAACTTTGGCACCTTAGTTTGGTATTCCAAGAAAAGTGGGTGAGCAGAAATGAAGGCAAGTAATGAATGCAGGAAGTGCTATTAATGGTAGGCAGGTAAGAATTTAGAGTGTTGTTGTAAGGAACATACAGAGAGAGTAGAGTTGGGGTGGATGTCTTGAAGGCTGTTCAGGGGAACTGATTTAAATTGGTGTGATATTGATAATTCATGTGTTGTTTTCAAAGTGCATCAAGCAAGCAGTGACAGAGGAAGTTCAGGTGTTAGTGTAAGAAACACTTGCCTTCCAAAGGTACAGTTAAATCATCTTCATGTCTCTGACACAATAGGTATTTCTGGGGAAAAAAAAAAACAAAAAAAACAAAAAACAAAAACAAAAACAAAAAAAAAAAAAAACAAAAAAAAAAAAAAAAAAAAACAAAAAAAAAAAAAAAAAAAAAAAAAAAAAAAAAAAAAAACACAAAAAAAAAAAAACCAAACCCAAGCCAAAACCCTGTGTAATACTTAATGGGATGTAGGTGTTATTGGCATGTTGGTATATTCTAACAGAACTGATGTGGAATAGTGGAGGACTTATCACATACCAATTCCCTGGCATTTACTTCAGGTTTTCTGAGCAGTCTACCCAGAAAAAACAGTGGGACAGAGTAAAAATTAGTGGACTGATACTTAAGGAGGAAAAACATAGGAATTGAAGATACCAGCATGCACAGTTGTGGAAAATGGCTGTCTCAGAGTGATGCAGTGCAAGAAAGAGAAGCTTCTTCAGGACTCGGTGTGCAAAGGAATTAACTATACAGGCAGGTAATGTTGAGCTAGGGAGGCATCACAGCACACCTACCAGTCCAGATCCTCAGCATTGGAGAACTGCCACTCAGAAAAATTCCACATCTTAGCCTCATAGCTTTAACTATAGCAATGTAATTGTGTGACTAGCTATGCAGAGAAATGCTGTAACTCCTTGTGTAGGCCCATGTTCCTATATAAGACCTTTCCACAAAGATCTGGTCTTTTATTCATTAGTATATATGAAACGTGTGTAAACACTGACCTACTTTGAACATGCCTGTTTATGAGTCACTGGTGTTCCACCTTTGAAAGAAGTTACTCTTTCCAAATACTATGACACAGTTGCTTGTTGAAAGCTGTAATTAGCAAAAATTGACTATAGTTACAGAAATAATAGTCTCAGTTCAAATTGGCACACTTAGAATAACTTAGTTTATTGTTTCACTTCATATATTCTTCACTATTCCATTTTGGTTTTCACAGTGAAAGCCCAAAGATACAACAAGAATTAATGAAATCTCCCCTTGTTCTCCACGAGATTTGTCTGCTCTCATGGTAATTATACCACTTACACTTTTTAAAGATGCTCTTAGAATGTATCAGCTTCTCTTGTGTTGCTGCTACAGAAGGCAGCTCCCACAAATGTAAGGAAGTTTGATAAAAGCTCCACTGCTTATACTAGAAAAAATCTGGAGGGTGAGAGTAGCTGTCTTAGGGAAAAGATGATGCTTTCTTATTAGCAATAGACTGGCATGCTGAAATCTTGCCAGGGTAGTCATTACAGGTGTCCACTAAAATCCTGATGACTTGTACTCCATTTCAGTTTTGCAATTAATTCAGGGCCAGAGGGTGTTTGGTGATGTTTGCTAGACAGCAAGGTTTAAATTAAAAATGACCCATGAGCTGTGTAGTGTGTCAGAGAAACACTGATGAAAGCTTGTAATCTGGTCTAGGAAACAGATAAAGTGATACCAGTCTTACCTGCCTTCAGAAACCAATACTGGGTTTTTATGTCAGCTTCATATGAAAAATACTTAAATTGTGTATGGACACAGCTTCAGTATGACTTTTCATGTCATTTGACAGAGTTAGCTTCACCCTTCTGATTTCGTAATATTCACAGCCATGGTTCATTTCACTTCCTGATTGCAACAGGAATGATTCAGCAGTGTGTTGGAAACTATTTTATTTTGCATGTCTCCAACTGTAGGTTAGTGCTGTAGGTTAATAAATGTTAACCTTAGTCATTCTGATAGCTAAAAATGTGAAACAAATATAAAACAAGTGAGGCTAACTAGGAAAGCCTGATAATACTATTTTTCTTCCAAGTTTTCCCCATGTTTCCAGCTAAAGTAATGCACAGAAAACACAAATGAAGTTTAAAATGCATTGGATGATTCCTGTCTATTCAAATGAGCATTTAACACTAAAACCAAAATGTCCTTGTTTCTTTATTCATATAAGTGGTGAAAGTTAAGTTTCTGTGTTGGCTTAGCCTGACAGGAATGACAAGGGGTGTAATAGCTAAAATTCTTGATAATGCAGAGTCATTAAACTTTTTTCAATAAACACTCCTTAGAATATGGCCAATTCAGTAATGACCTATTCCTATGCAATTTATCTTATAAAGATTTCCAGGTAAAGTATCTGACTAATTTTTTTTTTTTTAATCTTTAGATCATAACACAGTTATTTAGTATTTGTTTGCTACTGCACAAGACCTCTACAGCAAGCTCAGTGTTTGGTAAAAATGGATACATTCCTTCTTTTTTTGGCACTTTTTTCTCCCAACAATGACTGTTCTATTGCTTCAGGAATTTGTTGTATATGTGAATATATGAGTATACGTACTGTTTGTAACTATGCTTAAAATGTCTGTGCACATATGTTTTAATATATGTGTATGTATCTATTTCTTTTTACGTTTTAGAGCTGTGATGGCCAGTCACCAAGCAGAAGTTCAGAGTTTGAAGCTAGATAATGATTCAGTTATAGAAGGAGTAAGTGACCAGGTACTGGTGGCAGTTGTGCTCAGTTTCACTTTCATTGCTGCTCTGGTATATACACTTTTAAGGTGAGAATGTGTTGACAGGAATTAGTCAACATACCTGCATTTATAAAAATCCTAACTTTCTTGACACCTTTTTGCATTGGTACATGAAAGCTGTGATTTTGTGACAGTAAGGAAGTGATTGTTTGATTGCTTACTATGTGTAACTAACTGCTTGGCGCAGCTGAAATCAAAAGTGGAGTTTAACTCTTCCTTATCTTCAGATAATCAAACTGAATAGTGCTCATCATTCCTTAATACTGAAAATGGTTAAATTCACATTCTGTATGGCTGCTGTGTTGCATTTGGTTATAAAGTACAGATTTGTCAACGACTCCAAAATTAAAATTGGAAATATTCTTCCAGTGTATGTTTTAGCTGCAGTCGCCTTCCAAGAAAAAAAAAAAAAACTGCAAAGAAAAAAAATCAAAATAAATTTACTGAGTTTTTTTTTAATGAGTATGCTGTAAAACAGTGGACTTCAATATGCATTCCAGGGAAATGTTAAGTTCAGAATTCAATAACTTTAATGATCAAGTAATCAAAGCTTATTTTCATTTCAGAGTTTTTCTTTGCATCCTAACAAATATCTTAGCCTATGTGTTTTGGGAAAATGAGTCTAATCTTCAGGTTGGCTCCTTTTATTTTATTTTATGGTTCTCTTGAACTGTCTGAACAGTTTTCAAAACCAAGAGAACTCAATTTTAGTGGCACATTGGCATCATGGAACTTACTGAAGAGGATATGTCCACATGAGAAATATTGACGGGATAGAGTTACTTGAGAGGAAACTACAAAATAAACTATAGGTAGAAAAACTTGGTTGGACTGCAAGGTGGTGCTGCTGTTCAGGACCAGGAGATCACAAAAGAATCTTAAGAAATGCATTCACTTCACCTTGCTTTTTTTTTTTTTCCTGAAGCTGTTTCAGTTACTCAGATTGCTTTAAGAATGCCTCTTTTTCATCTGCTCTGTTATGATTTCTCTACCCCTTTATACTGACATTTTTGGCAGTTGTGACTTGAATTTGAAGTGTTTAGTTTGAAAGTCAACATTTTATTTTTGAACTTTAGAAAGGCAAGTAAGAAGTATTAAAAAAAGTGAGTGTAACAAGGGTCAGCAGTTGGCAAGAGTAGCAGGAGTTCAGTCAGAATTAAGTTCAGGAAGATCATGCATCAATTATGAAGAGTTTCCTAGGAAGGAAGGTAAGGCTAGTTATTGACTGCCTCTGCAGTGTAAGGAGGTAGGTAAAAAGTTTGACTCTGAATCCTGTTACATGCCTTGATGTTTTTTTTTCTGGAGTGGCAAACGAACTGAAAACACAAAGTTTCCAGACTTTGGAGGACTGCATTGTATGATTTGTGCCGAGGAAACACATGAAGCCGAGTCAGAGGAGATTTAGGTCAGATATCAGAAAGAAGTTTTTCACCCAGAAGGTGGTTGAGCATTGGAACAATTGGAACTTCCCCAGGGAAGTGGTCACAGCACCGGCCTGACAGAGATGAAGATGTGTTTGGGCAGTAATCTGAGGCACATGTGTCTTGAGGGCCAGGAGTTGAACGCAGTGATCCTGATGGGTCCCTTCCAACTCAGCATATTCTATGACGGTGATTCTAAGACTGACGACTGAAAGTCTTACCGGCACCTTCTTAGCTCCCTGCTCTGCCTTCTGGTCCTTTTTTGAATTGTCTGTATTCAGCAGCACTCCTCATCTACCTCTTTTGTATTGTTGCCATCAAAATCTGCACAGTATGCTAGAAAATCTGTACAGTACAAAAATTATAGTGCTTTAAATGTATTTAGCACTGAGGGGGAAGTAAGGGAGAAAAAGAGTATTTTCTTTTTCTTCTCTAGTTACCTTAGACAGTACAGTGGTCTTTGTGTTCCTTATATGGTGTTCATTACCCCAGTTTTTTTCTTTGCCTTTCGTGCTTCTGTATCATTAGAACCGAAATACCTAAGTTGGGTAGGAACAGGTCACAGGTAAGTATACAGGAAAGAAAGCTTACAGTAATGAATAGTTGCAGGAACTGAATAAAAAGGGCAACTAGGAGCAAGGAGTATGTGTTGCAGTAGATTTTAGGGGGCAGAGGCAGAATATGAAGAGAATTGTTAAGGGATATGATTGTTGTACTTGTTTTCAGCTGAAAGAATTCAATGAAGCATCACATCAATGCTTCATTCATGCTTCTGGTGGAGAAACTTATGAGCCATAATGAACATATGTAACAAGTTGCAGATGTGTAGTTCAGGCACTGTATGATACCTTTGTAAAGCCTGTATACTTCTGAATTGCAAATTTTGATTAAATGAAGCCAGATTTTCTTCATCATCTTTTAAACTGGTGAGTCGGTTGTCACATTACAAATGAGATTGTGAAACTTCAGTGTGTTCAGCAAATTAAAGGAAGCCTGACCCTTTAAATTCCTACAAGAGATTCTCCATTTGTCCTAGATGACTTACCTGTTCCTTGTTTATAGATCTACAGGTTTAGATCTTTTTAATCTTACTTTTCTGTCCATTTTATGGTTTGATTATGAGATGCAGTTATATAACTGCAACCAGAAAATGTCCTAAAAGTTCAGCCAGTCCAGCCCTCATCTCTGACAGAGGATCTGCTTACCTCAATATCCCTGGAAGCATTGCAACCTGTTTTTTGATTTAACTGTTAGTCAAGGATGGATGAAAATAGCCTGAGTTAATCTTGTCTGATTTTGTACACTATGCAGTTAGAAATGTGTTTCCACAAGCCTTAGATAACTGTGGGAAATAATTGCTCGTATTTATAGAATGAAAGCCTTATCCTGTCCCCTTTTCACTCCATGAGCAGTCTTCTATATGAACTGACATTTCTTCAGTCTTTCTCTAATGTTTAAAAAATATGGGCTGTACTTCTTGCTATGTTCTGAACTTCCTCCAACTTCTTTATATGTTTCTATGCATTTAACCCAAAATGGAGAACAGAATCCAGCTGAGACCTCATGTAGTGGTTTTGTTTGCATCTTTTACCTTACGTGAGATACGAATTAGGAGAAATGCAGAGCAGGCTCCATAACTTTAAAGAATATGAGGAAGTTTATTACTAAAAGAATTAAAAGTAAAAAGAAATAATAATAAGGAATTAAAGGAAAACCCCCTTTTCCTCTAGCACCTCCCCTTTTTACCCAATTTGCACAAAGGATAACAAACCACGATTTTGGTCAGTATTACAGTTTTTAAAAGTCTCTCTAATATTTAAGGAAAAAAGGTTTCCTTTGCTGCACGTGGTTTTCAAACTGCCCAAAAAGCAACAGACCCGCCCGGAATTCTGCTGCCGTGCAAAACATCTCTCCCATGAATCTTGTTGTCCTCCCACAACTGCCAGCATGGGCCACACATGGGGTGTTTCTTTTTTTTAAGGATAAGCAAATTCCA
>VZRQ01001994.1:103366-142892 GCA_013397975.1 Machaerirhynchus nigripectus
TTTCTTTGGGCTTTATGTTGGAGAAAAAGCTTCTTTCTCTTTATACTGCTGGCTCCCCAGCTCGACTTGAGCTGCGTTGGTTGCAGAAAGCTCTATTGGCTCCCGCTGGGTCTGTGCAGGCCGCGTGATGAGGGGAAGGCTCGAACACCACAGGGAAGTTGCCACGTCTCGACACAGTTTAAATATGTACATGTCGAGAAGCATTATTGATCTAAACGACTGTCCCTCGACTCAGGTTCAAACCACCACATCTCAAGAGTCCTAAGCAGAATGTATCATCATTGCAATCCAGGTGAATAAATAAAGCATAAAAATTCACATTTTTTAATATGTTGTTGACTCATATTTATTGTAACTCAACACCTCTCATTGTTGTCAACACATTTTTAATTTCAATTCTGTCCCACTGTGCTTTTGAATTTCAAATTTGTAATATATCCATCCTCCTTTCTTCAGTGTGTCCCTTCGCAATGATTCCGCTTGGCATATCTAACCTGTAGTTTGCTTGCCTGTGGAATCTTTATTTTTTTAAAAAAAGAGTGATTTTAAAAGAGTGGTTTCTTTTTATATCCAGTCTGCTGATAGTTACATAAATTCAATATTCTAAATGTAAGTTTGTCTACTCTTTCTTATGCAAATGTCATATAGCAGATAAAATTGAAGTAATTAGGAGGTTTCAACTCTATGACTGAAGCAGTGAGTGAAAAACTAGTTCTTTATGGGTAGACCAACAAATAAGAAACCAGCAGCAGAGGCAAAAATGAAAAATATTTCTGGAAGTTTAATAAAAAAGCTTTCAAGGAACTTCATTTTTTGTAGGTTCATGGCTTAATTTTTTCTCAGATTAAAATCTAGTTTTAACATGATTTAAAGATTGGTTATGGAGTCTCTGAAAAATCTTGCTGCTGTACAGCTTTAAGTGTCCAAAGTAACTTTAGGATCCAGAATAAATTCCTGTTTCCTTTAGTATTTGTGTACTTCCTTTAAAAACCTTTATAGCAGGAAAGAATTAATTTTTTCCCTTTGTTCAAGTTTTGTATTTGTTTCAGTGAGTTATTTTTCAGTGTTGGATCACAGGGTTTTTTTATTGCTTGTATTTCCTTTCACAGAAATGAACATCAGAACATACATCCAGAAAATCAAGAGCTAGTGCGAGCTCTTCGTCAGCAGCTTCAGACTGATCAGGTGCTGTGCTAAGTGCTGGCATTATTCAGCTCTCTGATGGGATACTGTAGGGTTCTCTGAGGTTCTGGAAGAAGCTGATCTTGAAAGTTGTGGAAGCTTACTTACTGTACAGAGGCATCGTTGAAATTCGTCAAGTAATCAGATAATGTAGCCTTTTTTTAATGGATGCGTTAAGTAATTAAAACTAAATATTTGGCTGGTTCTTTTTTCAAAGACGTTTTTGCCACAAGGTGGAGTACGTTAGATTACGCTGTGTGCTTCCTGGAATGTTCCTGGGAACTTAATGGTAAAGGAAAGGGAAATCTGGAGTACAGTTTGCTGAGACAGGACAGGGGTTAGATGTTTATATTGATAAACAGTGTGTAGCAGAACAATGGCACAGCAACAAGAGCCAAGCAACAGAGTGAGAGAGGAACTTGTTAGCAAAGCCTTTAGTCACAGGACAGGGAGCAGTGGTTCTAAACTGAAAGAAGCTGGGTTGACATGGGACGTAAGGAAGAAATTCTTTACTGTGAGGGTGGTGAGGCACTGGAACAGGCTGCCCAGAGAATTTATGGATGTCCCATCCCTGGAAATTTTCAGGGCAGGGTTGAATGGGGCTCTGAGCAGCCTGGTCTAGCGAAAGGTGTCCCGGCCTATGGCAGGACAGTTGGAACTTAGTGATCTTTAAAGGCCCTTCTGGCTCAGATCATTCAATGATTCCATGACTGCATTCAGTTTGGACAGGTAGAGTCTAGGCCATACTTTCGGAGAATATTGAGAACAGTCTTTCATCATGATACTTCTTGAAATAACGACAGTGCATATTTGTGTGGAAGACAAATATGGCAAAGTGGGGAGAAAAACTATTTCATGACAGTGACATACACAAGCTGATATCTGTGTTTGGGCTTGCAAACACTGAATGCTGCAACTGGTAAGCAATGCAGTTCAGTTACCTAGCTCTGGACAGAACTACTCACAATAATGAAATAACAATATAGATCTGAGTTTGTTATTCATGCTCCAGTGTGTCTAACCTGACTCAGTGTGAAGGACCAAGGAGGTTCTTTTTTTGTGGTCTTCACTGGTTTGAAGCACACGCTTATTTAAGAGATGAAGGGAAAATAACGGTCTTGTAAAAAAAACTTGCTTATTGAATCAATGCATTTAAGTATGTTTGATTTTTGCATTTAAATATATTTTTCATTCCACATAGTTCTGCATTTGACAGTTTGACTTATTGTAACTGAATACCAATTTATTATTATTTTTTAGAACTCAGTAGATGTACATAAAATAGTATCTCTAACACTTAACATTTTCCTGTTGTTCCAGCAGGATGCTTCTGCTGGTGATCGGCATCGCTTCTATACAGATATGTCCTGTCCAGTGTGTTTGCAACAGGCTACATTTCCTATAGAAACAAACTGTGGACATCTCTTCTGTGGTAAGCAAGAAAAGCTCCTAGTTGCAAATATAAAACTAGAACAAAAATACAAACTTTTGGCACCAGTACAGGTGTCCTAATTCAAAGCTTTGTTTGCTTTTAACTTTTTATCTTTTAGTCTGCATAAGAAATATTTTTTTATAAATAGTCAAGAAAATACACTTATGAATAAACAATCACTTTAAGATTGTGCTGCACTGTTTTCTATGCTATAAGGAATGAAACTGGTTAGTATTAAAATGTCAAAGAGTATAATTTGTTTCCAGTTTAGTAAAAAACTGAAGAGTTTGAAAAACATTTTGAAATGTACTATTTAAAAAACCTGTTTTAGAAAGAATAAAAGATTCTTTATCTCTTAGAATATTTTTTTCTTGGAAGTCCTGTAGAGTTATGAGTAAGTTCACAGTTGATTAAAGTGTTTGGTTTTGGGTTTTTTTGAGGCCGTGTTTCTATATAGACACCCTATGTAGCATTTTGCTTCCTCTCCTTCAGGTCCCCAGTAGGATTCTTTCGCTGCATTCATCTAGCTTTGTGAAGTATATAGTGCATACCATGCCTAGTTGTTTAAATGAAAAAACAAGCACACTTGGAAAACAGATAAAGTACTTGCATTTTTATATTTGTCTTCATCTGTTGAAACACCGATGATAAAGCCAAGTTTTTAGGATAAATTTTACATCTCTTGACATTTTTGTGACTTCTAAATTTTAAACTGGTAAAAATTTTAATTATTTGCTTCTTCTCTTAATGAGTAAAAACTTGTTGCGTTTTCAGGAAATAATGCCTTAAAATTACTGATTCAGTTGAACCTGTTCAGGATTTTTCTAATTAATAGCATTGAATTTGAACATGTTAGTTCTTGGTATCTTCACTGAATGCTGTATACGAAATAACATCGGAAAATGTAGATTCAACCTAACTGCTTATATACACTTTCTGTTGTTTCCCTTGGTGTGTAACATACTACTTCAGGCAATGTGTTTTTCATCTCGGGAGTTTAAATGTGTGTCACTTACCTTCACCAGGTTCCTGCATTATTGCCTACTGGAGGTACGGCTCATGGCTGGGTGCCATCCGCTGTCCAATCTGCAGACAGACGGTAATATTTTAAGTCATCATGGACCTGTCAGTTCGGCTGTCTACAATAGCCTGCCACATGGCACTTACATGTGAGCTGCAATAGTGAGGCTGGCAGATAAAGAAGTCTGAGAAGCTGAAAGAATATAGAGGGATACGTGAGACAGGAATGGTGGACATTCAGTTTTTCCAAACTTTTCGCTGTGACAAATGGCTCAAAAAATTCAGATTGTTCCTGCAACTCAAACATAAGTGAACTGCACTGATAATTCAGCTATCTTTCTGTGAAGAATATATGAAAACAGAAAATTGTGAGATTTTAACTATGATCCTTGCATGCTTTCTGTTCAGGATGCTATTTAACTTCTTTTACCAGAACTTGGATCTGAAAGGCCTGGCTGTTGTGGTAAACTGCCAGTAGCAGCACACTGCTAGTTCCTGAGAAATACCCTCTCCCTTCCTTCTCTCCCTACCAAAAGACCTATCCATGTCAATTTCTTATTTTGGCCTTATTTTTAACTTGCATGTATTATTAATTTCATCTTTGTAGAGCAAGCATTAACTTACTTCCTACGCAACTTACTGACATTGTCAGTTTGAAATATGTTCCTGCAACTCATTAAGGCTTAGGATCTCTGAGTCTGATAGTGTATGTTTTAACAAAAGTACATCTTATTTTAACAGTGGACAAACTACAGACCTAGTAACTTCTGATTAATTACGTAACTCATGCCCTTGCCCCTCCATTATATCCTGCTTTAAATGTGTGTGTCAGCAGGACAAATGACTGTAAGAACACAGTTGAAGGAAAGAAAAATAGGTATGACAGGAGGAAGAATGAGTAGGTTTAGAGTGTAGCCAGTGAGGAAAAAGACACAAATAATAAAGGTGAGGAAAGTGGAAAAGGGAAAAATAAGTGATTTTTTTAGTGTCTTTCCTTACATATATATTCATTTACCTTCCTCTCAGTAACAGGTGTATTAGGTGGTACTGCTTGCATGGTTATGTTTCCATTCTCACCCTGGTTTATAAATGGGTAAGGGAAATATGTATACATGAACAACATGAGTTATACAGGAGGTTTGTGGCAGGACCAGGAGTTGAATGTAGATCTGCTCATGCTCTCATTTCTAAATCTGACTGCCACACAGGTTTATATTTAGTTGCCAGGTATAGAGGAAGCTTTTGAAGACTGTAATAATTTCCGGTGTTATGCCTTCCCTGTTTCCTATGATAATCTGCATTTTTTACCTGCGCATTGCTTCCAAGTAGAAGTCTCAAGTTTTCAGCAACTCCTATGCAGAAAGATAACATACATAAGGTCATATTCACATATATTTTATTTCTCTGTGTTTGCATGAAAGTTAACCCAAGAACAGAGCAGAATATTCTGTGCTTACAAAAGAGCTGAAGATTAATATCTTTTTCTGTTAATTCATCCTGGTATGAAGATCCATGTGCAAAACTATGAGTTTTGCTGCATGTTTGTTGTCATGCAAGGCAATTCTAAAGACAGAAAAAGAAAGGTCTCGTTGATTGCTTTGAGTTTCAGTTTAGGAAACAAAATTAGATGAATTTGGTAAATTAATTTTGTTCTCCAAATCATCTTTCCCACTTATGAAACATGAAGCATGTAGGTGTTTAGAAAAAAACATACAAGCTTCTCTTAAAAGGAAGGTTCTCGTGCACTTCTTTTAACAATCTCTTTAAAATTAATATTCTGTGAAGAGCTGTAATTAATTAGTTAAAACTTAACAGCAGTATCCATGCTAGTAATTTTCATTTTTTCTCCTATCAGCTATTCAACTAAGCCAAAGCTTTTTCTATGTAGTTAACTGAAGATAAGTGTTTTACAGTTGCACGTGTAACGTAATCTCCCTGCTGTGCCTAGGTAACACTGTTCTTACCACTCTTTGGTGAAGATCAGCAGGGTGCAACCCAAGTGTTTCAGGATGTTAATGATTACAATCGAAGATTCTCAGGACAGCCCAGATCTGTAAGTTTTGGGTAAATTTGGGTGGAAATCAGTTATGTCAGGAGAGTTTGAGGGTGATTTTTTTGTGATTTTGTTTTTCCCCCCCTTTTTTTTTTCTTTCCTTGCCTGGGGATATGGATTTTCTCTTCTGGATGCTTAGGGCCTAGGCAACTTTTCTTTAGGAAATTCATGTTTATATGATTAGGTCAAACCCAAGACCTCAAAATTATTTTTTTTGTCATTTATGAAAATGCATGGCAACTTGGGTTTTTGTTGTGAGTAAGAATCTAGTAAGTCTTGAGTTTTCTGTTTGTGTGTTAGGTTGGTTTTTAGACATGAATCATTATTTTGAAAGGATCAATAATTAGTCAGTAAAAATACTTAATGAAATACGTGACCTGCAAGGAAGAACATTCGCTTCATTTATCTCTTTACGCTGATTAGAAGAATCTGAAGTTCTACTCTGTGCCTTTCTCCTCAGACAGCTATGTGCTGTCTTGATTTTTCAGTTTTCCTCCTCAATTATATTACAGTCTTTATTCTCCTGTCTGAGTGAAGAAAACTGGAATTTTCTTTCTGTAAATAGCTAAGAGGGGTGGTCAAAGTTCTACAGATGTTAGAAATACAGCCTTGTGAGCCCGTCTCCTGTGTGCGTGTCCTGTTTCGCAAGGTGAAATGCACACACGCATACTTAGTAACCTCCCTGTTTGTCTCCATTTGTTATGGGATTTGGATATAGCAAGAAGACATTAGCAAGAAAAATGAACAGTACAAAGAGACAGAAGAGGGAAGGGTATTTTTCTAAACCACAAAATGTATGGGTTTTGTCCGGAAGAGATTGAAACTACCTTTCAGGCTCCATTAGACCTCTCTGTGAGCTGTGTCTAGTCCCCAGTAACCTATCTGAAGTCATGCCAGAAACCTGCACTAAAGCCCTAATTGGACTAGATAAATTGTCCTTGCTTTATACACAATGTTACCACATACCGAATTTCTTTCTCAAAAACTGTTACAGCGCATTTTGATGGAGTTGAATGGCTCTGTGTAGAAACTGTGTACCATGGAAGGGAACCAGTATAAAAAAAGTTTTAAAGTTCACCCCTCCCTACTTGTCACGACAAAAACCTGAATATTTTCTATTGAACAGTCTCTCGCTAAGCTGACAGAATCATAGCAAAATGGAAAGGAGCTAGGAATGGATTCATTTAAAGGTTCTTTAGTTTACTTTAAAGCTTCGTCCATCCTTTGGAAACTTGTGTGAATCAATGGTTATACACCAGGAGAGGGGTTAGGGTGTTTCTGAAAAACTGTAACCTATTCTGCTTTTCATATTAGGTTTTTTCTTCCAGTCCATTGTTTATCTTCCATTCTGATCAATATTTCACTCCAGTTAACCTGTTTGCTGTTTCTCACTTTCCCAGTCATTTGTTTTCCTCTAGTAGTCATTTATTTTCCTTCATAATAGGTGCCAATATATTTTCTAGTGATGTACACTAAGTGTATGCTTTTCATTGTAGAGTAACACCGTTTGACTGTTTCTTGAAAACATATATATTCTAAATCTGACTTTCTACCCAGTTAAACTAAACTCATTAACTCTTCCTGGATTTTGTTTTAATTCCTATAAACTAACAGATTCTAAGATGTAATGTAGTAGTAGAAACTTCACTTTAGCATGGATGAGTTGCTAAAGCAAAATACTAACTTTTGGGTTCTTTCTTTATAGATTATGGAAAGAATTATGGATCTTCCCACTTTATTGCGACATGCTTTCAGGGAGATGTTTTCTGTCGGGGGCCTCTTCTGGATGTTTCGCATCAGAATATTCCTCTGCTTGATTGGAGCCTTGCTGTACCTGGCTTCACCTCTGGATTTTCTTCCTGAAGCTCTCTTTGGAATTCTGGGATTCTTGGATGATTTCTTTGTCATTTTCCTTCTGCTGATATATATCTCTATCATGTACAGAGAAGTGGTAACACAGCGTCTAAATAGATGAAATGGACAAAAGTGACCTAAGAGCAGAATCAGTTGTGGAATGTTTTAAAAAGAAAACTATAACGTAAGTATGATATAGCAAGGTGCCTGTGTATGATTTCAGTAGTAACAATTTCTTAGCTGGTTATGTTATACAAACATAAAGGGTTAGTATGTGGTGATGCTTAACTGGAATCTTTCATTTGTGCATTACATATGCTTCATAAGGATGAGGTTAGTTTTAGAATGTTGTAATAAACCACCTTCATCTACTTCCACCTGATGAACAACTGTGTGTAAGGAAAGCAGGAAACACTTTTTTTGGTGTGTTGTGGTTTGTGAAAAAGGATTTCTAGCAAAGTACTTCAAACAATAAGCCCGTTTGTGTAATCTAGATGTGTAAGAAAATTCAGAAATTCTTCACAGTACAGTTATCATGGCTAAATTGTTTGATGTCTTCCTGTTGTGGGCTAGAGTTTTTTGAAATAAAAGTAGCTTTGTTTGTCTCTGTGGAAGAAGAAACCCAAGGAACCGCATTACAATTATCACCCTGCAGTTTGCTGTTGTCCACGTGCTCCAGAAAAATAAGGATAATACCTTGGAATTGCTTGAACTGCACTATGTACAGTTGCATGCAATTTGTACCATTTTATTTTTATATTTGGGAATATACACACAATATCTGATCTACATTGAGAAACCAGTGTTATGCACGTCACACTCGTTAGTGCTCTGTTTTTTTAAGTGAGAGCATGGTTTTTCTCTTCAGACTATTTTATTTGGTAAGTATATATCTTGGAAGTGGAGGTTTTGTGCTGCTTTGGGTCAGTGCAGTATGTCTGAAATGCAAGTTTGCATTTCTGTAGATGCATTGAAACATTTGGCCAATTGGAGAGGACACTCAAATTCCAAATAATGGTTGAAAAAGAGAAGTCAGAACTGGATGTTTACACTACATGTACATGTACTTGTATGTGTACAGTGTAGATGTTTACCCAAATGTACATTCTGCAATACGTGTGTACTAAACAACATAGATACTGGGGTGATTTTCAATTGGAGTTTTGTTGGTTGGTTGGTTGGTTGATTTGGATGTGGATAGAAGAGGTTCTGAATTACCTTGAAAAATAGGCTGTGATAAGGGACCACAAAAAGATTTTGAAAACGTTCACAGAAATACCAGGGTATCCTTAAAGCTGATTTTTTTTTTCATGTGGAATTTGAGCATAGGCTGTCATAGCTGTACAAGTAATTTGCAAATACTTTCATTTTTAGCAATGATTGCCACTAGAAAGGTCCAGAATATGACAGATCCTTGTACTCTTTAGCTACAGGAATGACTATTGCAATTTAACTTCCTGAGTACTTGAAAGACAGTGAAGTAAGAGGTGATTCTTTGTGTGTTTACATATATGGAGTGAGACTTAGAATGAAAGGGACCTTTTCACCACTTCTGTGTTTTCCCTGTGCAGGTGTCTTTCCACAGCTTCTAGCACTTAGGCATGTGCAGGAAGATGATAGAGCTGAAACTTCAGGTGTCAGTCATTGAGGATGCAGATTGTCCTTCAGTGTCAGTGTTTTAAATGACATTCATTTAAAACTAAATTCACTGATCGTTCATTTGAAAATTTTGTTTTGAAAATCTAAGGAGAGTTTACAAATAAACTGGAAAGCTAAACTTTTCTTTGTTGCTGTTTGTTAGAGATGGGCAAGAAAAGAAAAGGGAAGTGAAGCAAGGGTTGGAGAAAGAGAGCTAGAGAGAAAATGACATTTTTGGAAGCAAATGCTAACTGACTTCTCTTGAGCATCTTGGTTGAGCTTTTCCCATTGTGTTGGCATTGCTAACGTATGGTGATGGTTTAGTGGCTACCTCAGTTAAAACTCTTTAAGGTATTATTGAGTAAGGGTGAGATATTCATTAGCTGTTAGGTGCATTTACAAAGCAAGGTAGTAGTTTAGGATGTTACGTAAGACCGGATTTCACAGTTTTGCTATAAGTATTGTTTTTGGTTTTGGGGATTTTTTTCCCAAGAAATCTAGCTGAAAACAAACCCCAAACATTCTTTTTTGTTTGAGTAAGTTTAACACCCCCTTTTCTCCTGGAGTTTAAGTTGTAGGTCTGCTGAGAGAAGAGTGTGAACTGGTCTTGTAGAGTAATTGGAGTCTGTTCATGGAATTTGTTGATGTAGTACCTCATCCATACTTTCATCCTATGATTATAATTTTCCCATGACTCGCTAAATCCAGAGTGGATATAGATGCACATGAAGCTGCTTACTGATTGGTTTTCTTTGAATTTCCCAATTCCATGTGCTACTTTGAAGTTCATGTGAAAATACCCATCCCATCTAAGGGGATCCTGTGTATCTGAAATCATACACAAACCACATCTGAAACATTATATGAAGTTTCCTCATGTTCTTTCTCTTCAGTGAATTTCTGATAGCCAGAAGAGTTTCGCTCAGAGGTTTCTGCTTACTTTTGAGTATTGAAAAATAATTACTGATTATGGAAAATTAATTGAAATTTAATGAATATTAAATTCAACACATTAAATGCTCGATAGCATTAGGACTGTTCTTTTCACCAGTATGCGTGCTTGCTTGTGGATAATTCTTTTGGCCCTGCAAGCCAATGATAAACAGTGTTACGACTTGTTCAGGCCTTTTTGTGTAATGTGAAGACGCATCTGTCCTGCAATGTCTGGCCACTGCTCCTTTACACAAATCTGAAATAGCTGTAAGTTTGCTATCTTGGGTACTTAGCTTGAGCTTAACCTAAGGTCTAAAGCTCCCAAGAAGCTGCAGATTAAAATATGAGCACGTAGTATTCCTGAACTGTGTGCTGCCAAGTTGTTCTGGCAGCAATGTGAAAAGTAAGGGTTAGGGCTGAGCACTGGCTTCAGAATATAAAGGAAATATGTGATGCTGTGTGCAGAGTGACTGGAAACATCACTGTGGTTTTGTCTCCTGAGATGGGGCAGGTGTGTCACTAAGGGGGAAAAATTATAAAAGGAAATCTATAGCAGGAAGATGTATGGGGATAAAATACAGTTCTTAAAAGATCACAGGGTCACCAAAAGCTATGTGAAATATTTGATTGTTCTAGCAATATTAACAAAGAGGAAAACAAAAATTATACTTAATAACTCTTGCAAAATAACTTGTAGCATCTTGAGGCCTAATGATCATCGCTGTATAGAGCGATCCATTTCTGTGCTGTTCGTGTGCCACACCATTGATGTCTGTGAGGACCAGGCAGAACGGTGTGGTTTGGGGATACAATTTTGCCGTAAGTTTCATAGAACTGTAGCAGTGTGTTATACTAGATTTTTAAGACAAAAGAATTTAAAACTACTTGTTGTTACTTTTAATGATAATAAATTGCTGTTAAAGAGATTCTCTTGAATTATTTTATTTTATTGACTGTCTGGATGCAATATTGTTTTATTTCCCCTTTTTCCATTTCCATGGGTTCAAGATATAAGTGTGGTGTCCTGCCCTTAAGGGGAAGGGAGTACTCAAGATTTGTAGATGCTCATGGTCAAAAGAAATTACAAAAGTCAGAGGGTCCACAAAAACTCACGAAGTTCCATTAGTAAATTACATGATTGGCATGGAAATTGGTATAAGTTAGTCTCTGATCTCCTCTATGAACCCATGGCAGTGGGTTTTGAACAGCGGGGTAGGGTGAAAGGAGAGAGAGAAAGACAGAAATTAATTAAAGAGGGGGAGGGGGAAAGAAAGGGAGAGGGAAAGAGAGATCACCAGTCCTACCTCGAGCATTGATCCAGCTGGGGTGTCCTGAGGGTGCCCACACATGTGGGCTTAGTTGGGGTGTCTTTTATAGATAAATCCCCCATCTTGGAGCTCAGTGTCTCACTTTCTGTGCAAATTAGTAATCCTGTGCAGTCCGTTCTTCTAGACCTTTCTGGAAATGGATCCGAGGGCTTTGGGGATCTTTGGTGGTCTCAATCCCCTCTTACAGTCCATGACCCCTTCTCAGCCTCATCCCTGCATTTGTGCTGTGCTGTGTTGTGCTCATCTCCAGAGCCAGAACAAGGACGTTTGTCCCAGAAATGTGCTGCCCTACCTCCTTCTTCAGCCACATCCTGTTCTTTGTTAGTGTGTTATCACCAACAATTCTTGGCTGTTATCACCAACAAGCCATGGCTGGCTCCACAGCTATCTGGCTGTCGGTATTTGACACATATGCATTAGACCCNATCGATTTTTGTCTTGGTGTGTGTGATCAGGATGTTTAGAGATAACTCATTGTTTTTTGTCTTTATGATTGCCATAATAAAGATTACAAAATCTCTTAAGATCTTAGTCCCAAAAGCATAGTGTGCATCAGATGTCTTCCCTAAGCAGTCCAACCAGTTCCATCAGATCCATGTGCACTAAGCTTTCAGGCTGATAAACCAGTACGGATGATGAGTTAGCACCTTCACATACAATCCTCAAGCAAACAAAAGCATAAAGCCAGGTATATGAGAATGTAAGCAAACAGCAAATAGTCTCTGTAAGTTTACAGGAAGGATGAATATTGGGCTTGGAAGAACTTGATGTGACTCGTCTGTGCTGCAGTCCTTGGGCTTTTCTTAATTCATGTCATGAAAGGGCCCTGGGCATCAGGAAGACATGATGCATTCTACTAAGAAATGTCTAACAAATCATAGCTGGGAAGTCCACCGCCAGGTTGGGCCAAGTCTTTTGTTAACTTTGTAGCCTGCTTTGGTACAGTTTCAGTGTTTATGGAAAAAGGTGTCATTGCGTATTTGGTAAGGTGCGATAAAATCAGGTTGAAAGTTTGATGGGTATGTACTTCACTTGTCCTTATACCTGATGCCCCTGTGCTTGCCATGGGAAGCTCAGCTAAACACTTGAAAGTTCCTCAGCCAAGGCTGCAAAAGGACATGGATTTTTTAGGATATCTGTTGTACAGTTGCAGTTTTGGGTAGATTTTCTGCTTCCAGCTGTCTGCCAAACAGAAAAGTGCCTGTTAGTCACCCATACTGAAACCTACATGGGCATTTGTTCCATGGAGACAGAGCAGTAAGTCTTACTATGCCTGTTTCTTTGAGATGGTACGTCCTAGTAGGTTGCCTTCTTCCCTGTTGTGTGTACTGGGTTTTTAAACTGGGGAGGAAGCTGCTGAATTTCATTCAGTCTATGGTTCACTCAGCTTAGGGACCTATAGATGTTTAGAGCAGAGATAGATCTGGAGGTCCTGCTCCTATGTGGACAGCACATCATTAGACACTGTGGTAAGCAGAGGTGCTTTCTATAAGCCAGGGATTTTTTTCATTCTGGGGATGAGAAGCCTATCCAAATAATGAAATAAATAATGCTGCAAAATCAGGAAAAAAGAGCAGGAGATTAGAGTTGAATTTCCTATTCTACAGCTTGGATTCAGCCTCTTGGTATGCCCCTGCTCTGTAGCGTGCTGCCTTACATAAGATGTTTGTCGCATCAGCGTCCACATAAAAGTCTATTGTAGATACATTTTGTTCTTGCCTGAGTAATCTCAGATCTTGCCATGGGGATTTCTCTTGCAAAGTTCATGTCAAATGTTAAGGCTGCTGTAGTGAACAGGTGAAATCAAACAGTGTGTCAGGTTGGGGGGTAATGAAAAGGGTCCCCTTCAAAGTAAATTTCTAACTGTGTAATATACTCTCACTGGGACTGTGTGGCCCTCTATGAAGATATCCAAATATCTTGTCTCTTTTCGTTTACACTAATGCTAAATAGAAGGCACAAGAATTATGACAAGACTAGAAAATAAATCCAGAAATGAAGGTTGAAGAAACTGGGATTTTTGACTACAGGATAGACTGAGGAAGACTCGAGTCTTTAAGTATGTTAAAACAGGATGCTATTTCCTGTATTAGGTATGACTGGAGCAATGCATATGGCTGGCGTTTGAGTGATAGCAAATGAGACTTAGATTAGAACAAATTTGCCAAAGTGAGTGGGGAGGGGATTTTGTCTTGTGGAACCTCTCCTGGGAGGCCTCTTAAGGCAGGCTAACGCCTGTGGGGGCTATTTTTGGCACAGCTAGTCCTGCCTGGAGAAAGGGCAGGACAATGAAAAGGTGGCTGCTTTCACGGTAGCTGGTCTGGGCCTTAATACGTGCGAGACCAGAGAAGCCTGATCGGACCAAGTCTTTATTGCTCATGGTGCTTCTGACATGCATTACCTGTATGCATCAGCTGGCAGACCTGACCAGCTTACCTTTCCCCAGGAATTTTGCTAAATAGCTTAAAATCCATGGCATAACAATACGGCTAGACCTTATTTCAGGACACCTTAATGATTATTTACCATAATATTCTGTTTTATTGGCAAAACTCCTTGTTTGTTTGGTATTTTCCAACTAGAGGACTGTTTTTCATGATTAACAGGTGATTAATTGGTGGGAGAGAAAGACAGGGGAAAGGAACATAGTTGATAATATTGAGTTCATTGTTCATTGCTGGCAGGTAACTAATGGGGAACCATGGGTGTATCAGGTGTTAGTAATAGCTTGGCTAGAATATGTTTCATGGAAAGCTGTTCAGCTTTATGCTAGCATATGCTCTGCTTCACAGTCAAGAATTATTTTCTACCCTTTCCCCCTTTTGCCTTCATTCTGGAAACTCATTTCTTCTTTTACCAAGATGGGTATGCAGCAAAACCTGAAAACAGTCCACATTTTATACCGGGCAGTCAAGTACTCCTGAGTAAACCTCCTTTTTCAGGGATAGGCTTCCCATCATTCCATGGAACGTGTCCTTACTCTCCAGAGCAGAAAGTCACATTTTTGTCCTTCCTGCCTTCTTCACCACCTAGTTGCCAGTGGCTGGTGCTGTCTGCTGTGGTTGCTATTATGTGTGGGCTCTAAGGAGGGTCATGGTAATCAGTTTAATGCAGGTTGAACCAAAATATGCCTCATCAGTTTGCTGGTTTATGACAGTTTATGTGTTCATCCGTTCTAGGGTCTTCAACGTCCAACCAACCTGACCTGAAGCTGCTCTAGTTTCATTTCTCTTTTCCTTACAGGATTTGGCTGTTTTGTTCATGCCCCTCCTACTTTCTTACTGTTCTCTGTAAGGACCACAATGAAGATCACAAAACAAATTTTGATTAATCACTTGCTTATACACCACGACAGTTTGCACCTTACCCCTGAACATCACTTCCAGCCAACCCCTTAATGCTCTTGCATCTCAGAGGCCATGCACCCAGAAGGAAGGTAGTCTTGTCTGTGGTTAAAGGGCTAAATTCCTCATGTAGCAACCTGAAGAATACAGTTCAGTACAGCTCTGTGGTTCTGCCTCCTGTCCATTCAAGGGGCTAGGCATCCTGGCTCTGCTGCCTTTTCCCAAGAAGGGTGCAGGACCTGAAGTCCATCAGACTTTTCCCTTACACCTATAACTTCCCTTAGTATTGCCTCCTGGTTTGGTAGCTGCAAGTGGAGAGTGAAGCACCAGAAGGAGCAAGGCATCACACAGACCCCCTAGTTAGGCAGGCTGTGTCTGCGCCTGGGAGCCTGGAGAAGAGCCTGTGTACTAAGGAGCTGTTGTATTCAGTTTCAGTCACATCTGGAGAGACTGGTTTTCTCTGTCACTGAGGTTGTCAGGTACAAGTCTTTTCTTGATGAAAAACAAAGCAGTGCTTTGAAAATAATCTCTGTGGTGGTAACCTTTATTTACATACAGGTATTTTGAGCCCCTGGGGTTCTTGTCCTCATGGTTTCTTTCACAGCTCCCAGAAGCAAAAGTTGCCTCAATATGAAAAGAAGAAGAGAAAACTCAGTAATCATATTGCAACTGCAAGAACCCTTGGAAGGAAACCAACCATGTAAGACACTCGATTAAAACCACAAGGACTGGCAACATGGTGCCGACAAAGCCGCTTCTCTGGAAATCCCATTAATTTCCCACTCTGAGCCGCTGGGCAAACCCTTCCCTGGCTTCAGATTTTCGCTTTTGATTCACCTTGCTCGGAAGAAACAGGTTACTGATAATAATTTTAGATGTAAGATCAGCAGCAGAACTAGCCACACTGCCCCAGCCCCAGTAGAACTTCTCCTGTCCTACCTCCTGTTCTACTGTGGGCTGCTGCCCTCACAGACTGCTTCAGTGACTCACAGAGACACTGCAGATGCTGTGGTAGATCTGGGGGAAAGGGGTGTAGGGGCTAGCTGAAACGTCTCATAATCCACATGATTGCTGATGTCTCATTGCCAGGAATGGAAGAAGGAATTAGGGAGATCTTTACCCTTCGGAAGAGAGAGGGAGTCAGGGAACCACCAGCTGGCCAGGAAATCCCTAAACAGCAGCCCCCAGAAAGGTATGAGGGGTAATAAGATCAGATCCTGACAGAGGCCCATGATGACACTATGAGGGGTATGAGGCAGACAAAAAGCAAGGCCAGGATGCGGTTGCAGCCTGGGCATTGGCCCTCAGCATCAGTGAACCATTGGAGGGGAGCTGCAGTAAAGCAAGATGTGCCCCGCTGTTCCTCAGCACTGCAGAGCAGCTTCACTGTATGCTGGAGAGGAAAGCCAACCCCTGGGGCCAGGGCTGAGCTAGAGATGGCAGCTGGCCCTGCACCCCTCTGAGTTGGTGTGCTCACACTGTGCTCCTTGATGCGGCTGCAGGGTTCTCCAACTTTTTTGAGGACCACCTGGCTTCTCAGGGTTCCTGTTGCTTCTTTGAGCTGCTGCAGACAGAGCGCCTGGAGCCCAGCAGGAATGAATTGGTTGCACAACCCTTTTCAGAGAAGCTTGACATGAGCTTGCTTCTATTCTTCTGTTTTGCTTGCTTCAGCCAGTCACTACCCAGTGACTCCTGGGTAGTGTTGATCCCGATAAAGACAATGGCACGTCAGTAGAGATGGCATTGCCCAAGCTGTCCCTGACATTACACGAAGATTCAGGAATAGACACAGGACAGGTGGGCTCCTCTGGATGGTACACCTATAAACAGATGTCTCACCTGACTCCTTGTAGGTATCCGTCATAGTTTCTTTTTCAATGTGCTCTTTCTGTGCATTTTCCTTAAGTGCTTATGCTTTCTTGGAAGGCATGTGTTCTTTAATCTCCTTTGGGGTACTGCCTTAGAATGAGGCACTTCTCCATACAGCATGTGAAGAATCACAACAGGAAGACCCTAAAGGGTTAAACTTTATCAAGTACCAAAATTTAGCAAAAATAAAATAATTCGAATGGGAAAGGGGAATCAACTTGGGGATTAGTCATTACTGAGTAGGATTTACAGAGGAGTAAAAGTAGCGTAAAAATGTAAACTAGCTTTGCATCCACCCACCATACCATGTTTGCTTGCTGAGAAACACCAAGCAAGAATCAGTAGGCACATCATCTGATATCTGCAGCAAAGGTCCGTGGGTCAAAATAGTCTAGCAAACGAATGACATCTCAGACAGCAGGTGTACATGCCTGAGCTGGAAAAGACCTACTTAGGAACAGAGAGCCCACTGGTCATTGGCCACCAAGGGATACCACAGTCTTTACCCAGGGCTCTGTTTGCAGATCTTGGTATTGCCCATGGGCCACTTCCCGAGTGATGTTTCACAAGGACTGCTGCAATCAAAGATATCTTCCACCCAAAGCTGTAGTCTAATTCTTCCTGTTGGCGCCAGAAAGATCATGTGCTTGCCTATGGGCACTACTACAACAATAATGAGATGGTGGGCTGATGTGCTCCCCAACAGGTGACTCCTTTCCCTCTGATACAGCCCTTTGCAGTAAGGAATGCAGATTAAATCCCCTATGTCCCTGTTGCATTCTCCTGCCCTTTTCTGACAGCCCTCTCCCACCAAGCCCCAGCCACTTCACAACAAAAGGCAGCAGCTTCACACATTGCCAGTTCACAAGGTTTGACACTGTGCACAAAGATGATTCATTTGGCAGTTTTGAGGATGTATTTCGTCCCTCATTGTTCAAAGACCTTTTACTTTCCAGGCAAGTGTAGTCTGATAAAGAGATTTCAGTATCTTGGCTGCTCTTGGTCTATCCGGTATCTCTTCTCATAGCTTTAGTAAGTGCCTCTTCCTTTCTTCTGACAGCATCAGCACTGCTAAATCAAACCAACCTGGCATCCTGCTTACAGCCCCAGCTTTGGAAGTCACATGAGCATGCAAAAGTCCTGGTTTACATTAATCCCTCTTCACAACAAGTCTCATATTTCCTCAGAAAAATTCAGTATCAGAGACCCCATGCTTACAGCCTTATATACCAAAAAAAGGGACAAGAAGAAACCAACTGCTGAATTAATGTTTTGCTAGGTTTTATATTTCTGAAGCAAGGTTATGCTTTTTGTAGGACTTGAATTCAATTAGCTTTTGAAGGTATGGTTTGTCAGCACTAGTGCTTCTCTTCTTCTCCTTCCCTCCTACTATTGCCCATAAGTCTGTTCCTTCTCCCTTTTGTCTTGCTTATTTCCAAGCTGCCTTTTCCTCTTGTCTTTGCATGACTGGGGGAGTTTCTGCTTGCTTACTGCTACTGTATCTACCTGCATGTTCAGTGTGACAACTCTTCAAGGAAGGCGATGGAAGGGTAAGGGAGGTCCTTCCAGTTAAAGACCTCAGCATTGCTGCAGAAGTAAAAACCATGGGCTCTAGAAAATGTGTGAAGTTTTAGATACATATTCCCTCTAATTTAAAAAATATAATTATGCCAAGCCATCTGTTGCTAATGTAAAAAAAGATGTAAATAGATGATACATAGTGTACGGAGTGTCACATGAGTGCTCCATCTGCTGTGGGGAAAGTCACCACTCCCCAGCAACAACACTGGGTGCTGAAGTGCAATCCAGCATTTGGAGCAGCCTTAGGCTTTCCAAAGGCTTAACCAGATCCCAAGGCTGACCCAAAAGGAAAACAACTCAAACAAGAGTGGATTGGTAGATCTCTGTATATCAATCTTTCATCTCTGTTTTTCTGGGAAGTGGCAATAGTGGCTTCATTGAGGACAGGGTAAGTTACATCTTCATGCTCTTGTTTCAGACTCTTTGCAAGCTCAGGGATCCTGCTTTCCTTACTCATATTTCCAAGGTTTACCTGGCAGACAGGAGTCTAACAAGCTGTGTCTCTCTACTTAACAACATCAGAATGTGCCCACAACGTCAGAGCAATGGGGCAATGAACTAGCAGGTGAAATGGCAGCTCTGACAAACACGAAGTAGTGGGCACAGGGCAACTGCAGTCCTTTCCATGGGTGCTGACTGATGGACTCCTTGTCAGCTGTTGCCAGCCAGGAAGAGACCCAGGAGCTGCTGTGAATGGTTTGGTGTGCTCAGCAGTGGCTAGAAAAGGAAATAGAAGGTTGAGAATTACAAGAGAGGTAATAAAGGTAATTTAATCCTCTGGTGCATGTGACCAGAGAATCCTCACTCTTCTTCACTGTGAGCCCTCCACCTAGTTCTGGTCTTCCCATCTTGAGATGGGTGCAGTGACGGGACAGGGCCGACTCCAGGAAGCTGGAAGTACAGCATAGTTCTCTGCAAAGGTACTAGGATCCTCAGCCTGCAAAACAGAGAAGGTATGGTAGAGATCTTAAAAAAACAGGACTCTGATGGGAGGTGTGTCAGGAAAACCACTATTCACCTCTGCAGATGCCACCAGGTGTGGGTGACACCGCAAGGAGTTAGCAGAGAACAGTTTCTAAACTCAGAAAAAGGATGAGCTGCTTCACAAGATGCACAGTTACCTCTGCTGACAGAACTGGTGGTGTTAAGGGTTTGTACAGTTTCCAAAAGCATCTAAAGATCTGTGGTACCAGTTCCATGAGAATTGATAAACATGGAAGTCCCAGAACAATCTTTCCCTCCAAAAGTTCTCAAATGCTTGTCAGCAGTAGATGGAGGCAGATCTTTATCATGCCATACTCTTTTCCGAGGTGTCTGCTGCTGTCAGCCAGGGAGCTGTGTCAAATGGCTCCACAATCTCACCGACCTTGAACGAGCAGTTTTGCAGAACCTGGTATCATGTTTCCAGCTTGCAACAGATTTGGGACAAAAAGGGAGTGCAAAGCAACCCCGTAGGAAGCACTGATCAGTTGAGAAAACAATCTCCATTCCCACAGTACCATCAGCCTTTCCTTCCCGGTTTCTCTTGGATGGGTGTGAGGTAGATGCCTTTGAAGGGCAGGCTTTTCCCCTGGGGGAGCAGCCCCTATGTGAAGCCCAGAGATGGGGAGAAAAGCAACAACACAGAGAGCAGGGCAGGCCATGGTGGCTGGCCCTTGTGCTGGGGCTACCTACCCTGTGGTCTCCCCCTTCCCACAACAGTTACTGAAGGGAGGAAACATTATCTGGTCCAAGGATGGAGGGTGAACCATTCCTCGGGGACATAAATGAGCATTTCTCTTTCTTTTCAGGTGTTGGAGAGTATCATCCAGCACCTCTTCATTTCCAAAGAGGCCAGGAGGTTTCCCTTGAAGGGTACAGCAGTACGTGAGCAGTTTTTCACCTCTGAACATTAAGGTGATGTCTAACTCAACATGGATTTTTGCAGCAAAAAGATGAGTGGAAGAAAACTGAAGAGAAACCATCCGAAGTCTTCTGGGAGATGGGCAGTGGGGTGAAAGGGGATGCCCTTGTGATCTCTGTCTTGCCAGGAGCCAGGCCTTCTTGCTCTAGTGACGCTGGGGAAGACACAGTTACATCAAAACAGCCACTTCTGGGGCCAAGGCAGCTGTTACCACCAGGACGAAGCCTCCCCTGTGGTACAAAATCTGTCTGAAAAAGCAGGATACACGTGGGTTTTGTAAACAGCAAAACCAGGTACAAAAAATAAAAAAGAATGTCACCCACTCAGCACCAACCCAAACATCTGTCTGGTCCAGACAGACCCTGAGTGTTGCTATTGCTCAGAATAAAGCATCATAAAAAATATTTTCTGATCTTAAAATCTGATTCCTTGAGCATAAGGGGCTCTAATTCTGCCCAAATTTGGTAGGAAGGGCATGATCTGCTCTTGCATCTTGCTCTTGCATCCCTACCAGGTAACAAAGATTCCCAACTGAGTGGATCATGAAAAACCTAATGCCACAGATCCAGCAGGAGGTAAATGCAGTTTGTTTGACCACGGAAACTGTAAGGTTTGGAAGTTCAAGATGGGATCAGGAGCTGGTCCCAGCTGTGCTCGACCCCCACCCTGACCTCCCCAGCCAAAGCTCAGTGATGAGCAGCTCCTTCTGCAGATGTGGAGCAAGAGACACAGTACAGTAAAGTCTTTAACCTCCCTGTCTCTGCCTGGAAAGCTGCTTCTCAGAGGTACAAGCCAGCAAAAAGACAAGCCAGCAGATGAGAGGCAGGTGAGCCACCAGTGCTCAGAGGGCATTTCAGCACGTGCAGGACTGGCTGTAACAGGCCCCCTCTTGTTTTTCATCTTTTACAGCTTCTTGAGAGGCCTGAATGGCCCTGACTTTGCATTTATATCCTTTGCGCTGCTGAGCAAACAAGCAGGGCCTTGTCTCCACCAGACTCCTCCACCCTTTGTTGGCTGCCTTTCAGTTTTCTGCCTAGTGCATTGCAGGCAAATATTTGCGCTGTGGTCTCAGACACTACCTCACTCCTGTTTGCCCAGGTTCTCACTTCAGTGCCTTGAACATTGTGCTTACTCCACCCACACCCTGGAGTGACCAAGTCACAAGGACACTGGCTTTGTGTGCACTGCTGTCCTTTGTGTCCTCCTTCCCTGGCACTGGCAAACGTGCAGGTCAGAGATGTCCAGGCTGCCAAACCCACCTGCAGCCTTTACAAGCATGTCCTTGCTGGGGAGTGTACCAGCCATGCCCAGCCCACCAGTAAGCACCAGGAGGTGAAGAGAGGGGGAAGACACTAGGCCTGCTTTTTGTGAGCCTCTGTGTAAATGCTAAGCCCATGTGTCTAAGTTTGCAGTGACTACAGTCTGCTGCAAGCCAAGATGCATGGAGGCTTGAAGTTTCACCTTTTTTGCCCACCTTCAGGTGCCTTGCAAGCAGAGCAGTCACTCCGGAGGGCTACATTTAATTGTGTGTGTACTATTTTTTCACTGGGCTGTGTTCCCATGAGGACATGCAAGCCACATAAAATTATCAGTTGTGACTGTGGGGAGTGCTTCATGCTATGCATGAAACAGCCTGGAAGGCCACCTAGGTCTCCTCTCTAGGCAAAATTGTCCAGTTAAGGCAGCTGCAAGTTCATCCTTCTGGTGATTCTCTCAGTGGTGTGCCCAGTGTGGCTGAGCACCACATACTCCCCCTGGGAGAGCCCTCAGTTAGACCTCAAGGAGCAAGAATAAAATGAAGTTCCCTATTCTGTTCTGTTCTCTTTACTTTTTCTTTCCACCTCTCCTAAGCTCACAGCTGGAAAAGCTCAAAAGTGCTGCCAGACCCTTTGCGTTACACAGCAATGGGGCAAAGACCCCTAAAGTGCTCTTTATGTGTCCTGGTAGCAAAGATGGCCTGTTGTGCATCTGGAGAAGTTTAGGCAGGACTAACACCAGTGCTAGTGTAGGTCATGAGGACTGTTAGAGTGAAGCAGCAGCTTTGCAGGAGGCCCGTATGGTTTTAATTTGGGAAGTACCAGGGAAGAGCCACACACCAAAAGGTCAGGCTGCGGCTGTTTTCCCAAGCCAGTCCCAAGCCAGATGGACACGTTCTGCTGCAGGGTGCCTGCTCTGGGGAGGCGGTGCTGCTGCTGCAGTGGCATGGAGCAGTCAGAAACAGCACAGAGGGGTGAACATGATGCACTAGCCCTGCTGCCAGCACCACAGTGACCAGCTCCAACAGCCATGGGTCTATCCAAGAAGGAAGGATTTGCCTTCCTGGAGCTTCTTGCAAGGCTGGTGTATGCAGAGAGGAATCAAAGTATGTGGTTTTAACAAAGGACACCGGCATAAAATTTGACGAATTCTTCTGTTCAAGCAATTTGTCTTTCTTTCTAGCCAGAACATTCACTTCACACAAGGTCAGTGAAGGAAAATAGAAAGTCTCTCCTGGTTTTGGCTGTCAAAACTCAAATTGCAATGCTAATTTTGAAAGTACAAGGGAAAGGGAGTGAGGTCAGGAGGCAGTTGCCCATTGATCCCAGCTGCATGGCACAAGGCAGACACTCCCCTGGGCCTCACTTTGCAAGTCTGTCATTTCCAGAAACGACAATGAGTCACATTTGCCCCACGTCTCATTTAAAGAAATTGAAAGAATTAACTGGTAAGGCACTGGGAAATCTTGTTGTGAGTCATGCTGTCAGAGCCATAGCTTCACAGGCAAAGGAGCCCGCATGGCTGTTCCCAAACTGCAGCCCGTGGGCAAAAACGTCCCTTAAAATCTCCAGAATCTGCAGTCAGTGAGACTCCAGCACCTTCAGAAAGGCAAGAGGCGATCCAAGGGGGATATTGAGGGTTCAAGATGTTCAGTGGCATAATGAGATGTCCAGTCATTTGCACAGCTGGTTTTGGCTTGGGTTTGTCTTTACCCACAGTGTGTTCTCTCAGGTGGCCTGGAAACAGGCTTCAGAATGGTCAGTAAGAGAGCATTTTGTCCAACACCCACTATAAATAGCTGCATTGTAACAGAGACATTACAGGTGAGAAGGGAGAGCTGTTAATTTCCTGAGATCAACAAAGCTGGCCAGCACCTGGAGTTAAATCTCCATCACTCTTCGAAAGGCTACAGTGATGATGAGAGAAAGATAATGGAATACATTCCTTCCCAGTCAACTCTTACTTAACCTGAACTGCAAATGCTAGAGAGCCTTGGCCTGTGGCAAAACAGCAGAGGTAATCTGGCACTTCTGTTGTGCTTTCTTAATTACCTCCAAGTTGTGGATTTTCTAAAGTGTGTTTTGGAGAATAGCAACAAGTCTCCTCATGCTGGTGTTTTGCCCCAAAGTATTTACGTTAGTCTCAATTTTGTGTCATTTTCTGTCTGGGATTTTCCTTCATTTTCTCCCCTATTTAAGCCTGTTAAACATAGAACCCAAAAAGAAGGGAGATCCAAGATCTCCTTAAAAACAAGAGGAAAATCCAAAAAGCCCACACTGTTTTTAAGGCCATGCTCTTGCTGTGGCTTTACCCTAGCCCTGCCCAGCACAGGGAAGGCTGTGCTGAACCTGCAGGTTCACAGCACTCACCATAGGCAGAGGCTCCCTCCCTTCTACAGCTGCATTTCTTGGTCACTTTATTGGTTCACTGAACTGAGATTTTCTGCTTTTATACATTAACAGGTGAAACTGTGGAGGATAACATGGTATGCACTCTCTCTGTCCTTCTCTCTTCAGAAGGGCGTGTTCAGTTCGCTGCACAGCAAAGCGCCTACACACACCTGGGCAGGGAAGGCAAAGAGAGAGGGAGGGAAGCTGGGAAGGCTGCCAGCTGCAGCCTGAGTGAGCAGGTGGAGATGCAGTGTTAGGGTCAGAGAAATGCAGTGAGTGGGAAGCACCAAAGGAGAGCTCAGGCATAGAGAAAGGATGGAAAAAGGGTGGAAAGCAAGAAAAAGTTCTCTTTGCAACTGTCTATAAGCACCAGGAATCCAGGAGCATCAGGATGTTGTATGTGGTTTACATGGCAAGGTTCTGGTAACGGGGCACTACAGAGATGGCTTCTGTGAGAAGCTACCAGAAACCTCTCTCATGTCTGACACAGCCAATGCCAGACGGTTCCAGGATGGACCTGCTGCCAGTCAAGGCCAAGCCACTCAGAGATGGTAGTAATGACCCTGTGATAACGTCTTTAAACAGGAAAAAAGTTACTGCAAAGAATTAACTGTGGCCAGAGAAGAGAGGAGTGAGAATCTGTAAGAGAAACAACTATGCAGACACCGAGGTTGGTGGAGAAGGAGAAGGCAGGAGGTGCTCCAGGTGCCAGGACTAAGATTCCCTATGCTGGAACTGGTGGGTGCCTGAGAGGAGGCTGTGACCCCGTGGGAGGCCTGTGCTGGAGCAGGGTCCTGGCAGGGACCTGCAGACCCATGGAGAGAAGAGCCCACGCTGGAGCAGGTTTCTAGTAGAGCTTGTGACCCTGTGGAGGACCCACCTTGGAGCAGGGGAAGGACTCCTCTCCCTAACAAGAAAGCAGCAGCAGCAGCAAAAACATGTGATGAACTCACCATAACCCCCACTGCCCATCTCCCTGCAGCACTTGTGGAAGGAGGTAGAGAATTCGGAATAAAGTTTGGCCTGGGAAGGAAGGAGGGGTAGGGAGAAGGTGTTTGTAGGATTTGTTTTACATATTATCCTGCTCTGATTTTGACTGGCAATAAATTCAACCCAAGTAAAGTCTGTTTTGCCCGTGATGGTAAGCAATGAGTGATCTCTCCCTGTCGTTATCTCAGCTCCTGAGCCTTTCCTTTTACTTTGTCTCCCCTGTCCAGTTGTGGAGGGAAGTGATAGAGCAGTTTTGGTGGGCACCTTGGATCCAGTCAGGGCCAACCTGCAACAGAGGTCCAGCTGTTGGATGCGGAATAGAGTACTGCAGGGGCATGGCAATTCCACAGGCCATGGGTAGCTGGAAAATTCCTTCAGGGGTAATATCTGCTTAAAGGCCTCTCAAACAGATGTAACAGTTGCAGTCAAAAACCCATTTCATGTTCCTTTCAGGTGGGCCCTATTGCTCAGTGACATGGATGACTGAGCAGTTTCATATCATGCACCCTATGGAAACTGGACCTGTTCTACCAGGTCCAGAGGAAAAAAAAAAGTATGATTAAAGGAAACAAACACACAAAAAATGACCAAAAAAATAAGTAAAGGATGAACATTCAACCCCAGACATACCTACCTCGGGGAGTGTGGTGTTCAGAGCTGCTGCTGTGCTGTAGATCACATGATGCTGTGGCTGCAGCTGCACAGGAGCTGCCAGGTCAGACCAGAGCAGGAGCCCTTTTAACTCAAAAGTATGGCTCAGAGAATGACTCCAGGTGCCTCCACGGGTTACTAAAAGCTACAAGGTGATGGTTAGAAAGTATGTGGTCTGGCTGCCCTATTTGTCTTCTCCTGCATCTCCTGGTTTGGGTTACTGGATAACTGAAGAATGAGCTTTGAGACACCCTCCAGAATCCAGCCATTACGATGCACCACACATAGCAGTCGTATCATGGGACATGACAGGTATCCAGGGATCTGTGACTGGCCTTTGCAGCTTGGAATCTCAGGAATCAAGCCTCCAGCCCTGCCCATCTTGCCAACGTCGGGCTGACAGACATCCAGTCACCGCCCTGAACTGGTGAATCCATCAGTTACAGTCATTAACTCTCCACCTGCCGGGCAGCTGGGTCTTTCTGTGACTGACATTTGAGAGTTGTATCAAGAATGATGAAAGCATGCATTTCAGATTTGGCAGAATGGCTCAGATGATGAAACATCTGCCCAAATCTTGTAATTTACACTTCCTGACCTAATTTACAGTTGGTGGGGGGAAACCTAATGCAACTTGAATGTCATATTTTCCACTTTGCTATGTCACACCAGAGAAAAGGAAAACTTAGATATTACTTTAATGCAGCCAGCTACAGATGAAACAAAAAGTAACCTGCTCGCATCAGAACAAGTGAGAAAAGTTCACAGCTTTTGTGTGTCACCTGCTATTTGACTTCTGGCAACTGATGCAACTGCCGGATCTACCCGAATGGCCTGTGCCAGAACCTCAGTCACCCAGGGTGAAGGAAAAGAAATAATAGGCTGCAAGAGGACCAATGGGCCTTTGCCTCCCTTAGTCTGGAAGATGTGCAGGGTCCAGGAATAAATTATGAGTTGCTGTTCTATGTTAGAACTGTGGTTTTGGAAGTTGTGCAAGGGCCAGTTTCACTCTTGCAAGGAACCCCAAGACAGAGAGGGAGAAGAAAGGGACATTCTCAGAAGAAAAAAAATAACAAAACCTGAGCACAATCCCGCAGGTTATTCAACCAGTGCGAAGCACCCACTTTTATTCCACACCCTCTGGATAATAAAGCACAATCAGTCTCAACTATCTCCTTCCTAAGTACTTCTGAAGGCACCATTCTGAGGCACTCAAAGCCAGAGGAACTCAAACCTTCAAGAGAACAAGCAGACTGGTTCCTATACCACATATTCAAAACACTTCCATAGAACTATGCTCTGAAGTTCAATTTGATGTAGAAAATTAACAATATCCTCAAACATCTATCAAATTATTAAAAGCACAAACCATTTTGTTGTTCTACTTCCCCTCTGCAGTTAATTTGGAAAGCATGAAGATTATTGCAACAGTGCTACAGACTCCCATGAAGCAATTTGTCTTGAGTGGAAACCTATAAGGAATGGTCTGACTAGCACGTGTGAAACACAGCCTGAAGCCACGCGCAACATGGAGATTAAAAAGCATTAAACAACTCCCAGGGCACTGAGGAAGGCACGGTTCACATTTAGAAGTCACAGTAGCCCCACAACAAACTGATAATGCGGTCATAAACCAAAGTGCCGACATACAACAGCTCGAGCAACAGTGTGCTTACAGCTTCCTTCCCCTCCCCTCCCCAGCTTTGTCATGCCCCTGAAATCCTAGCATTCGTGTCTTAAACCAGAAGAAAACATTCCTTCTACTGTTTCTTCAGTGCCAGACCTGGAACCCACGCGCTCTAGAGAAAAGCCAGGGTCCAGATGTGTGCCGGCGTGTGAGCACTGCCGTGCTTCCCAGCTCTCACTTCAGCCTGGCATCCTCGCAGCGTTCCCGCTGGGGCTTGGCACTCACTCCGCCCAGCGTCACTGGGCTGAAAGGATGTATCCGGAAGGCAGGGCTGCCTTCCCAGAGCACGGGAGCTTTCAACCGGCACTTCAGAAGTGTTGTCAGCGCGCGGGGATGTTCACCGAGTAGCTCTCCTTCAGGAATATGTCAAGATGTACCAATGTGCATAAGAACGATCACGGGAAAGAAAACGAAATCCCTTATTCAACAGCTTTACTCCCGATGTGGTTCAGAACAATTCAACTGGCAAAAAGGTTTTACTGGCACTCCTTCTGTTGAACCAGAAAAGTCAAGACACGGGTAACTGGAGACCCATCCCACAGCGCTGATGACTCCAGTCAGCTTTTCTTAGCGAGGGCCTGAAATCTGATATCATCAGAGCTGGACCGTCTCTTCTTCTCTTTTGCTCTTTATACAAGTTTACTTTCTGAGTTGCAACTGCACTAGCATATAGGGAAGTCATCCCAAAGAGCAACATTTTTACAAGAAGAAATTTGTCCCTCCTTGCACTTCAGTAAGTTCACAGAATCAAAGGAAGCAGTGTATCAAGCATGGTTTAAAAATACTTTTTAAAAAGCCCAAATCACTATGCCTTAAGCCATCTTTTAAATTTCTTGCTGAAATAATAAAAAACACAGCCAAAAATATGAATATAAAGCAATTTTAATTTTCCTCTAGATATTTATATCAAAGAAATAATACTCATGTCCAAGTACTGTACATACAATATCTTCCTTATAAACTCTGTAGTTTAAAACACATGTACAAAATTGCACATTGCAGTTTGCAAAAAATCATAAATACGTTTTTGCATGTAAACAATTCCAGCACAAGGATCAATGTTATACATTCCAAAATGTCTAAGTGTCTGTTCACAAACAAAAACAAACAAAAACCCCACTGTGATCTCCATAAAGGTCCTAATGTTACAAATCAATCATTAACAGATTTCTAACTGATGTACTACACACAGGGATACATAAATGAGCACAAGGCAAGTCGCCTTTTAGTCATAAGTACTTAAGACAGAGGCTTGGAATACAATCCTGCTGCCATTTAAACCCACGGTATCCATCCCACAGTATTTAGTGGTAGCAGCATTGAGTTAATTTTTCCAAGACTGCCAATTGCAGTATGCCTTACTTTCAATTCTCAAACAAGTTGGCTACCACTGAACAGTAGGAATTTGAAAATTATTGTAAACACAGTTACCACTGCTGTATATTCAGTAAGTTACAGTATTCTCCTAAACACATCACTAAATTAAGAAAATGTTTTACATTTAATCAAGTGCAAGATGCCCACTAGTATTGTCCACTTTGTCTCAGAAATAAGTATTTTGAATATAAACTACACAGTTAATAAAAGTAATGTAAAAAAATTGTAATGGACATAATCCTCAGTTGTATATTATTAAGCCCTGCAGCTTGTTTACAGAAAAAAAATCACCACATCAGAAAAAAGGTCTCAGAAGTGTCCTTTAAAATCTCTCCTGACCAAATCCAGCAAATGAGTAACTACTGAATTTTGTTTCACTGCTATCTCCATCTGTGTGCAATGTCCTTGCCAGCACATCTGTTTGAAGACTTCCCAAAATTAATCAGGTTTAAAAAGGTCCATGATATGCATACAAAGTTATTTGTTTTGTTGTCTGTCTTGGGTTACTTTTGTGGGGTTTTTTGTTTCATTGGGGTTTTTTCAATCTATTCACATGCCGTAATTTCATAAAATTCTACCAAAAGCAGAGATTTTTAACGGGTTTCTCAGAGGCTTCCTCTGTGCCAGCTAATTTAGTAAGGCAGAATAAGAAGGTACACATAAGCCCAACTTACAAAAAACCAAGAAAGGATGTAGGCAGACACCCACCCATCAACTAGTTGCATGTAAGCTGCTGGAAAAGCAAAGCCCAATTTGAACTGCTCTGCTTCCACCTTTTGTTTTGAAAAGCTACCCTGAAGGATAAAGTTTCAGAGCCATGCCTGAAGGCCTGTGAGGAACCAGCTTGAAGAACTGTAGGAAGTGGCAATTTGCTCACACTTCTTTTGGACAAAAAGAGAGCTTGGAGATGCTGGTGGTGACAGAGCAGGGAGGGGATTCTTGCCCTTTACAGGGAATTCCTTTTTCTGTTAATCAGCATGTGGCATGAATCCCAGTAAGGACCACAGAACCTGCATGATACTACCAGCAGCCCCAGCCCATGACATTGCAAGGTATTGTGATTATAATAATGCAGATCATTAAGTGTTTTCTGCATCATGGAAGCTTAGCAAGACCCGGAAGCCACCAAGGGTTTTCAAAGCTGGGTCCTATCACCCAAGAGCTCTCCTTTATCTTATGGGAGTTAGTTCCTCTGTTGAACTGACAGAAAGACATACTGCACAAAGAATGATAGATTTCATCTTTCCTAGTCTGCACCTAACTGGAGCTACTCCATTCTAAGGGGATCTCTTTTGAGTCGTACAAGATTAGCCATCACAAACACCATGCAGTGAGGGCACATGTGTGGTCCCCTGAACCTCAGAAAGATTTTTCAGTGTAGGCAGAAACTGCAGGAACAACAAGACAGCTTTAGATGAGCCAGTACAGGAAAGAGAAACTGCTCTGGAACAATGTCCTACAACTCCACAGATGGAAAAACCCAGAAAGCCAAAGAGCTACTTCACCAAAAGACTTACTCAGCAATACAGACCCAGCTGCCTTTCCCGGTAAGACACTGCATAGGGAGTCTAAGAATTACCTTCAGGTATCATAAAATAGAGGTAACCTAACAGATGGAGTTCTAAGGCCCAGGAGGCTCAGGGCCCTTCACAGCAGAATATCCCTGGTACTGCCAGCTCTTAATCTCTCTACCCTTCTCTCCTTTTCACTTTAAGAAGCCACTAGACCCATTCCTGATTAAGAGGTGTGGGAGTGGCAAAAATCAGTGGCAAATTTTGGTGTGCGAGAGGCCTATGCAGACTTGCCTATCATTTTCTATTTAAAAGACAGGAATTGCACAATACTATATTGCAACACTTACTCCCTTCCCTTTGTCCTGCACAAAGTAACAAAGCGCAACCAAAGCAAAATCACTGTTGGGAGTGTTTAGATTGACGGCTCACATGTCAGAACTGCGCTAAGCGTCTCTGTAATTAACAGCACTTTGCAACAAAGCAAAACAATTCTCCAAGATACACTTGTGTTGGGCCTTTTATTTCGGGTTTGGGTTTTTTTCTGTGGGTCTTGGTTAGGTTTGGTTTTGGGGTTGTTTTTTTTGGGGGGGGTGGGGAGGGGGCGGGCAGGAGAGTTAAGGAAGCCTGAATATTTAATCTGTTACACGCGGAGGAATGCTCAAGGGGCTCGCAAGAACTTGTTTTGCTGCACGTTGAGCAACACCACATGGCAAAGCCTTGAAATTAGAGCAAATGCTTGAAGACAGGGCGTAGCTGCCTTTTGGAGCTCGTCCTTCATGGGCTGCATTTTATTAGAGAGCAGACCTTTGCATCACCAGTCAGCATGCAGACCTGGGCTTTACTTGATGACATTTCAGTACGGTGGTTGCCATGGCTTTAAATAAATAAGGGCAAGTGTGAAATCACCAGTCATCAGGCCAAACAGGGAGGGGCACAGTTTCTAAAGAAGAGACATTTAGAAGACATTTAAGCAGTAATAACAAAACAAAGTAAGTTAAAAAGCATTCTGAAGAGCAGTGTTAATTATCTGCCACTTAAACATACAACAAATATTACCATTAAATACTGTTTTAGAGATAAATATTATTTTTGCTTGGATTCCTTTTTCTTTTCTCCTCCCTGGTGCTGATAACTTCAACGATCATCTCTAACTATTACCAGTGGGGAAAGGAATAAAGACGTAAACTTTATTAGACACTACTGACCTGCTGAGAAAGTGGTATCATATCACATAGACATACCGGCTTGTGCGGTGATTTCACTTAGAGGGTGCGCACAAAGACTGTCAAAAATCACAAGGATTTACAATACAAGTTTACTAACTGGCCCAAAATGGTTTGGACAGATAACACCACTTTGGCAGCATTTTAGGAATCCCTACTCTGAAGGTGTCATCTTGCAGACTGTAAATAGGTGTCCTAGCTACTTATGGCCATAACTTATGTGACATTAGATATAACAAGAACATTTAACTCCCTAATAGTATTTCCTCAATATTTCTGTCACCCTCCCATGAAGGATGTTAAAAGACAGAATGGTAGAAATTGGAAAAATCCAAGAATTCAAACTCTGGCTCTACTCGTGAAGAACAGCAAGTTTTATATCAGTATCTTCTACTGCTCCCTTTCCAAAGCAGTTACTAGGGAAAAAGAAGGAGACTATCATAAAAACACTCTCTGGAACATCACACTAACTTTATTTGACACTGCTCCATTGCTTCTGTCCTGCATTAGAAGAAAATCTGGAGATTTATGAAACAGAGGTGTGGGAAAGATTGTTAAATTCAGTATGTTATCTTTCAAATTACTCAGCATGTACCAGAAGATTATCTTTAGTTAGTTAGTTAGTTATTTTAAAACTGTTAATTCTTAAAGGTCAATTTTTCCATATGAGGCAGGAGGGGCACATCCCTTGGGGCAGTGGGAAGCTCTCTGAAGAGGACAAGAAAATGGTATCGAACAGTTCCTCAGAGTTCAAGCTACTGGTCATGACTTTTCATATGTTCAGTCCATTGTTTAAGGACAGGGATGCAGTGAGAAGCCTAACTCCTAGCAGCTTCAGCTTTCCCCATCTATGACAGAAGTAATACCACAGTTGTACAACCACTGATTGTAACTGAACAGTTGCAAGACATGCTTCAAGGTACTTATTAGAAAGGTTTTCAAATTTATTCAAATAAATTTTGAGGTAAGATTAAAACAGGACTCAATGTAAAAAAGTAACTGCACTTGTAAAACCAAAACAGAGAGTAGAGGCAAAGATTTTTTTTCCTTCCCCTTGTATGGGATGGGAGTTTGTTACTGACCTCCAGCAAGACAGCTATCCAGACCCTACTTAGGTGACTTACAATTCCACCCATACTTAGTTCTTAACCAGTAAGTAACAGTAATAGTAAATCTTATCAGCAGTGTGCTAAATATCAGAATCTAGCGGAGTATTAGTGCACAGTGAACTGGTCATATCTATTATCTCCACGTTAGCAAGGCTTCAAACCCAATCATCACTTCAAAGCACTCCTACAGAAATGGCCATTCTTTAGCCAGAACATTTACTCTTAAACTATTGCAGACCCTGTTTGTAACTAGTACTAGAAATTCAGAGCAAAGCTCAATTTACAGCTGACTATGCTATGGATAGACTTTTTGACAGCAGACAAAAAAGCAAACATCATGTAGGTAATTACTTAGGGTGACTCCTTTAAAACATTATTTATGATAATCATCATTTCACCTTACAGTAAACTACCACACATGAACTGCAGCACTTCAGATAACATTAAGGCTAAATGCAACTTTAAAATAAGTTCTCTTTTTGTGTTAATTTAGAATTGCAAGATTTGACAGTCCTCCAGTTTGACTGGATATCTAAAAAATCACCTTGTGATCACACATAGAAATGCAGCTTAGTCTTCTTCTGGAAGAATCTGACCATGAAAAAAGAATATGAAAAAACCCATTGCATACTGTTGCAGCTAAGAAAATCTCAGTTCCTTCCTTTGGCCATCCCCTTCTCTATGCATGCTGGTGTCTACGCACAACACCTCGACATGCATTTGCAGGTATCTGTGTGCATCAGAAGAATTAGTTCATAAAGGCTGGGTTTGCTGTTTCTTCAGTTAGTCCTCACTGACTTGAGAGGATACCACCCAAAGCAGGACTCCAGCACAAGAACTCATGTCCCCTGCAGACACAAGATCAAGATTCAGTGTTTTTACATCAGGAACACAATTTTGTTAAGACTACTCAACTGAAAGTTGCATTTCAATACACAGCACTGGTGTGAAGATACAGATCCTAGACTGGTTTCCTTCCTCCCCACCACTGTTTCCCCAGTGGGACCCTGAAAAGAGAACAAGAGCAAGGCATTCTGATTGACCCGTATGAAGCCAACTGTTTGAACATCCAAGCAGAGATCCGGTTTCTGACTACACTGATGCAGAAAGTAAGCCTTCAGGTATGCAATAGCTTAGGAAAAAGTGCTCCCAGACTAAAGCAAGCAGCAAGGACCAATGCCCATAGCAAGGCAACAGGATGGTGCCTCGGACATTGCTCTGTGTTATGATTTATGTGTATACATTTCTAGACTCTTTTAGCAACACACGAACAGCAGCAGGCTCTCCACTGTGCACTCACTGTTGCAGTGTTTCTCAGAAGCCTGCATTTAGCTTGTCACACATGACCAGTTCATGGAGAAGTTGCTTCTGTCCCGCCTCCAAGTTACTGAGTCGTTATGAAGAGAGAAGTCTCTCAGCACAAACAGCTGCAAGACATTTCATAGGCTAAAAAAAGAAAGATCTCTGAAACACTGGAGAGGAGTAATTATGAATTACTAAAACCTCTTGTCTCCTATAATGTACCATAATGGCCTAAGTCTCCATATATTCAGATTTAATTCAACACCTTCATAGCAAAGTTGCACCATGTGCAGCAAGATTAACAAGTTTCTTATAAACTTTAGATTCTGCACTTTGTCACAGGAACATTTATCATTCTTCATCAGGTACACTAAACCCAGATGCAACCCGACAACAAGTGACTGTGGCATGAGGACGAGTTAATATTGGCAGGATTATTACGCACTGTGAAAGCTTTCTGTCCAAGACTTTTTCTGCTGATACAGGTCTTGCCAAATATTGAATCCCTGACAGACTTTACTGTCCACCTCTGCTGGAAGATGAGCAGTCACTACAAAGAGCACTGATCAAAAGAAGTGACCAAGGAGCATCAAAACAGACTAAGAATTCAACACTCATTCTTACAGTAAAACTTCAAACAAAATACTGGAAAAATGGAAGTGGTTTTGTACAAAGCAAAGATGTACACAGATATGTCATACTCAAATTTGTCTAGTTGCTAAACATAGAAATTTGGAGAATCAAGTAAGGAAAGAGCAAAATTATCCAGCAGCAGTTACAGCTGCACATATGAATAAACGAAAATGTAACTCATTGCTTTTCCTTTTTTTAACTTGCACTCCAGAAGCAGGACATATAAAATGTATCAAAGAATGACTTATGTTACAAGTAGATGTTTTTTTTCCTCTTGAATATTAATCTAAGATACAGAAAGCAACCCTAAGAAGCTGCTGGATTCAAATAGTTAAGACTCCAGTTATGGCAGCCGAGACACTATTTTCAGCACAACTAGTAATTCAGACCAGGCACGCACCTATACTTCAGACACTACCAAACAACACTCTTCAGTACTTTGGGAAGCATCAATGACTTATATAACTGATTAGAAATTAGTTGCCTAACAAACTTCAACAGCTGCAAACTGCAGAATGCCTCAGGGCTTAACCTGGGGAAATCACTCCTTTGTCAAAGGTGAGACAGAGAGTCAATCAGATATTTAAATGAAGAAAGGATGCCTCATGACTCTTTCTTCTGTAAAGATATAAATACAAACCAAGATAACAGAGAACTGTCATAGGGCCACCCTTGATCTTGAACAGTGCATGGGAGTCAGTAGTGACTACTGACATGCAGTGAAGAGTCCAGATATGTTGAGATATTTACCTTCTGGAAGACCGTCAAAGGCTCTTAACAGAAAACATGACCATCACCACCAGAATCACTCCTCACCACGATCGGGACTTACACTGTCCAAACACCTACGCTTCTCAAAGTACGCAAAGTACTTGTGTGTTAGGAAAGGCGCTCTAAGCATGGGCTTGACCTGGAATCACAGTGGAAGGTTGAAGAACAACTCACCAGCTACCTGTGTTGCCTTTCCCTGGGCCTAGAATTAAAAGCCAAACACATAGGGGAAAAAAGCGTTTTACCTTGGCATTTATTTAAGGATCCTCTGGTGCAGCCTCCGAACAATGTACAATGCACAAACAATGCACACTGCCCAAACAATGCACCCGGGTGCACACACAAATGGCCCCCACAATAGGCCCCCCTAGATGATTCACGTATACAATTATAGACCTTTCAAATTAACATATCTATCAAAGATTCCCCAATGAGAGGCTTGAGAGAAGCCCCCGTCCTAAGGAACCTTCCCCCGGATGGGTCTATCTTGGTTTACAGAATGTGTTCTGGAGAGGACCTTGGTGTCTGGGGCTTTCTGACCCAACTGTGAGGCCTCGAAGATGTTTGGTCTCTTGGCTTAATGGAACTTTGGGTCTAAGCTGGTTATCAGACTCAGGGAATTACAAGTATGTGGGCTAAAAGCACTAAGGATACATGAAAGCTGTATGAAAGGATATATGAAAAGGGTATAAGAGGGGTATATGAAAAAGCAAAAAATCATCATGGCATCACCTGTACCTGTCTGGAGACCTTGTGATTCTGACAGACTTCACTGCGCTGGAGACAGAACCAATCAACTTTCCTAGCAATGGCATCATTTGAATCAGTGTTTTCAGAGTAGCTTCCTTGCTCTCACAGCAAGCAGGGACAGATCTGATAGGGGCTCCACCCTCTGCCCAAGGAAGGAGTGAACAAGACTTCCCTTACTGAAAACATTCCCTCTCCTACTTCCCCAGACAGAAAAGATCTGATAACAATTCAAAGAAATCAAAGTCATATATGAATCAAACTATTTTGCTGTAGCACCTACATGAGAAGGCACTTCACATCTAAACCAAGACACCAGTCCAAGCACATTCAAAAACTGCTGAACAGCAAACGAAATATGCACAGGAGCAAGCACCCAGCAACCAACACAGACAAAGGAGGAGACTATGTAGTCTTCAGAGCAGATTAAACCTGGGGCAAAGAAACAAAGAGGGATGTTTATTTGTCATGGGTTCGCATCTGGAATGAAAACCAGATTAGAAGGACATGAGGGTAGCCTGCAAATCAAGTCACACAAAATGAGTCTTTGCAAGGACGAGCAAATAGTGTGCACAAGTGTAACAAAACGTGATAGTTTTGAAGGATGAAGAAAAATGCTAAAAAGCACTGAGCTAACAGTGAGCATAAACTTTTATTTTGGGATTTTAGTATTCTTGTTTGCTTTTTTGGGGTTTTGTTTTTGAGGGGTTTTGGTTTATTTGTTGGGGTTTTTTTTCCTTACAGTAACACACAGCCAACTTGCTTGATGTTACTGAAAAGGAGCTACATGGATGCAAATCATACAAACAGTCTGGAAAATTTTTACCCAGTATCTATCTTTTAGCATCTCACAGTGACCAAAGTTTTTGGCAGAAAATCAAAAACCTAAAAGACACATACATTTAGCAAAAAGCTGAAGAAAAAAGGCAGACAAAATAGAGAAGCCATATTTAAAGATTTAGGAACACAGCAGAGCTAAAAGTCGGAGTATTAATATATTTTAGAAGACAGGAACAATCAAGTCTGACAGCTGCAGCAGGTAAGTACTCCTGAGTCTTCTTATATTGGTTTAAAGTGTTAGGTGCTTAGGCTTTCCACTCAAATACCTGCAAAAAATGCAGCAACCTCTAGCAGAACCAACCCAAGCAGGAAGAAATAAACCCAACCACCCCAACACTATTCTCAAATTTTGGTCATGTCAGTGTTAGATCCTATTTCTTAGCCTAAATGCCAGCTAAAAAAAAAGCATTTATAAAGGTAACCTCTCACTCTACAGAAAATGCTTTCTTTTGGACACCTCTACTACCAGAATAGTAGCCTCTGGCAGAGAGCTGGAGCTGCCAGCCTCACTAGTAATCTCTCATCAGTCATCAGGGTAAGAGAGCTGACCTGTCACCACTTCTACCCCTGAACAGAAGTCAGCTAGAACAGAAAGCAGGCTATCAAAGAAGTTACCACATGAGGTCTTTGAGATGCTGGGTGCAAGACTGCTCTTGCAGAAAGTTCAAGGTAATGTGGGGTGGTTTTCAGCTTTAACATTACCACGCTGAAAAGGGGCAGCTCATTACAACCCTGCTAGACTATAGACCACTAGATCCTTGCCCGTGTCTGGGAAGAGGAACTGCAGTGATTTCCCATGCCTTATGGATCCCCCATGTCACTTAGATATTGCTAATTTATTATGACCAGAAATTACGAAGTAAGTAAAGAACAAGTATTGCACAGCTGCATTTATCATTGTCCTGTGTTCTAACACAAGATCTCTACCCAGCCCTACACTCATTTACAAAGACAAGGACCAAAGTAGTAGTGTTTACCCATGTAATTTTTTATGATTTCTTCCAGGATTCCTTAAAAAAAACCCACCTCACTACATATGCAGTAAAGTATCTCACATCTACCAGGCAGCATTACCTCTCTCACTAGGGAAAAGTGTTAAGTGGGGGGGGAAATAAGTTTTTTATTGGTTTCTCCAGACTTGCAGCATTCTTTGCAGATGGGTGATGACTACCAAAGTAAAAACCGTATTTTTCACACAGTTATTATATAACAGGCAGTGCTACAGATTGTATGCTGTACGGTTCAGAATGCCCTTACGTCTTTAAACCTGTGTTAAGATCAAAATATTTTTCTATCTGCTCATTAGCATTTCTAACAGCAGGAAGTACTGTTACAGGCAATCATTTCAACCACCGAAAAAGGCTCTGGTGACATGATTAAACAGTTATACAATGATTAATATGGCTTCTACCTAATTTGCATATGCATTAAGAAAAGAAATATCCTCGGAGCATCTCAGCTACAGTAACAGTGTAACTACGCATTTTCATATAATTTCATACATGTGCCAGGACCAACTATGCACTAAAAGGAAAAGCTCATATACTTGATTGCTGCAGCTCAACTTTCTGAACAGATAGCACTCACATATCCCCAATAAAAACATGAAAAATTGTGAGTCTATCTCTTTCTTACTGGTATTCAAATCATCAGCTGTAGCCTTCAGAAGAAGTAAGAGATGTTTACCAGCTCCTGAGTGGCTTTAACCGATGTGAGCAACTGCAGTACATATAGAGATGTCTATGCCCTCTTGGCTCCTCATACGATTCCCCCTTTTCACCAGCTGGCACAGACACATATCCCCATGAAAGATCTGCCTCTGAGTTCAAGCAGAGCTTTTAGCACAGTTTCAACGAGGGGAGAGGGCCCCACACCGCAGCTGGATCTGCTCAGGAGAAGCCCGGCCTTCCCCCAGCGGCAGGGCCGGCCCGCAGCCTCCGCACGGAGGGGCTCCTGGTGAGGTGACCGTCACACTCTGACAGACCCTTCCCACTGCACCACTGCCACAGGGCTCGGCAGCGTTGCGCTAGCGGCTATGCTCAAAATACACAGGTGCAGCAGAAGCATGGAATGCAGTGGCACCGAGCAAGGGACCTAAAGCTTTCAAAAACTTATTGAGGATTATGTCTAATCAGAGGAAATAGTTCCTTTGCTATACTCTTCTACTAGTAAATTCTCGACAAAGAAATAAATCACACCAATTCTTCCCAACCAGAAAAACATTTCACATTCTAGCATCGACTCTTTCTGTCTCTAGAGTATTGCAGAAAGTTTCTTTAGAACAAAGTAGACCAAGAAGCAAGATACACAGATTTCTACTGAAAAATAAATCTAGTTCTCCATAATATTTCTGTGATTTATTCAAACAGAATACAATGGAATTATCACCTTTACAGCTAACCCACCCCAAACCTGAGCCCTTTTCTGTATAGCACTGAATTGTTACTATACTATGGAAAGAGCACACACTACTGGAATGTACACAGTGAAGGAAAAAAGAAAAAAAAAGTAAAGCTCTTTTTGCCAAAGTAACCATTTTCTCTACTAACGTGTTATCTAGAAAAATAAGGTCTAGGCAACGTCCAAAAAGTGTTCAAGTTTCAATAAATAACTATCAATGCCCCAAGTTTGCACTGGCACAAGAAATATGGAGCATACAGGTTTAGAAAACTATTTTCTTAAGACTGAGTCAGCAATGCATTTCAATCTGCTCAAGATTTACAACAAAAATCATTTCCCTCCAGGGTTCGATTTGAAAATCAAAGCCATGTAAGTGCAAGAGCACCCACACAGCTGTCTTAACTCTCAATGGCAAATTAAAGCTCTAGAGAAAGACAGTATTTTAAAAAAAGTTTTTTATCAATACCAAGAAAATATACATAGCCATATTATATTTTA
>VZRQ01001998.1:0-23650 GCA_013397975.1 Machaerirhynchus nigripectus
TCTCAGCTCCAGCACTTGGAGCCTCTCCTGCCCCTCCTTCACTGACCTTGGTGTTGCCATGTTGTTTTCTCTCACATATTCTCACCTCCTCCTTTTCTTCTCTGGCTAGAATCCAAAATCTCATGACTTCATTTTGCTTTTCTTCTTTAAGTGTCATCACATATGTGTTGCTAATCTCTCTAATTGGCCTAGATTTGGCCAGCAGCATGTCCATCTTGAGAGCCATCAACCACTGGCTCTCCTGGACATGGTGAATGCTTCCTGCTGCTTCCTCACGGGAGCTGTTTTTGTGACCCCCCTTCTACCTAAAACCAGGCTGTGCCAAACCAATACATCTGCTTTGTGACAAAGGCACCAGAAAGGCTGATTTAATCTCTTCTGGTTTTCGTGGTGTCAGGTAAATTCACATTTTAAGTGCAGCACTGGAAAGCAAAAGGCTTTCCAAATTATCAACATCGATATTTTACCAACATTGTCCTCGGCCCCTTGTCCTCACCAGACACATCCTCTGTTGTGACTGGTGCACAATTCCCAATCAATGAAAGCATTCACAGATGTTAGGAGTCTCCATCTTTTCTTCTTCTTGGAGAGAGAACAGAAAGTTTGAGTGAACTTCCTTTGCCAATTTTTCTGCCAACTCACTCTGGAGCTGTCTCTATTTGGATTTCTTGATTGTGAAAGCTCACATCCTGAGTTACACAAAAAATAATTGTGTGAGTGATTCCAAAGGCTTGTTCATGTTGTGGAACACCATATTAATTTTGGAATGGTGCTTTTCACAGATGTAACTGTTTCACACAAATATTCTGAAACAATCCCCAATAACAACAGAAAACTCTGGAAAGTGAGCTGGGAAGATCAGATGAAACCAAACACTGGGAGCTGAATACTGTTCCCAGTGGCAAATACTTCCTCCATCACATTTTCCACAAATGTCTATTTTTACAAGCTTTTTTGACAAAAAAAAAAAAAGAAAAAGGAAAAGAAAAAGAAAAAGAAAAAAAGGAAAAGAAAAAGAAAAAGAAAAAGAAAAAGAAAAAGAAAAGAAAAAAAAAGAAAAAAGGAAAGAGAAAAAGAAAAAGAAAAAAGGAAAAGAAAAAGAAAATTTGAATGAAAAATTAACAATGTATAACAAGCTTTCTTGAGCCCTGACACTTAGAAAGTCAAACCCATCTAGTCTAAGCCAGACAAAAGGTAACCTAGACATGAAATGAGGGTCTACTCATGAAACGAGGCTCAGGGTGCCTAATTAATGCTCCACAAAATCAAGGGAAGAATGGCAAAAAAGCTCCATTTATTATTAAAATAATGAAACTCCTGTGGATAAAATGAGAAAGTTCCTTCATGTCAGCCCACAGAAAACAAGGGAATACCAGGACTTCTACTCCTTGGATGAGCTCAGACAGGTGATCATTTCCAGCACATCAGTGAAAAGCAGTGGGAAACAGCTGTCTCATTTGCAGGCCTTTGAAATGCCAAGTAGCTTCATGACTTCAATCAGAGATTTTCTCTTCTAATAGACTTTGTGCTCCACAAGTGGGAGGTGCTGCTCCTGAACTTCTACCACCGAGGAAGTTAGAGATGGCTGTGATGGGAGGATTTGAAAGAACGACTTATCAGGCCGATTTCAAGCTCCAAACCCAAACTTCACTGGATTCATTCACTCAGAAGACACTTCCTGCTAACAGTTAAATGTTAATTAAATGTTAATTAAGATCTGGATTAGTCGTGCAAAACCAATAGCTTTCAACCCCTGCTAATTCTAACCCAGCTCTGAGTACACAGTATTTTGGAGGTAATGCTGAATTGTTGGTGACATGAGATGGAAATAAGAAAAGCAAGTGATTAAAAAGAAAACAATTGCTCACTTCCCAACCGCCTCTGAGCAATGGCAACACCCACCACCCTCCACCTGCCCAGTTTTATTGCTGAGCGTGACGTCAGATGGTCTGGGTTGGTTGGGATCAGCTGTCCTGGCTGTGTCCCATCCCAACTCCTTGTGCACCCCCAGCACCTCGCTGGGAGGGTGAGGAGGAGTAAATGCTGTGTGAGCACAGATCAGCAACAACTGAAACATCAGTGTGGTGTCAGTGTGGTATCTGCACTACTTTCAGCATTATTCACACAATTTTAGAACACAGCCCCCTGCAAGCTGCCGTGGAGAAAGTGAACTCCACCCCAGCTAAAAGCAGTGCCTGGTCACAGTCCTTGGGGTCTTCCAGTCAGGAAGTCAGGGAGGTCATGCTGGAATTCCCTCTGACACGAAGAGTGGGGACCACTCAGCTTCTTCCTTCTCCCGTCTTCTTTGTTTGTGTTCTTACTGACTGAGAACAGTCTCCCTGTTCCCAGGCCACTCCCTTCCCTCCTGGAAAGCAGGATCCCATCTCCTCTAAATAATCCTAACATTTTATTACTTTTTTTCCTGCTGTTTATCCTTTTAGGTGTTCAGGAGGATTCAGTCTATTTGTAATCACTTGTGCTCATATTTTCCTTACTAAAATGAATATACCACAGCCTGTTCCAAGCTGTTTGTGAAGATCCCTGTCCCTGGGATGGGGCATAGTCACAGAAAGAGACGTCTGGCAACGTCCCCAGTACAATTTCTTTAGTTTATATTAAAATTACAGAGTGGGGCCAAAGTTTTAAATCCTTTCTTGTCTCTCTCTTCTACACGGTGAGCATCTTTTTTGTCTGAGTAATACTCCCAAAACTTGCATCAGAGGTAAGGCAAAAATAAATGATGGCCCTAGTAAGTTACTGGATGTATTATCTACTCACAGCCCTGAAATCAGTTCCTCAGCTTTCCTCCCCTGCTACACTGTACTATTTACCTGTTATAATTGAATCTATAACCTATTTTTAGCTTGGCCTGAATGGCCTAGAGATTAAGCAGGACCTACTGGAAGCTGCAGCTCTGTGTGACCCACAACACCAACAAAAAACCAGCCAAATTAGGTGTATTCAAAATTGTGAAGGAATTTCCTCTTGCCTAAGAATTCAGAGGGTGATGACAATAACGTTTATTTCCCCAAAATGAATAAACCTTAATTTTGTCTATTATAGCTGAAGATGAACAAACAAAACCATGGAGCTGAAATTAAACCTTCTCCCTGTACTGTTATCAGGGAGATAACTGGGATATGAGGCAGGGAAGGATCCGTAATATACTCAAATATCAAACCCTAAATCGTAAAAGAAGAAGAAACCTCCACCAGTTATTATTTTCCAGATTTTTCTCTCATTTACCCTTTTTGTCTCATTTAGGCTCATTTAATACACCCTGCATTGAAACAAAGATTCCCTGCTCCCCATCTTCTCTGTTCTTCTGACTTGTTCCCTGTTTCTCCCCCAGGAATTTAATTCCTACCAGGAGCTCACAAAGCACAACCTCACGAACGTATTTTCATCAAGAGGGAAACTAAGCAAAGAAATTCATGAGGGCCACAATACCTTGAATCCATGGATAAGTAACGGATGTTTTTAAAGTCTTTAAGTGTTTCCTGTGTAGCTTCTTAAAGTAAGAACTTTCTGAGAGAACAAATGAAATCGTGTGATTGTCTCATCCCCCCATGTTTAACAGAATCTGAAAGATATTTAGCTGATGCAAATGGTTTGAAAAGGGAATGTTTAAATTAGGTGCACATTTGAGTCTGACAGGGAACAAATATAAAATGTAGGCGTTTGGAAGTACATGGAAATGCACGAATTGTTGATGACAGGAGAGCAGGTGCAGAGGTGCTCAGTGTATAATATAAAATCAGGGACCGGTGTGGGTTGGAAGGGACTTTAAAGATTGTTTTGTTCCATCCCCTGCCATGGGCAGGGACACCTTCCACTGGCCCAGGCTGCTCCAAGCCCCATCCAACCTGGCCTTGGACACTGCCAGGGATCCAGGGGCAGCCACAGCTTCTGTGGGCACCCTGTGCCAGGACCTCCCCACCCTCACAGGGAAGAATTTACAGCACTGCAAACATACTTTATCCACTTTTCTTAAAGCCTCTGTATGAACTGCTGCAAGCTTTTGCTCCAGTAGGTTATATTTTCACTTCAGCCAGCAGAGATCTGGGAAATGAAATAAAGCATCAGTGTAGTTCATTCCTGAAATAGTCACAAAATTGTCATATTTCTAACTTGACAGAAACTGCACTTTCTAGTCTGTAGACTGTTTCAATCTTTCAAAAAGTTTTTTCAATTTAGGAGAAACATTTGTGGCAAAGGAGTTCTCAGGAACTGCACATTTGAAGTAGTGATGAGTAATCTTCGACATTTGGACTCCGAGTTCTAAAAACTCCCTTTTCCTGAAGGGAGCCGGGAGTGGGGAAAGGACGGCTCAATGAAAATGTCAGAGGCTGTGTTCTCCTGGAGGCCTGTCTGAATGCTGACAAAGTCCTTTTCCAATTTCCTTTAAAATGGATTTGGGAAACGTTTATTAGTTCTTCCTGAAGTGCCTGTAATTACTTTGTCTGTGCTGCTCAGTCTGGGCCTGCAGGCTGCTTTGCTCAGACATCTCTTGTCCTCCTGTGCCGTGTGCTCTGACAGGAGATATTAACTCTCCAATACAGAAAAAGTTCAGATGTAATTTGCGATCCTAATCCATGCAAAGTTGCTTCAGTTGATACTGAGAATTCCTTCAGGTCAGATTTTACAAGAGTAGTAATGGATGTTCAGTGTTAATACAGCTTTACTTACTTATAATTTTATTTATATCACAGAACAATTTGGGTTTGAGGTCATCGAGTCCAAGCTGTGCCCGACCGGCCCAGAGCACTGAGTGCCACGTCCAGGCCTTCCTTGGACACCTCAAGGACTGGGGACTCCAACACCTCCCTGGGCAGCCCCTTCCAATGTTTAGCAACCTTTTTCATGGAGAAATTCCTCCTGATGTCCAGCCTGAGCCTCCTCTGGCACAGCTTGAGGCTGTTTCTTCTCATCCTGTCCCTGCTCCCTGGGACAGGATGCCCAAGCTCCAGAGCCCTTGAGGCCCAGGTTCTGGTAACCTTATAGACCCTGTGGAAGAGCTCTTAAAACAAACATCACTCTTACTTCAGAAGTGTAGGTTTTATGGAGTATGGACATACTGGCTTTTGAAGCCATTCAGTCCATTTTCTTCAAGTCTGGGAACGCACAAGAATACAACTCCTTTTTAGAAAAATTCCAAACCAGAAGATGCTCTCCAGAGGGATATCTTAGGCAATAAACGGAATTCAATCCACGGGATCAGATTAGAGCCAGTCTAACCCCAAATCCTCCAAATTCTGAGTGTCTACCACCACTCTGCTGTTCAGATCTGTTCCTGATGCAGTGTTTGGAAGACAGACAGAGCTGTACATCCAAACTGGGGATTCATGTGCTGCAGAAATACTTCTGCTCCAGCCTGAAGTAAAACTACACCCGAAGGTTCGTGGGGGAGAAACCCCATCCGGCTTTGAGAAATTTTATCAGCATTTTTTCCAGTCTCCATGTTAAAGTAACAGCCACAGGCCAAATTTCAGGGATAATCTCTGCAATAGAATTGATTTCCCTGATGATTTTTGGGTCTTCCATTTCTTTCCATGCCTATGGGAACCATGCAGAAAATCTTTTTTCAGGAAAACACCTCATTTGTATTTGCTTACCAGCTTCATTCCAAATATTCATATGTTTTAGAATTCTTTAGGCTCCCGATTTGCATCATTAACATAAGAAAAATCTCCATAAAATATTACATTATAATAAGTTCTCTTAGGCAGAAAGGGTATTACAAGAAATTTTCAACTTCATGTCCTGGGCACTGTTAATTTTCTGTCAGAAAATAAAACCATTTTCCAGTGGCAAATTTAATCAATATCCTATAATGCTCTTTTGAGCTGTCATTTAAACGTTTGTCACAAATTACCTCTGTGAAATGGCCCCGGAGATTGCAGAGCAGGTATTTTTACTGCTGGTATCTACAGACCAATATCCTGAGAGAATAACCCAGTACAGCCTCAAGTTTCGAGCAAAAGCTGATTTACTTTGTGAGGTTATTTAGTGAATTTACTTTGTGGTTCCTTTTAGTGTTATTCCTGATATAAAAATGGATATTCTTTCTGGGCACTGAGCATTAATTTATTTACGAATATAATGGATGCCATGATATTTATTCCCCTTGTGATTTTATTAAGTAACTCCAACTTTCAGTCAAAAATCCAGCCTGCATTGATTAGAAGAAATAGGAGTTTTCTAAAGTCAACACTGCTTGGAAATTACTATTTCATTGTTCTGGATCTGTTCAATTGAGATAAATAAGATAATGCATAGTCAAAAAATCCAGCTTCAATTCTTCTTGACCACATTAAGAAAAAAAAAAACTGCTGAAAGCACATAAAACTTTGCAATATTTTCATTTTCTATTCCACAATAACCCTGAGTTATCTTCTGGAATGAGACTTGAAAGCACAGTGCTGATAATGTTTCCGAAATGAGACTTTCCCAGAATTATTAAGTTGGAAACAAAAACAAAAAGTATTTCATCAGAGATCAGCTTTTCCATGGTTTTTGAGCATATTTTTACCTTGAGCGTTCATGAGCAGGAATGCAATGAAATAGAACCATTTTCCTATTTTTTTCTAATTTTCTCGTCGTGCCTATTCCCAGCCTTTTGTCCATACTCATCCAGTCACTGAGGCAGTTTGACAGCCAAAGGAAAGGCAGATTATCCAGAGATCATTTTGCCTGTGAGACTGCAGGATAAGTATGATAAGAGAGGATAAAAAGAAGTGAGACCACAGAGAACGGAGTTTATTGTCTTCTCTCAAGGCAATCCCAGGAAAACTCTGGAAGCAGAGTTTACAAACCAGAGAACAAGACCAGCTGTTCCCTGGTTTGCCATTTGGATGGGAACTGATTTCTGCACATCTCAGCCTGAGTACTTTAGAGAAGAAATGTTATTCTTTTTCATAAACCAGTTCTTTTAAGAGGGCAATTTCCCACGGCCATAAAACTTACCTAAAATCATCCATAAAAACTTCGAAAGACCTCAGTGATTGAAATTTATCTGTTTACTTGACTGCCGTGGCTTAAAAATCATTAATCCATTACCTGTCTCTCAAAAAAAAAGTGTTGCAATAGAGCAGTTTGAATTCGGGGCTATTTTTTTTAAACATCACGTATTTTAAATACTTTTGAGACTCCAGAAATGCACTGATTCAAGGATGTCTCCAGTATCAGCATCTCCTGTCACTTCAGAATAATTGAAGAAAACATTCTCTAGGAAGGAAAGGTCAAATAGACAGATTGTTGCTGGATACCCCTGAGCTGATTTTTAAAAGTTTAGGAAAGTGAGGAAGATTTCTTTTTGCATAATGATAAGTTCTGTATATGAGAAAACATAAAAAGGAAGTGGTTTAGATCATCTAATTTTCAATCTGCATCTGGATTCTCCTTAAATTTATTTAATAATGTTCTGTTTCATTAAGATTTTCCAGACTGATTTTTATTCCTTCCCAATTATAACGTAAGAGACCAATTATAAACATGCTAATATGGCACAATCATTACACCTTGCTAGTGGAGTGGTAGGAAATTAGGTGGATTTAGAGTCTCCCAGAGGAATACATTGCTGTCAAACAACTGACTGCAAGAGCAATAACCTAATTCCAATATTGGCAGAAAGGACAATGAGGACTTTTATTTTGTCTAATTCCACATCCCTTTTGCCTGCTGTTGCCTGGTTCAGGTCAGGCATCTATTTAGATCAATCTCGTGCCAATCAGACTCAGATCAGGAGTTCTGACTCTGCAGGATTTAGGAACACTTACGGTTGTGAAATATTTACCAGGAGATGCCCTCAAAAATTTCCTGAGTTATGGAAGTAGCAACTTTAGCAATAGGACAAGGAGGTACCAAATACCTTTGTTTTCTATTTTTCATTTTGAATAGGCCTGGAAAAACAAGTTCAGCTATTACTGAACCTGAAAAACCCACTCGTACTGAAAAAAAAGAAATGGAGAATTAGAGTTTTTGAGGAACTTAAACTGAGAGGTACCAGTTTAAAAAGTCTGAGCAATTAAAAGGAAACATTTGACCAACAATTACAGTGTTTTAATTTAAAATTCCTGGGAATTTCGATCATAGCAATCCATTAGCCTTGTTTCCCAGATTTCCAGAACATTTATCTGGAATTTTTAATGAACCAGCTGACACTGTCACAAATGGAATATATAAGGAAAAAGAGGACTAATAGAGTCAAAGACTAACAAAGGTTGGAAAAGATTTTTAAGATGATCAAGTCCAACCATCAACCCAGCACCATGTTCACCACTAAGCCATGTCCTCAAGTGCCACAACTACAGGGTTTTGAGCACTTAAATAGGTAATTCAATTCCAATCCTTGAAAATACCTCAGAATATTTTTTCCAAGGGTCCCATGATACTGCATGATTATGTTGAGACTGTGCCAGACTTACAGAGGTGTATGAGAACCTTCTTTTGGTAGGAAACACACAATAAGGTCTCTTAAAAATGTCCATTCCTTGCCTCAGAGCGGCCAAAGGAAACCTCTTGGTGCAGGAGGCTCTAAGAACATGCTCCATGTAGGAATTGTGCATGAATTTTCCTCCTGCACAGCAGATAATTGTTACAGGAATTTCTGCAGCTCTAAGCATGACATGGACAGTTGCCTAATGCTCATCCTCCTCCACACAGTCAGATTTCCAGCTTACGAAGAATCCCTCAGGGAGAAAAAAAATATTATTTAAGAAAAAATAACGTTAGGTGCAAAGTGAAAGTCAAAAATCAATAGCAAGTCCTAAATATAAGGAGAGGAAAATGATGCTGGGGGGAAGAAAAAAAGCACATTCCTTTCTTCAGAGAGGCCATTTAAAATAATATGGCCTGCAGTTAATTTTAATGAAGTTTAAAAGCATAAATGAGGCTTAGCATTATAGAAAGTAAAAGATTAGCACTGGACTAAGTCATGTATTTTCTTTAACTTTGGGCATAAAATTCTTTGAAATGTCCGTGGCATCATTAGCATTTATAATATGGGGCAGGTTTTGCACTGCTGGTAAATGAAAATCAGAGGGGTTCCTGCCAGTTTTAAAGTTAACAGTGCATTTCAAATTCTCACCTTTCTATTTTTAAAGAAAACTGCCAAATTGATTTTATTTTCAAATATTACAGGAAGCTTAAAAAGTAATTACAGAGACTAAAGTATTAAAAGGGAAAATAAGTCCAAATGAACTTTTAACACTCGGCACATCAATTACTGTCTTTGTGCAATAATTAAAATAGAGCTCATGAAAAAAAATCTGTCCCAGCTTCATCTTGGATGGTTTCAAAATTGAGGGATTTTTTTTTTTTTGTATTTATTTTACAGAAAATAGAAAATTGTTATTTCCAAGGCATTTAAAGGACATTTTCTTTTCAATCTGCTCAAAAAAAAAAAAAAAACCCAAATATGAACATGTAAACAGTGCCAGAGTATGGAAAAACCCCAATCTTTGCTCTGGTCCCTACGAGACCATACAAACACTTTGTGACATGGCTGCATGGCCATGCTGGGATTCTGGCAAAGGTTGGGCTTGGTGGTCTTGGAGTTCTTTTCCAGCCTTAATGACTTTGTGATTCCATGAATAAATAAAAGTAGGGAAGTGCAAAATATTCTTTTAAAAATAAACCATATTTGTAGCGCGCAAATTGTTGTCATTTCCAAATTAGTCTCCATTTAGTCAAACCTTATTGGACAGAGGAAATTATGGATCCATGGATTATGTAAATGAGACTGGTGAACCAAAACATGCCACGAATCCTTAAAATGCTCACACTAACCAGTGGCAGAGGTGAAGACTCTTCAGTGGAATTGGAAAAAGGACTTGAGCTCAAGTTTCTTTCCAGCTGCACTGGAAATCCATTCAGAATTAGGGCAGATGATCATTCCTCTGCTGTTCATACTTCCAGTCTCATTTCTTGCAATAAATTATTTATATCAGCATTTACTGATTTAAAAACCCCAAATAAACAAAACTAAGGGACCTTCAGATATTTAGTATTCAGTTTCATGTTGGTTTTTTTTCCTTTCCTTAAAAGCAAAACCCTCACTAAACCACAAACATCTCTACAAGTCCACACCAGGGTAAGGCTGCAGCACAGAGAACTCAATGGATTATTACATCCAACTGAATCATTCCTCTCATTCATAATTTAACAATATGATCTCCTGGAATTTAGAGGGAAGATGAACATTCCCAACAAATGCCATGTGGCATGAGTGTGGGAAGCTCCGTGCCACCTGGAGACACTGGACCAGGAGTTCTGGGAGCAATGTAAACATCCAGAGCTTCCCCATCCTCATAACTGCCATGTTTAAATCAATTTAAGCCTTTTCTTCATTTCCTTCTCCGTAGCCCACAAATGTTTCTTCAAAACATAAGGAGCCACCTTCTGATATTTGCTGGCTGCTTCCCAAAAGAAGTTCTGCTTCACTTGGCACTTTCTCTGTCTGTTCTAATGATTTTAAAGCCTACCTATATTTTAGAAAATTGATTCTAGCAGGCAAAATATGTTATTTCAATTCTTCCCAGACTGCAATAATGTTATATTTAAGCTGTTCAAGCAAATGGCAAATTTCCATTTTTGAAAATAAGGGAAAACACAGCTTTTTATGAGTCTAACCCTATTTCACTGTTATGTATAAAAAAAGGCAGGAAAAAACCATTTTAAAGACCATTGGTTTGTCTTCTCATCCCAGCGTGGCTCTTTTTGAGGTGTTTTTAAAAATACTGATGTAAGAGTTAAACAACTCAAAAGCTGTAAACATAAATTAGGGTAAAATCCTCATTTAAGGATCGGCAAGACTTCTTAATTTGCTTAAAAGCACGTGATGTGGAAATGAAAAACAAAATCTTGAAGTCGATGTGATGCGAAATGAAAGACAAAGTGAGTTAAAATGTAATAAATTCCCACCTACATTACTCCAAACAAGGCTTTTGGTTTTTCTTCCTTAGGAATTCTGCTGCTCTGGTGACACGAGGAACATCTGTAGAGTCACAGTAAAGTTTAGCTTAGACAGGACCTCGAGGAGTCACCCAAGCCAACCCTGGAGGTCCAGTTCCATGAGGCTGGTTTGTCCTATCTTGTTAGCCCTTTTCCAGACTTTTTTCTTTTTTCAAAGATTGAATAAATTGGGATTGCTCAACACAGATGGATTAAAAAAAAAAGAGAGAGCTCTGGAATCCTCAAGCACGTAAGTTTGTACAAAAAGGAGAGGAACAGTTTAGTGTGAATGTGGGAATAATGGTGAACTAGGAGAGATTCTGGGAACTGGAGAGCTCTCTCTAAGCTAAAATTGGACCAGTGGTCACTATGTAAAAATAATCACTTTGTGCATCCCCTTCTAGCCCAGGATCTGCTTCCTGAGTTTCCTTTCACTCGTTCTTTTCCCACAGAAGTTTCACTAAAAAGTGACATCCAGCAATGCTTTTAGTGTGACACACCCACAGCAGGCAGGAAACTGCACTTTTTTGCAGGGTATTGCAGCACTGATGCTTCAGTTAGAAAGGAAATTCCTGTATCCACTTAGGAATTGCTCTGAATAAAAGTCCAGTGATACATTATCTAGAGCTATGGGTTTCTTTAAAAAAAAAAAAAGTGTCCATTCAGAAAAATCCTTTTTTCCTGTCGCTTCATATTAGGCCAGATGAACGACTTGAATTGCAGATGTTTTCTACATTTCAGTGTGGAGAGTCGAGTCAAACATCCAGGACAAAGCCATGGAATTATCTGCACTCTCCCTGGCAGTACCCAGGTTGTAAATACAGGGTGTAATACAGAAGAGCAGCTGCCCTCTGAACTCGTTCAAACTGGTGAATCCTGGCCTCGACTGAATTTATGCAGAGCTCTGGGACATTATTTTTAAAATGAGCAGGAGGAGGCTTTTTTAATTATAGTTTTCCTTCTGCAAATAATTTCTCTTCCTTGTTACACCCTTTCTTCTGCTGGACTAGGATTTAAAGAGTCCAATTACTAATCTGACAGCTTTTGTCTGGTGTTGTTACAGTCACAATAAAGCACTTTCAAAGCACACCCTGGATGTTCTCTGATTTAATTCGATGCAAACATTTTCCACGAAAAGCGCTGACTTTAATAATCTGTTTTCTCTCAGCGTTTTAGAGTTCAGTGTCCAGAGATCCTGCAGGGTCTTCCCTACCTTCAACATGCTGCTCCTCAGGGGACAGGGAACTGCTGGTGGCTGTCCCTTGGTAATCCAAGTTTTGTACAGAATGATGTTGTAACACTAAATTACTAATTGTAACACTAAAGTGCTAATTGCAACACTAAATTGCTAATTGTCGAATGTTTAAATCATGATGAGGTTCACCTCCCTTGATGTTCAAAGTGAAATTCACTTCTTCCCCAAATCTCCCTTCTACTTTGACCTAAATTAACTGTCTTAGTTGGCTAAGCAAAATTCAGAATTAAGCTGCTTTTAAATTTCATGGTGGAGCAACTTTCTAAATCTGAGTGCAAACTTGTTTTTGTTTTATGTTTAGGTATAATGCACATGGGATTAGATTGGAGCCATCTCTCCCAGCACTCCAGAGCTTGACATCGGTGTTCTGAAAATGGATTCTGCCTTGAATGCAAAGATCCTGGGATGAAGGAAGGCTGAGGGAAAGTTTTCAATACGACTTGGAGGCTTTTCTGTAGTGGGGCACAGAGGGAAGCCACCAGATGTTCAGGTGTTCCTGCGACAGGCCATAAAATGAGCAGGTGTCAAGAGCAGGATGAAAAGCCAGAAACTCAAAATTAACTCTGCAGCATTTCGATCCCAGAGGCAGCTCCAGTTAAACAAAAGGTGGAACCACCATCCATGCAAGAAAAAGCAGAGCTGCAGTCCACTCAGTTTGTTTGTAATACTTGTGCAAACAAAAAGCTTGGGGGCAACATTCAAGAGTAGGACCCTTGCAAAGGAACGTTCAGCTTTGGGAGTCTGGTTACAACTCTGCCAAAATTTGAGGTGATTTTCCACCAGTCTCTTTTTCAAAGGTTCTACAAATCCCTGTCAGAGAACTTCACCCTAAGGCTTTGTTTTCTTTGGAATTCTTCTGTCTCAAGAAGTGTGTTCTAAACAACATCCTCTCAGGGTAAACACAACCGTCACCAGAAATCCTCCTCTCAAATTATCCATCCAGAAAGCTTTTAGTTTTAAATGCCAAAGATTGCAAGGAAAACCGGAGCATTTTCTAAAATAATTAATCTATTGGGTCATAGTTTATTCCTCAGGATCAGATAAATCTCCTGCCAAATACAGAAAAACACCTCCCTAGTGTATGTCTGCTTTTATTCCAGGATCAGAGTTGTTTCTGCACAGAATAATTATTCCTGTCTGTTAATTAGGAGTAGGTTCTACACCACGCAACTGTATGAAGCTAAAGTAAAGCTAGAGCTGCTTTCAGCCCTACATGTGTTTGAAGCAAGAGAATTCAGGAAACTGGAAGATTAAACAGATGATCTTCAGCCTAAAACTGTGAAGAAGAGAAGTTTCCCTGTACATGGCACTAGAAAAAGACAAAATAAGATGAGGATGAGTGTGCTTTAGGAAGATGAGGCAACATTCCAGCTGCCTTCCCAGGAATATCCTCTGCCAGGGAATCCAGGTGGGGCTGGGCTGGGCTGAACTGCTGATAAGACCCCTGAAAAATGATTGTCGTTAAGCAAAAGTAAGGAAAGAAATTCTTCTAAATACTTTTCTTTTTAATAGATTCACATAGGAAAGTAAGCGTATATTATGGAGGGTGAAAGTGCTGCTCATCCAACACATCAGGATAAAGGGCAACAATCAATTTAAATGGAAGTGTGACTGTGAAAACACCAGTGTTTCACAGTGATTGTGGCTGTGGGAGAGGTGGAGAGAAGTGTAAGTCAATCTAGAGTATTTGTCTGCTCAGAAAGCTTTCAGGTGTGGCTGTGGTGATCTTTTCCTTGAATGATGGATAAATGTATCCTGGAAGTGTCCAAGGCCAGGCTGGATGGGGCTTGGAGCAACCTGGTCCAGTGGAAGGTGTCCCTGCCCATGGCAGGGGGTGGCACTGGATGAGCTTTAAGGTCCCTTCCAGCCCAAACCATTCAATGATTCTACTAAAATCCACCAAAACTTTTTTTTTTTCTTTTTTTTTACAAAACAGTTTTGAAAAATAACTGACTGATAGCTAAAATTTATAAAAATTAAATTGCAAAATTAGAAGATCAACCCTATGGCACCTCTGTGGCCGCCTCTTCTCCCTTCGTGAGACCTTCTGGTTTGAGCAGCACAGTCCTGGAGCATGAAACAATTCACTGGAAATTCAGTGGCCCTGAACCCAGAAACTGCTCCCCGCAGTCAAAAAGGTGATGGAGCCTCACTAAACACTCACTAATTTCTCTATCCATCTTCAAGTTCTGCAACACAGATTCTACCAAAGTGTTTCAACACCTGCTCACTCAGCTCAGCACACCACTGCATTTTCCAGAGTCCTTTATCACAAAGCAGGACAAAAAGTCCCAAGGAAAGAAAAATGCCAGCAAGGATATAAACGTTCAATTTATGGACAGCCAGAGTAATACCTTAGAAACGACCTGCCAGAAATAATTAGGATATTGGTTTTAATAATAAGGAATAAGGACAACAGTAGATTCATCTTATCTGTTAAAACAGGGTCCACTGTAAATCCATCAGGGGGTTTAATCAGACAATGAGATGCTCTGGGAAGTCTCCTGAGCTCTGCTCTGCCTTGTATAAGCACATTTCAGTAATTGTTTCCAGTGCCCTTTGTACTGCCTAAATGAATGATGAATAGTTATTAAAGCATGGCTCAGAAGGGTTATTTATGCGACATATTTCACAAAATGCATGTTTAATTAAAAATCAGCAGTGCAATTATGAGCATCATAAAGGAAATAACAAAAGCAGTATTAAACTGTTAATTAGGAGTTTTTTCTCCTCGAAATGAAGTCAAGGCACTCCATGTGCATACATAAAATCCCTCACTGAAGGTATTTTACTTACTTCTGTTAGTATTAGCAAAAATATTAATCAAAATGTGGAAGAAAAGCAGCTTTCACTGAATGGCCGTTTTGGGATTAAAGACTTTTAGTCAAAAGAATCAGCTAATTTCTCTCTAATTCGATTTCATATCTTATACCTGCTCTTTCCAGGTAGGAGGTAATCTTAGGATCATGGAATCACTGGATGGTTTAGATTGGAAGGGACCTTAAAGCCCATCCAGTGCCACCCCTGCCATGGGCAGGGACATCTCCCACTAGCCCAGGTGGCTCCAAGCCCCATCCAACCTGGCCTTGGACACTTCCAGGGATCCAGGGGCAGCCACAGCTTCTCTGAGCACCCTGTGCCAGGGCCTCCCCACCCTCACAGGGAACAATTCCTTCCAAGCATCCCACCTCACCTTACCTCCTTCAGTCTGAAGGCAACGTAGCTGCAATGCAAGCTATGATGTGGCTTCTGGAAGCGTTAGAAAAATTGAAGTGTTGACTTCCCATATTTATTTCTCTGTGGTGAAATCAGTCATCATCTCCTTATGAACTAGAAGAATCGTTCTGAAATAGCTTTCCACATAATCAATATTTCTCAGGTTCACTGGCCTCCAAAAGCAAATCAAGAAGTAGTAAAAATGGATTTCAAAATGGGAAGGTTCAGATAAATGCACCATAACTGATGAAGCAAAAATTTTGATATCCAGTTGTACTTTCTGGCCACAAAAGGACACAACTCATTAGGTGGTTGGAGCTCACCAACTCTCCAGCTTTCAGTTATGATGAGAACTGGGAATTTTTATGTCATTACATATCTTTGAATTCCCCTTGCTTTACATGCTGTGCTTCTTCACCCATCACAACGATTCTGCAACCTAAATATCAGAAAAGAAAACAAGAAACCCCCTTATTTTTGCAATCAAGTTAAACATTCCTCGTGAAGACAGACCCGTTCAAGTATTCATTCAGAGCTGAGAAGCCTCGTGCATTTTTGAAGAGCCATTTCCTGCGCCACTCACCAGCAATGTCACACTGTCAGCGCAGCCGTGGTGCTCCCACACAAAACACACATTAATCAGCAGCACAAAGAATGGATTTCTGCAGTTAAAAATGCCAGCGAGAGCCTACAGGAATCTACCACTGGGCTGCAGGCTGATGCTACCCAAGTCACAAAAAAGATACATTAAAGCGAATGAGAAAATAATGTTGGCTGAAGATAGGCCTGGTCGGGTGACGGCAGTGGCTTCTCGTGAAGGAGTTTTTGATTCCCGTTAACAGGGCTGTGGATTAAAGCCACAATAAATAAGTGGCAGTGCTTCAATAAGAAGTTACAAGTTCTTATTAAGGAGATTCGTATCAGCTACAGGTCACTGCGAAGGGAGGGTTTAGATTCACCATGCCAAGTTTAAACTTTAAAAACCTGGACCAAGCCTTTATTAGGACATTAGTTAACACCACAGTTCATGCTAACATTGAGTTCTTAATGGCCATCCCTACAAGCACAGTAATATCCATTTTTAACCCTCATATTCTACCTTGGTCCCATGTTTACAGCACTATTAATGTTGTGTAATTAGCACTGATGTCTACGCTCTTTGTTGGGTCTTGGTTGTGGCCATGAAGGTGATCAGAGATGCTGGAAGAGAAATGGTTTGTGTTGTCTTTCACTCCATCCCTCCCCTTTTATGCTGATTTTCCCTCTCTCCAGAGGAGGTCTTGCCTCTGGATATTTCTTGCCTCGGGTTTGGTTCTCTAAGCCATTGCTGTCATCCACAAAATCCTCTGCCTCCCCCAGCACTTGCTTGTGCCTTGTCCATTACCTACCAACCTTTTATCATTCAGATGAAGCTGGCCCTTCCTTTTGTTCACTCTGAGGGGTTTTTATCCGGGAAATTCCTCGGGGTTTGTGGAAAGGCTTTTTAAGGGATTAAGGTTAAGGTTACAGCTTTGGACAGAGCAAGAGCAAGAGGGAGCCCAGAGCTCCAGTTAGGCTTACCCAGATCCATTGTCACAGAGACTAAATCAGGAAGAGTCATCCCTGCAGAATTTCTTTCTCTGGGCAATGATTTGGGGTCTAATCCAAGCAGTAAAGTTAAATTTGTGAACAGGAAATAAATCTCCAGGTCCACCAGAGCTGGTCTTTAAAGGTGTTGCAAAAGGAAGGTCGGGCTGTGAATTCTCCCAAGAATTTTTATACCTGGAAAACAGCTGAGGAATCTTGTCCTCAGTGTGGTCAGAGTTTTAAGGCTTAGGTAAGGGGTTGTTTTGAGAGCAAGAAAAATGCAGAGCTCAGGTCACACCAGGACTGTTCAGGGCTGCCAGAGGCAGATAGAAACAGAAACAAAACCTCCCCTGAGCAATATTTCATCCAGGCTGTGGCTGAGATCTCTGGCAAAGGCTTAAGCAAGAGCTGGTGTGAGGCTTAAGGATGGGTTTATGGATCAGTTCGAGGGGAAAAAGCCCTTAAGCTTCAGATGAAGCAGGAAAACCAGGGAACTCGTAAACTGCAAAAAGAATATTCCCTGAGAAGTCACTCCTTTGGGCAACGACTTGATGAGCCTTGTCTAAAGCTCAGCTGTGTATCAGGGTCAGGGGGAAAGAAAAGCCTTGAGCTCCAATCCCAGTGTCTCTGCTGGAGGGAACCTGGCAAAGATCCCTTCCATTTCTTCCTCCAAAGGAGGCAATAATAACAAAATTGTGCATGCCAAGCTCATTCTTCTCAAAGTGAAGGATTCCCTTCTCCGGCTGAAATCGCCAGTCCCCATGAAATAAGGCGGGAAGGCTCGCTCTGAAATGAGCTCTGTGTCCCTTCACCACGTGCAACGGCCGAACACATCTCAAATCTGAGGCACGAGGAAGGATCCGTGCTCCCGTGCCTCGGGAGGAGAGAACAGCTTGTGCTTGGGAGATGGACAGCGGCGGTTCTGCGCCCTCACTGCGCTCCTCCACAAGTGCTCCGCTACACGTCAGTATTTGGAAGCAACACTTTCCACTAATCTTTTTTAAAAGAGTGTACAGAAAGCTTCAGCAGGACTTCAGGCTATGAAATATATATAGTACATAAAAAAAAAAAAAAAAAAAAAAAAAAAAAAAAAAAAAAAAAAAAAAAGGCATCTGAGTGCCTCTGCCCGTCTGCCATGAAGTTTGCCCCTGTTTTGCACCCAAGGGGTACAGCTACCTGTGCTACACTGACTGGAAAATGAGGGGAAACTTTTTCCCTCTGGAAAGAAAGAGGCTTGGCAGTGACTGCAGTTTTGCAGGCTGAATTAGTCATAGTCTGTCTATATTTGCAATAGATTCTTTCTTAACAAGAAACTTTCTGACTTTCCAATAAATTATACATTTGAGAAATTCCTCTGCTAATAACTGCATCTTTCACATTTGGGAGAAAATGGCACAATTATTTGGTAACTGAAGGCAATTTACTTCGTAATTCAGTTATTTTTCCTTGTGATTCAAACTGTATAATAGTTCCTACAACGAATCAGATTCGTAAATACTGCACAAATATATCTGCAATGAGTCTTACTCCTAGTGTGTAAATAAGGGTGGATTAAAAACAGAGAGATTCCCTGACTTGCTTAAAGACATGAAAATAATAAAGGTTGTGGTGGGAAAATAACTGATGAACCCCAAGTCAGGCTGATTCATTAGGCTACATTGTTATTTGCCAAAAAAATTAAATATTTTTTGCCACTGAAGAAAGATCAGCAACAAGACTTCAGTGATGGACATCAAAAATATTTACAGGTGGACAAAAATTAGAGAGTCCAGATGATTTTTCATTCCACTGTGTTTAATTAAGGAACAACACAACTGTTGTTAGACAGCTGAGGAAAAAATCATCTTTTGATCAAGCAATCCTAAATCAAGAGTCCTTGCAGACATCCAAGAAATCCTTGCAGATCTTTAAATGTTTTTCCCTGCTGTGAAGCTGAGACATGAAAGACATCCAAATTTCAGCTCGTGTATTAGAGGTTGTTCTGTCCCGAGTCTGATGCAACTTGCAGCAAATATTTCTTTCTCAGTATTTTGGAACAAATATTTTGGTTGAAGGTCTGCCCTACATCTCTCTGTCCCGGATGTCCACTGAAAGAAAAAGATTGTCAGAAGAAGCTGTTTATCAAAGTGCTGCAAATTGGGGTGGGTTAGAGAACAATGTTCTAACTTTCTCCATTGTATCATCCCTGACAAATTCAAAATGAGCTCCTTGAGGAAGAATATGATCTGCTTGAGTAAAAGCTGCTGTTTCTTTCTTGCATGAACCATTATTATTTTAATTAAACCAGAATTGAAATAAAAATTCATATTTCAATACCCATTTGAAGCCCCCTGCTAACATTTTGTGTTTCATACAAACCCAACCCCTCTCCCCAAGCATTTTGCCCATGTGCTGCTCACTCACCTGTGAACAGAACTCCTGATATGCTTCTTCCAAGGTTAACAGTGACTTATGGACCGTGGTACATGTACAGGAAAATGATGGGAGCCAGTGTTTTTTGAGCAGTCTCTTCAGGCTGTTTTAGTTTGAATTTGCAGCTTCAAGAATTAAGCTGTTTTTATGATGTTTTATGTCTTTGACGTGTCATGTTTTATGTCTTCTTTTATGATGAGATTATGTCTTTGGCATGGAAGCAATTACAAAGCAGTGGTAGAGCTGAGGATTTCCTTTCATTCTGTAATTATTAGGGAAGATTTTACTCATGCAACTCAAAACAAGGCTCCACTTTGGTCTCTAAAGTTTGCTGAATACCAGCTATGTGTGGCCTATGTGGCTTATATACCAAAGCTGGCACTGCTTTGGAGAGACATAATGAAAAACTATTTTAATTCTCTTTTTCTCTTAACATTTCACTGACTTGGCAACACCTTTTCCTTTCTGTCACACCCTTTAGAATCGCAGAATGATTAACCATTAAGGTTGGGAAAGACCTCTGAGATCACCAGGTCCAGCCAGCACCGTGTTCCCCACTAAGTCAGATCCCCAGGTGCCGCAGCCACATATTTTTTGGGCATATTCCAGGGTTGGTGACTTCCCTGGGCAGCCCCTTCCAGCGAAGGGCAGAAGAGAGCCTTTGTGATACAGTTCCTGTCTTATGCAGACGCCACGAGCTGCTTGAATCATCAAGAGGGCCTCAGGCAGAGATTAATAGCTGGGGTCTGCAAAATTTTCCTGTATTAAGTGGGCTCCAGAGTCCCGCAGGCCAGTATAAGTTTGCATGGGGTCCCCAGCACAAGGAAGGACATGGAGCTGCTGGCGAGAGTCCAGAGGAGGCACCAGGATGATCAGAGGGGTGGAGCAGCTCTGCTGGGAAGAAAGACTGGGAGAGCTGGGATTGTTCACCTGGAGAAATTTTGGGGTGACCTCACTGTGGCCTTGCAGGGCCTGAAGGAGCTGACAAGAAAGGTGAAGAGAGACTGTTTCCAAGGGTTGGAGTGATAAGACACAGGGAATGGCTTCCCACTACCAGAAGGCAGGGATAGATGGGATATTGGGAAGAAATGTTCCCTGTGAGGGTGGGGAGGCCCTGGCACAAGGTGCTCAGAGAAGCTGTGGCTGCCCCTGGATCCCTGGAAGTGTCCAAGGCCAGGTTGGATGGGGCTTGGAGCAACCTGGGACAGTGGAAGATGTCCCTGCCCATGGCAGGGGTGGCACTGGCTGGGCTTTAAGGTCCTTCCCAACCCAGGCCATTGCAAGATTGTGTCTCTGGAAGGACAAGGATGTGCCAGCTCTCCCTTGTGCTGCACTGCTATTCCCAGTTACAAGTGTGACACCTGGTCCAGGACTTCCTCACTGAGTTACTTGGCTGTAATAGAGTCAAAACTTGGAGACCAGAAAGGACAAAACTCTCTGGAAGATGAATGGCAAGAAGAAGCTGAAGCGGATTATGGAAGATACACCAGCTAGTGAAATTGTTTAATAGTCCACTACTGCACCTTTAACTCCACATTTTGGCAGCTGATTATTTGCTGGTGACTGATTTCTGGGTGAGTTTGCCATGTGCAGAACTAAGGGTGTGCAATGTCCCTTGCAGGGCCCTGCACTGCCAGCCCCAGCACGGATTCAGGAATATTTCAGTGAAACAAGCTCTGCTGTAGCTGTGCTGCACAGCAATAACCGTGCTCTCGGTGTGCCCTAAGTCAAACAAACTGCTCTGGAGGCATCACAGAGGGGACAATATTTTGAGAGGTAAGCTATAGGGAAAGAAGGATTTCAATACAATTCTGGTTTTGTTCCCTGCCTGGATTTCCTGCTGTCTCATAATTTCCCACCTAATGAAGATAAAATAAGTTTGTAAGGGTTGAACCAGGAAACTGTTGGTTAGGTATCTTAATTTTATGGCAGTGGCATTAAAAGAGAAATTAAAAGTGAAAATCTAGCAGGTGTTTTAAAGGGGTAAGTGGTGCATTTCCTTTCTAATTTAACAATGTGTTGCAGCAGAACCATCATTTGAAAATTTGTAGTAAGATTGGTCCTAAACTTGGATTATGTGTCCTGAGAACAACTGTTAGCACAGTATTAGATTAAAAAGAAACATATAAATGACAAAAAAAGTATATAAATATGGAAGGAATGATATTTTCCTGTTTAAAATATTTATTTACCCTGTGTGATGAATATCTACATAAATATAAAATCACAGAATGCTTTGGGTTGGAAGAGACCTTAAAACTCCTCTTGTCCCACCCCCTGCCATGGGCCGGGACACCTTCCACTATCCCAGGTTGCTCCAAGCCCCATCCAATTGGAATACAGAGATAGAAATTAAAATACACAGATCTATAACTCTCCTGAGCATTCAGAGAGATCCCAGAGGACGTGTTTTTCTCCATTTCCTTCATATTACAGCAAAAGTTATTCACCTGAAAATTTCCCCCTAGAATGAAGATGTTGATGCTCCGTGAAATCCATTTTCTATTCCACAGGAGGCTGTTTATAATTCTTTTCTTCATAATCAGCTAATCATATCCCAAATCTGTTACCTCACAAAGAATCTCCGAGCCCATTAGGGAAGATAATTCAGGAGCAGGCAGGAATAATCAATAGGATGTTCAAGTATTCCTTCTTTTGTTTGCCAGACATTATTATTATGGAAATTACTCCGAAAACAACAGCCAGGCCGAGGAGATCTTTGTTCTAATCACAGTAATTTGTCACATCAAAAAAGGCTCCTGAGTGGTGTTTGAGGGTGCCAAGGCCAGCAGTTCCAGGGAGACACAATCCTGCTGGGAGTCCCGGTTCCCAGTTCAGCTGAATGCCCACTCCCAGCAGGCTCCCAGACACATCCCCAGGATAAATGTGGGCATGACCAGACAGACAGGTCTCTTCAGGCAGAAAGGGGTGCCTTTACCAGCCCCAGTCACCACCCAACTTTTAGCCACCTTCACCATTGATCCAGCAGCACTTTATCCCCCCAAACACCCTCCAAAAGCTTGTCCAGGATTCCCTGCTCCTGATGGATCTACAGCACTGCCTGTCCGTGGTCCCACTCCAGCTCCTGGCTCTCAGACTTGTTGGCTGATTCAGCTTGAGGTTTTCCTGCTCACCCCAGCTCACTCCCCACAGCCACCCAGACAGCAGAGAGGCATGAGTGAGGATATAGGTTAGGATATAGGGCTTAGTAAGAGAAGCATATTCTCCTGCAACCTCCTCACTCCCAGATCATCCCTTGGAACTCCTCACCCCTCTCTTTTCCCACCTTTGGTCCTGCCAAACCACCTTGATCCCTCCCTTTTGCCACCTTTGGTCCATTTTCTGAGAATCCCAGGATCTCAGAATGGTTTGTGTTGGATGGGGCCTTACAGCCCATCCAGTGCCACCCCCTGCCATGGGCAGGGACATGTCCACTATCCCAGCTTGCTCCAAGCCTCATCCAACCTTGTCTTGGACACTTCCAGGGATCCAGGGGCAGCCATATATCCCATATAAAATCACACAACCTCACAATGACCTTTAGACACTCCCCAAACATTCTTCTCTTGCACCTCAGACATCCCATGAGAAGTCCCAGGACCTGGAGCTGACACCTATCTTCAGATTTCAGACTCCTGTGTCTTCTGGGAGGAATCCTTCTCCTTGGGTGGGCTAATCCAACCCTTTCCTGGAAGTGGATCAGTTGGGGATAGCTGGTTTTCACTGGGTCCCAACATCCCCCCACTCGTCCTCATTCCTCTGATACTCCTGGTCTCCAATCCCATCCCATCCCAAGTGCCCCTTGACCTAAGACATGCTGGTCTTTTTAATCTTGAGGGCTTTTTAAAGCAACCTCTGCTGTGTTCAATTAGCAAAGAGCAGTTGTTACCTTGGAACAGAGCTTGGCTTGTCTTAGTCCTGGCAGAGCCACAGCCCAGGCTAGCAGAGAATTCCAGCAGCCCAAATCTGAGAATCAGATGGTGTTTTGTCATCAAGCCAACATGGAAGATGAAGCACTTTTGTAGGGGGTTGGTTCGCATTTTTTACCTTTTGTGAGATAAGAATTAGGAATAATGCAAAGCAGGCTCCAAACTTGAAGAATAGGAAGAAGTTCATTGACTAAACTAAAAGAAAAAGGATCAATAAGACTTAAAATACACCTTCAGAACACTTCTCTTCCCCCCATCCTCCCCCCACTTCCCAGTTACAACATAAAGGCACAAACTTGAGATTATTTCAGTCAGTTTA